>CALNHX010000130.1:0-489068 GCA_940337035.1 Agriotes lineatus
TTACTTCCTTTTACCGTAAAGGAAGTATTGGATTCACCCCAAAAATTCGAAATTGAGTTTTCAACAGACAGATCTTCACGTTTTAGAGTCCCCTGATCCCAAAAAACATATTTTTTTTCATTGGTCTGTGTGTCTGTCTGTCTGTGTGTCTGTCTGTCTGTGTGTCTGTCTGTGTGTCTGTCTGTGAACAGAATATCTCAAAAACGAAAAGAGGTATGGCGTTGAAACTTCATATATAAGTTTTGTGTACTATGTAGATGAGACAGCAAGCTTTTTAAAAAAATCGCATAACCGGAAGTAGGTGTTAACTCTTGTGATTTTTTAGTTTTTTTCGATTTTTTCAAAAACGGCTCTAACGATTTTTTTCAAACTTTACATTTTTATTACATTTTTAATGTGCATTAACGTGAGATAGGTGATTTTCCAGTTGAATACATCTAAAGTGGGGTTCTGTTGTTTTTTTTCTATTTTTTTTATTAACTCCTATTTTAAATAGAACACCCGGTATATTATTACATTTTTGAATTGCGCTTAAGATTTTAGAGAAAATTTGTCTCTTCAACTAACGCTCTATTTTGTACCGTTTTTGTAGAATTCGTAATTTTTGAAAATTTTTGACGAATGCTTAAAAATTAAAAATTAAATATTTAACTAATTATAAGATCACTGTAAAAGGAAGTTGTGTGAGTGTATCACACCAGATTTTTAATTATAGATTCAGCTATACTCTTCAAGTTTCTGAAAATGTATTTGGACTGCTGGCCCAAGTTTTCAGGATTTTTTATACACCAATCAATCTACTACCTTCACAAGTCGATGACGTCATTATAGTTTCTAGTTGCTTACACAACCTACTCAGAGACCACTACCTCGAAACCCGTGGAAAAGCAAATTATGACTTTGACACGGCTCAAGAGCTCCCAGTTGAAAATCTGATTGGATTGGCAGGGTCTGGTGGATTTGCAAATCAAGAAGGGTTTGAGTGAGAAATTCATTTACAAACAATTTTTCTCGAGAGGGCAGTGTGGGGTGGCAGAGCCGACATGTGAACCGAAGAGACAATAATTAACTAAATTACTTTAGTGACTGTATTAAAATAAAGTACAGATTCTGCATTTGATTGTTTTTCACTTTTGCACCACATATTCTGCAATCTCTTTTCAAATATTGTCTTTCACTCGCGTATCACGGTAGAGTGCACGTTGCATATCATATAATGCTGAATGTTTTCTCACCGACTTTGTGAGCTTTTCGTCCTCTGCAGCGGAAAAATGCAGCTTTGCATTCACAAAATGGACAGATGCACAATTCACAAAAGAACGCTAGCGACTGCCATTATGAGCAGATGACTACATTTGTCCAATGGTTGACGCTAGCGATTATCAAGGGGAGGAAAATGATAACAAACTCGGAAGGGAAGTCCTCCGCTGAGTGATTATTGCTGGAGTCGATTCTAGGGAAACGTAACTTTATATTAGAAAGAATTCGATTATACTCTAGTATAGTGACTTTTGAGAGTTAAAAGGAGAGATTGTTTACAACGTGTTACTAAGGAAGGTATCATGTTTATTTAGTAGTTGATTTCCCCTGTACCAATATTGTATAAAATTAGTAGTTAATCTTTTTTACCATAAAAGTTATACAACAGTATGATGCTGACGCAAAATCAAATATAAATAATACAACTTTACGAGAACTAAAATGTGAAAATTTATTTCTATACTTATTTGAGTGAAACTGTAATAGTATATTAAGTATTAAGAACGGTAAGGACATTTTACCGATCGAAGACAATTGTTTGGAGAAGGAGCGAAGCGACGACTCCAATTATTGTCTGAGATCGGTAATTCTTTAACGTTCGTGATGCTTATGACGTTTTTTGCACGATAGAAATGTATTTTTCTTCAAACGTCAGTAAAATGTGACATTATACCACAGAGTACTATGTTGGTGGCACTGTAAGTCTATGTCAATTTCGAGGTTAACAGGTTAGATTTTCCGTCAGTTTTGACATAGACTGTCGCAAAACCTAACCTGCTAGAGGGGTCGAGTGGGCTGCCGGACATCAGGGCTGACATTTAATTATGTCCCCTGGCAGAAGGCAGCCCACAGGGAAGTTCTGGAAGTATTGCACTTTTCGCTTCCGGACTTTCAAGACCGTTGGGTAGTCCTAGACTATGTGATCTGAGATTGCATCCTTCCCGTGGTGGCCCTGTTTAAACTAAACCCTTCGGATCTAGACCGGGAAGTCGATAAACTAACCCCAAGCTAAGGTGGGAGCTATCGGGCCGAGAGCTGGATGGCACAGGGTTAAAGTGCCTCGAACGATGCCCATGGAATACCTGGCGCCCTTCCATGGTCCCTTAGCCCTACTCCTGCAACAGGCTCTGCAGGAGCGGACCTCCTTTCCTGGCTACTCGTGGGATTAATTATGGATCACATTATTAAAAACCCAAACACCTCTTCAGAGGAGGGATCCGCTGCAGGTCCTACTCTGACCACCTCAGGAGGGTGCTCCTCTACTGGAGCCCCTCCAGTACTACCCAATGAGGAGGGAACCGTTTCGGGGCCCTCCTCAGAAACCGACCCTGCATCGCAAAAAGGGCCTCTTACTAAGAGAAACCGTTGCGGTGCAGAAAGAAGACGGTGTAAGAAGGCGAAGGCCAGGTTGGCTACCAGTGACCAACCAGGCCCGTCTACAGGTACTGGCACACAACAGGAGCTTCTCACCAGAGGCACTACTGTCACAGACCAACCTAGTGCCACGGAGAAGGTCACACTCTCTGCTGGGGGCTCCAAACGGGGCCGCCCAGAGAAGGAGACTCCTCCTAGTGCACAGAAAGCCGCCAAGAGGGTCCGACCAGGGCTCTAGTACAGTCAAGCGGCCAACAAAGAACTCAGGGTTGCGGTTGCTCGGGGAAACTTCCCGGAGTCGCAAATTTCTGTGGAGCTTGCCGGGGAAATTCAACTTACCCTCGGCGAATACATGGATGGGATCCCAGATTAGGGGCCCCACCCAAAATACGACGATTTCAGAAGGACGGAACAAGGGATCATTATGGTCACATGTTCCGATGCCTTCTCCAAGACCTGGTTAAAAGAAACCGTCGGTAAGATAAGCACGAGAACAGGAGTCGAACTCGTTTTTTTAGAGGGCGACTCCGTTCCCAGGCTGAGTAAGATGGTAGCCTGGATACCGGTAGTACCTGAGGACGGGGCTACCATCTTAAGAAGGTTAAAACGCCAGAATCCGGGACTTCGGACCGATCTCTGGAGGATTTGGCATACCGGACGGGTCGAGTCCAAATGGCTCAGGCTTGTTCTTGTCGTGGACGGGCTCTCCGTGTCGGTTCTGAAGCAACTCGGCATGAAGGCATATGCGGGCATGGTAAGGGTCTCTTTCTGGGACCCCAAACATGCAAAAGAAAAGCCGCCCGTAGCAGAGCTTGAAGGCATGGAGGTGTCTGACTCTGCTGCGGAGGCAGAGGATGCGGCGGAGGCGCAGGAGTAGGAGTGGACGCTTTTCCCTTAATGAATAGTATCCATCTCTTACAAATCAACCTGCAACTAGCGATTCATCAAGTCAAGTAGCTTGATATTTTAACCAACTACTTGACTTGACTTGAAAATCAAGCTCGTGACAATTTACATACTTGACTTGACTTGATTTGAGATATTTCTTACTTGACTTGAAATCAAGCTACTTGATATTGCTTGATCTTGATACGCACGTGTCACACGGCGTATATTTCTGCAAGCTCGCTCGCGCTTAGACAAAATACGGGGGTTCCCCGATTTCCGAGCTGACTGAATCAATCGCGCAGTCTTGCTTATTATGCATACATACACGCCCTAGGTGAATGGTAGTTTTGTCCAAGTGTGTGACTTGTTACATCACAAAATTACATGAGTGTTTAAACCTGTGCCCTGCAGAAAAAAATGAGTAATTCATCGGAAATAATGGAATCAGAGACCAGCGAGTCAGAATATGTGTTAGAGGAAAATACTTCTCAATCCGAAGATCGTGAACTTGTGCAAGAGCCGGCACACAAAAAAACTAAGACTAATGGAAAGAAAAAAGTCACGGACTATTTCACCGTTGAACAAGATCCGAAGAGTACGAAAAAGAGTGATAAGCAAGGGAAATGCACGCTTTGCACAACGAAATCCACCGTACTAAAAATGAAAAATTGTGGAACAACTGCATTAAAAAGGCATTTGCAATCCAAACATACTAAAATCTATGAACAAACTTTTGGGAAATTAGAACATTCGACTTCCCGTGCAAGTTCCTCTGCAAGCACCAATACCAATAAGGAAAGTACGATTTTAAGTTGGATAAGTGGTAGTGGCAGTACTACAAATGAAAGGGTAAGTTATTTTCTATTATCTATTATCTTCAAAAGCAGGTATAGAAAATATTGAATATATTAAGATTGCATAGACTGCGCTGCTGCTTATATGCCACTGTGTAGCGGAATTTGCAACCAAACAATGCAAATCCCTCAATAATCAGCCTTTAGCCAGGTTATCGTTGAACGCTGAAATAGGGTTTCACAGAATAGTATATTACACAACTAGTGTAGAAGGTGATACATTTCACACGAGTGAGAATGTTGTTGAACGTGGCGATAGCCGAGTGAGAAAATCTCACGAGTGTAAGAAAGTCACTTTCTTACTAGTTGTGTACACTATTTTTCCTACGAACACAATACATTTTCTTCGAGATTTGTATTAAATTTTTTAATTATTACTCTTTATTTTCCGCACGTGTGTGGAAAATATTTACCACACATGTGTGGAAAATATTTTGATGTCAACATTACTTTCCACACATGTGCGAACATGGTTTTTTCCTCACATGTGTGGAAATATTTCTGCGCACGTGTGAAATTTAGCAGTTTATAAACAACCAAAGAGTGCGAATTTTGTTATTTTCGGGTGATGTGGTCGTAGAAAAAGAATATTACCTTCTTAAAACAAAAACTACTTATTACTATTTCTTAAAAATTATAATTCGTAAATACATTAATATATTTATATATTAATTTGATGTTTCCTACATTTTCAGGATTTCCAGCAAGATAAGTTTCAAAAGCTACTTGTGGAGTATATGGTGAAAAAGTACCTACCGTTCAATTTTTTCGAGGACGAAATAAGTTTACAAGTTTATAAGTACTTAAATCCTAACGCAATTTTGCCTGGTAGGAATAAAATGAATTCTTTGGCAATGGAAATGTTCGGGTCAGCACAGAATACCCTCAAAAGTTTACTAAAGAAATATAAATCAAAAATCTCATTCACAATAGATGGTTGGTCTTCTTTTAGTATGAAAGGATACTATGGAATTACTGCTCATTTCATTGATAATAATTGGAAACTGCATGCCATCCTTTTGGATTTTGTTTCGGCGCATGGACAACATACTGGCAGATGGATAGCAAAGCTTTTTGCTGATACATTGGAATTCTACGATTTAAAAAATTCTGTGCAAGGAATTACAACCGATAATACAAACAGCAATTTCACATTTATGAAAGAGCTTACAGGATTTATTTCCGACATTGACCCTAAAAATAGTCACTTCGTATGTTTTGCTCATATTTTAAATTTGGGGGCAAGAGATTTTATAAAAATACTTGATTCGAATTCTGACTTTCAAGAGACCTTATCGGACAGTGATGAAATAACTGGAGATCTAAATTCGCTATCTCCAATAAAAAAAATTTATTGTCTTGGAAAGAAGTTAAAAAATTCTGAAAATCTGCGCAACGATTTCGAAAAATTTTGCACTACTCTGAATTTAACAATGGCTATGCCAAAATTAGATGTCATAACAAGATGGAATTCAACTTTGGATATGCTGCGATGGGGCCTCAATATGAAAAAGTCTATAAACATTCTTTGTGATAACACAGAAAATATGAAAACTTTGAAGCCTACAGACACGGAGTGGTCGATGATAGATCGAGTTTGTAAATATCTGAACAGTTTCAAGACAATTTCCAAAACATTAGAGGGTGAAACATATTGCACACTTCCGATGGTGATAATTGGTATAAATATGCTCCTGGATAAGCTAGAACAATGGGCTATTGAACTCGATAATAATCCAAGTAGAAATGAGACTGATGAAAAATTCATTTACAGTATTCAAGCGGCTAAAGATAAAATCATCAAACATTACCAAAGAACCAACTGGATGTACTGTGTTGTATTAATCTTAGATCCCCGGCATAAAGTGGAAACATTCTCCAATACAAGTTGGGGAAAAGACTTGGAAAAGGAAGCAGTCAAACACTTTGAAGAAATTTTTAAAACAAAATATTTTCAGCCAGGTCTACAGAGCACAAGCACAACAGCATCATCTTCATCTTCAAAGGATAAATACAGTGAGTTTGACATCGATCTTCTAAGTTTATTCAAGAAATCTCCTGTGAGTCGAGCAAATAAAATGGCTTGGCGTTATGAAATAGACCAATTCCTGTCTGAACCACGTGCTAACAGTTCTGAAGATATATTAGAATGGTGGAAGAGGCACGAAAACATTTTTCCAAACTTGGCCAAAATGGCCAAAGATTTTTTATCAACGCCAGCAGCTTCAGCTCCTGTTGAAAGACAGTTCTCCAGAGCTGCTCTGACTGTTACAAAAACCCGCAATAGATTAGGCGACAAATCCATAAGATGCCTCATGTGCCTTAAATCCTGGATGGAAAATGATGAAATCAAACAGTGCTTGGAGGTTTCTCAATATTAAGAAACAATTTTTTTTAATATTTTGCATTTTGTTATGTTTTATAGCGATTTAATTTGTGTTTCCATTTTAAAATAGTTTATATTTTCGGTTCTTTATACAATAAGTTTCATAAATAAAAGTGTTTTTCGCAACGTTCATTCTCATTATTTTCATCATTTATAAAACTGCTAAAAATCAAGTAGCTTGATAGAAGTACTTGATTTTTCAAGTACTTGATAAATAAATACTTGACTTGATTTGACATTAAAAAACTACTACTTGACTTGAACTTGACTTGATTTCAAGTCAAGTCAAGTCAAGTAGCTTGAATATCAAGTCAAGCCGTGAATCTCTACCTGCAACACAGCATAGCAGCCTCCTATGCTCTGCAGAGGAGGCTTACAAATGATAATATTAATATAGCACTTATTCAGGAACCATGGGTACGACATGGCTCTGTCCAGGGGCTATGTCTCAATAGCGGTTCTTTGTTTTATTGCACAAGTGCGGTTTTACCGAGAGTTTGCATATACTCTTCGGGACTAACCGATATACATATATTGCCCAATTTCTGTTCCAGGGATCTAGTGGCAGTCAAAATTGGTCTTATAGATGGCAACAGCAGAAGGAGCTTTGTTCTTGTTCTGCCTACTTCCCTTACGATGCACAGGAACTGCCACCTATCCCAGAGTTTCAGGGACTGGTAAGCTACTGTGACACAAATAATTTACCTCTGCTGGTAGGGTGTGACGCCAATGCGCACCACATCTGTTGGGGCAGCACGGACATCAACCCACGAGGTAGAGGCCTAATGGAGTATCTCTACACTACGAAGTTGGAGGTACTAAACTGTGGTGCTACACCTACCTTTGTCACCGACAGAAGGCAAGAAGTCATCAACATAACAGTGGGCACCGCTACGGTCGCTCCGTTAGTCAAAGACTGGCAGGTATCGACGGAACCCTCCCTTTCGGATCACCGTCATATCACTTTCAATCTAAATGTAGCGACCGCCAGCGTCGAATATTTTTAGAAATCCCAGAGCAACCAATTGGGAAGGCTATAAACAGGACCTCCGAAATAGGTTAGATTTGGTTAGAATCATTCCAAAAAATTCTGACGAGCTAGAAGAGAGCGTTGATCTTGTACACCGCTCCATCATAGAGTCATACGAGACTAATTGTCCTGTGAAGCGATGCAGGGATGGTAAAAGGACTCCATGGTAGAACCCTGAACTCCAGTCCCTCCGCAAAGAAACGCGCAGGCTCTTCAATAGAGCCAGACTCACAAAGTCTCAACTCTCTCTCTCTCTCTTAAGTCGTTGTTCGCTTTCGAACGTCGTGACCCCTTTCTGCATCAAAAATGTGTTAATGCCCGCCACGCATCTCTGTCTTCTACTTGTTGCATGCATTGTGTTAGTGGAATGCCTCAACTGGACTGGGACAATTATAAACTGTCCCTCCGGTCATACAAAAGCTGCATACGCAGAAGTAGAAGAGACACCTGGCGGGCCTTCTGCGCAAGTATTGAATGCCTACCAGAAGCAGTTAGACTGCAAAAGGTGTTTTCCAAAACTCCAGGTTCCAGGCTGGGGATGCTGAAGCTACCATCGGGTACCTTCACGGACACCAGGGAGGGGGCTCTCAAGCATCTCATTGATGTTCACTTCCCCGGCTCCAGTCTTGTACAAGAAGCTCTACCTGAGAGGCCCCCACGCATCGCGCACACCGCAATGGACTGGAGGACGGCCTCAAAGGTAGTGAGTCTAGATCATTTGAAGTGGGCACTGTTCACCTTTGACCCATATAAGAGCGCTGGTGCTGACGGAATTTTTCCGGCTCTGCTACAGCATGGATTGGAGGTGCTGTTACGGCCCCTATATCACATTTTTCGTACTAGCCTGGCGCTAGGACACATTCCTGTGCCCTGGAGGACGGTCAAAGTAATTTTCCTACCCAAAACGGGACATGCAATGCATGATACCGCAAAGGACTTCAGACCTATCAGCCTGACTTCTTTCCTGCTAAAGGTGCAGGAGAGGCTGATTGAAAGGTATATTAAGGATGGAGCATTGGTGGCTTTTCCGCTGCACCCATCACAACACGCCTACCAACAAGGCAAGTCAGTTGAGACGGCACTCCATGCGATCGTTTCAAAGATAGAGAAAACCCTGCACCACAAAGAGCTTTCGCTCGGTGCATTCTTAGACATAGAAGGGGCGTTTGATAATACCTCCTTCGACTCTATCTGTGTAGCGGCCGAAAGGCACGGGATCGAACCCTCGTTGATAAGATGGATCGGTTCTATGCTGTCGGGCCGACAGGTAATCGTTTCAGCAGACGAGTTCTCCATAAGAGCGACGGTCACTAGGGGCTGTCCTCAGGGTGGAGTCTTGTCTCCAATGTTATGGTGTCTGGTCGTGGACGGGCTACTAAGGGAGCTCTCTGCAAAAGGCATCTTTGTGCTAGGTTACGCTGATGACCTGGCAATATTAGCAATGGGAAAGTTTGCTGGCACAGTAAGTGGGATCATGCAAGAAGCCCTCATTACTGTACAAAACTGGTGTGTAAGGCAAGGGCTCAGGATTAATCCTACCAAGGCAGAACTTGTCATCTTCACCAAAAGAAGGAGAATCGAGGGTCTCAGACAGCCCACAATCTTCGGAAAAGCTCTCCAGCCCTCCGAATCGGTCAGATATCTTGGAGTTATCCTGGATTCAAAGCTGAACTGGAGGACTCATGTAGAGAGACAAATTCAAAGGGCCACTGCTTCTCTGTGGAGATGTAGACGGACCTTTGGAACCAGCTGGGGTCTCAAGCCCCGTGTCACCAAATGGCTATACACGGTGGTTACAAGACCAATAATAACATATGCTGCTCTTGTTTGGTGGCCAGCAATCAGCAAGGCAACAATCAGAAACAGCCTCAACCGACTACAGAGATTGGCTTGTTTAGGCATAACTGGAGCAATGCGCACTGCTCCTACGGCAGCTCTGGAGGTGCTTCTGGGGCTTCCGCCCCTCCACCTAGTGATTGAGGCGGAGGCTAGGAAATCAGCCTACAGACTAAGCCAAGGCCAGATGTGGGCCATGAAAGGGGAACAAGTGGGACACTCCGGGATCATCCAACATTTTGAGAAGGTCCCAGAACTTCTCACAAGGAGCGACTTCATGGCTCCGCTTTACATGTTCCATAAAGCATTTCAGGTACTACTCATCCCTGATAGGAACGATTGGTGTCAGCAACAGCGTCTTCTCACTCCAAGGGGACTTGTTTGGTACACAGACGGCTCCAGGATGGCGGGGGGATCTGGTGCTGGCATCTACGGCTGTAGGCCGAGGGTCAAACTCACCGTTGCCCTAGGAAAACATGCCACTGTATTCCAGGCGGAGGTATTTGCCATCCTAACCTGTGCTCAGGAGAACCTTCAAAGAGGTTATTCCAATCTGCATATTTACATCTGCACAGACAGTCAGGCAGCACTAAGAGCATTGAGTTCACCCAGAATCAACTCCAGGTTGGTTCTGGAATGTTGCCAGACACTGAACAGACTCGGTACCTACAACAAACTGGGTGAAACTACTATGGGTACCAGGCCATATGAAAACACATACAGGAGAAAGACCTTATTCGTGTGCTATCTGCAAGTATAAAGCAGCAGAAAAAGGTTCTTTAGTTAAACATATGAAAAGGCATACAGGAGAAAAACCTTATTCTTGTTCTATTTGCAAATATAAAGCTGCACAAAAAGCTTATTTAGTTAGACATATGAAAACGCATACAAGAGAAAAACGGTAATCCTGTTCTATTTGTGTCTACAAAGAAGCAACAAAACCTACATTAGTTAAACATACAGAGACATACTGGAGCTCTGGTGTCGTTTACCAAAATCTTGACTGCTTTAAAGTTACCTAAAAACGGTACTTAGATATAGCCATAGAAAAAACTGGCAGTATGAATAATTTTATTGGTGTTCTATCAGTAAATATAAAACAACATAGAGAAATTTAGTGAGACATAGTACATATCATGACATATACAGGGGAAAACGTATGAGGAAGCATGCAAGAGGTAAATGTTATTCGCTTGTATGTGAATTTAAATCAGCACAAAAACTTGATTTGGTCAGGCATATGGTTAGGAACTATAAGTAAAATCCTATGTAAAACAGTAAGGCAGTAGATACATAAAAGAGTTGAAGTAATTGCTTTATATCAGAAAATCTTTCAAAAAAGGGATATTAATGTCGAACGTACAGATTTTAGATTTTGTAAAACGTATTAGAATGAAAGGCATTGAAATTAAGTTAAAATAGAAAAGATAACTTTGAAATAATATAAGAATTGATCAGCAATGAGAAAACTGAACAATGATGTTTTAAAAGTAGGTCTCAGACACATTGTGAATATTCACAAATAATGACGCTTATGATAGTATAGGCCTGATTACTGATTTGTCGTGCTCACACTTACAAGCACTCACTGTGTTCTCACTAGTGTTTAGTAAATTGATGAAAGTCGAGGAAAAGCAAGCTCATCTGTTCTCATATTTTTCCTTTACTCTAATAACATAACCAGCGATTGTACAGTCATACCTAAATGTGGTGTTACAAGTATTCAGAAGTTGTGTGGGAGCTCAGGAGTAAGAATTACATAATACTTCTAGATAATCATACATGCGAATATTCATGATGCGTTTGCGACCGGTTTTAACGTAAAATCATTATATCTCCCTTATAACAAGCAAGGGCCTACTAAGGCATACATTTTGTGGTGCATGTATATCCCTCTAGATCTAATTTGTAATAATTAATTTAAAATTAAACTTCCCTTTAATTGTAAATTATGTAATATTTTGTATTGACAATAAAATCTTAATATTTGGTCTAAATAGTTACGGTACTGCATATTTATAAGTTATTTGTTATTTTTTGCACAATAGAATGATTTTACTTAGTTACCGCGCTTGTTTTCATATCAGTAAGTTATGCTTACTGTTCTAGAACGGTAAGTAAAAATTCGACACTAGCAGGTTCTTCTTCTTCTTCTTCTTCTGATGGGGCTTGTTGTAAGCTGCACTGAGACCTATTGGTCCATTGTGCTCCCACCTAATTTGTTATGGGTCTCGTTCGAAGAGGCCAGTTTCCAACGCGAAGGAAAGAATCCTACCCATAGGAACGTCCCTTATTGCCTGGGGTTCCACCAGGCCGGCTCCAAAATGTTTATGTCGCAGTGTTAGAAGAGCCACACATTGACATAAAACATGAATTGAGGTTTCTTCCTCCAACTGGCACTTTCTGCAGGTGGCATCATTTACGATTCCAATTGTGAATAAGTGCTTCTGTAGGTGACCGTGTCCTGTTAGTAAACCAGTCACGATCCTAATGTTTTTCCTGCTCATTGACAGGAGAGTAAAGGTGTTGGTAGGCGACATTTCCCCGATGAGGAGTTTTGCCTGACGTAGCCTTGGTACCGAGGCCCAGTTGGCGCTGGATTGGTTACTTAACCAGCGCTCAACTTGTCGCTTTGCAGTGGCATGGGTAATTCCTAAAGCCGGCTCAGGGCCGATGAGCTGCTCTTGAGAACCTCTTCTGGCTAGAGCGTCAGCTTCTTCGTTACCCTCTATTTCACTATGGCCTGGTACCCATAGTAGTTTCACCCAGTTTGTTGTAGGTAGTACCGAGTCTGTTCAGTGTCTGGCAACATTCCAGAACCAACCTGGAGTTGATTCTGGGTGAACTCAATGCTCTTAGTGCTGCCTGACTGTCTGTGCAGATGTAAATATGCAGATTGGAATAACCTCTTTGAAGGTTCTCCTGAGCACAGGTTAGGATGGCAAATACCTCCGCCTGGAATACAGTGGCATGTTTTCCTAGGGCAACGGTGAGTTTGACCCTCGGCCTACAGCCGTAGATGCCAGCACCAGATCCCCCCGCCATCCTGGAGCCGTCTGTGTACCAAACAAGTCCCCTTGGAGTGAGAAGACGCTGTTGCTGACACCAATCGTTCCTATCAGGGATGAGTAGGGGAATTCTGCCTAAAATGACACACTAGGGTAAAATGACACACTGAGCTTATTTTGAATTTGCCGCTTGAAACCGGCTTCCGATGGTTTAAATCAGAGTTTATGTTGGTAGCTCTGCATTCCTACGCGATCGCGCCATTCTAACACAAACAGTGGGTGTGTAGTGAACAAATTTTATAATTGTAAGTATTTGATCTAATATTTTTTATTTGATTAAACCAAAATCCTGAAAATATTTAAAGGCTTATTTAGCTCCAATTATGGCTAATGCCAGTGTGGTCATTATTGCTAATTTTCTGTATAAATTTATGCAGTTAATTTGGATGCATGCGATAATAGGTTATGTTTATGAAATTTTCGGAGTTCAGGGCAAAATGACATAGTGTGTCATTTTGCCCTAATAAGTGATATGTCATTTTGCCCTGAACTCCGAAAATTTCATAAACATAACCTATTATCGCATGCATCCAAATTAACTGCATAAATTTATACAGAAAATTAGCAATAATGACCACACTGGCATTAGCCATAATTGGAGCTAAATAAGCCTTTAAATATTTTCAGGATTTTGGTTTAATCAAATAAAAAATATTAGATCAAATACTTACAATTATAAAATTTGTTCACTACACACCCACTGTTTGTGTTAGAATGGCGCGATCGCGTAGGAATGCAGAGCTACCAACATAAACTCTGATTTAAACCATCGGAAGCCGGTTTCAAGCGGCAAATTCAAAATAAGCTCAGTGTGTCATTTTACCCTAGTGTGTCATTTTAGGCAGAATTCCCCTACTCATCCCTGATAGGAACGATTGGTGTCAGCAACAGCGTCTTCTCACTCCAAGGGGACTTGTTTGGTACACAGACGGCTCCAGGATGGCGGTGGGATCTGGTGCTGGCATCTACGGCTGTAGGCCGAGGGTCAAACTCACCGTTGCCCTAGGAAAACATGCCACTGTATTCCAGGCGGAGGTATTTGCCATCCTAACCTGTGCTCAGGAGAACCTTCAAAGAGGTTATTCCAATCTCCATATTTACATCTGCACAGACAGTCAGGCAGCACTAAGAGCATTGAGTTCACCCAGAATCAACTCCAGGTTGGTTCTGGAATGTTGCCAGACACTGAACAGACTCGGTACCTACAACAAACTGGGTGAAACTACTATGGGTACCAGGCCATAGTGAAATAGAGGGTAACGAAGAAGCTGACGCTCTAGCCAGAAGAGGTTCTCAAGAGCAGCTCATCGGCCCTGAGCCGGCTTTAGGAATTACCCATGCCACTGCAAAGCGACAAGTTGAGCGCTGGTTAAGTAACCAATCCAGCGCCAACTGGGCCTCGGTACCAAGGCTACGTCAGGCAAAACTCCTCATCGGGGAAATGTCGCCTACCAACACCTTTACTCTGTCAATGAGCAGGAAAAACATTAGGATCGTGACTGGTTTACTAACAGGACACGGTCACCTACAGAAGCACTTATTCACAATTGGAATCGTAAATGATGCCACCTGCAGAAAGTGCCAGTTGGAGGAAGAAACCTCAATTCATGTTTTATGTCAATGTGTGGCTCTTCTAACACTGCGACATAAACATTTTGGAGCCGGCCTGGTGGAACCCCAGGCAATAAGGGACGTTCCTATGGGTAGGATTCTTTCCTTCGCGTTGGAAACTGGCCTCTTCGAACGAGACCCATAACAAATTAGGTGGGAGCACAATGGACCAATAGGTCTCAGTGCAGCTTACAACAAGCCCCATCAGAAGAAGAAGAAGAAGAAGAACCTGCTAGTGTCGAATTTTTACTTACCGTTCTAGAACAGTAAGCATAACTTACTGATATGAAAACAAGCGCGGTAACTAAGTAAAATCATTCTATTGTGCAAAAAATAACAAATAACTTATAAATATGCAGTACCGTAACTATTTAGACCAAATATTAAGATTTTATTGTCAATACAAAATATTACATAATTTACAATTAAAGGGAAGTTTAATTTTAAATTAATTATTACAAATTAGATCTAGAGGGATATACATGCACCACAAAATGTATGCCTTAGTAGGCCCTTGCTTGTTATAAGGGAGATATAATGATTTTACGTTAAAACCGGTCGCAAACGCATCATGAATATTCGCATGTATGATTATCTAGAAGTATTATGTAATTCTTACTCCTGAGCTCCCACACAACTTCTGAATACTTGTAACACCACATTTAGGTATGACTGTACAATCGCTGGTTATGTTATTAGAGTAAAGGAAAAATATGAGAACAGATGAGCTTGCTTTTCCTCGACTTTCATCAATTTACTAAACACTAGTGAGAACACAGTGAGTGCTTGTAAGTGTGAGCACGACAAATCAGTAATCAGGCCTATACTATCATAAGCGTCATTATTTGTGAATATTCACAATGTGTGTGAGACCTACTTTTAAAACATCATTGTTCAGTTTTCTCATTGCTGATCAATTCTTATATTATTTCAAAGTTATCTTTTCTATTTTAACTTAATTTCAATGCCTTTCATTCTAATACGTTTTACAAAATCCAAAATCTGTACGTTCGACATTAATATCCCTTTTTTGAAAGATTTTCTGATATAAAGCAATTACTTCAACTCTTTTATGTATCTACTGCCTTACTGTTTTACATAGGATTTTACTTATAGTTCCTAACCATATGCCTGACCAAATCAAGTTTTTGTGCTGATTTAAATTCACATACAAGCGAATAACATTTACCTCTTGCATGCTTCCTCATACGTTTTCCCCTGTATATGTCATGATATGTACTATGTCTCACTAAATTTCTCTATGTTGTTTTATATTTACTGATAGAACACCAATAAAATTATTCATACTGCCAGTTTTTTCTATGGCTATATCTAAGTACCGTTTTTAGGTAACTTTAAAGCAGTCAAGATTTTGGTAAACGACACCAGAGCTCCAGTATGTCTCTGTATGTTTAACTAATGTAGGTTTTGTTGCTTCTTTGTAGACACAAATAGAACAGGATTACCGTTTTTCTCCTGTATGCGTTTTCATATGTCTAACTAAATTAGCTTTTTGTGCAGCTTTATATTTGCAAATAGAACAAGAATAAGGTTTTTCTCCTGTATGCCTTTTCATATGTTTAACTAAAGAACCTTTTTCTGCTGCTTTATACTTGCAGATAGCACACGAATAGGGTCTTTCTCCTGTATGTGTTTTCATATGTTGAACTAAAGAACCTTTGCGTGCTGTTTTATACTTGCAAAGAGAACATGAATAAGGTCTTTCTCCTGTATGCGTTTTCATATGTATAACTAAATTAGATTTATGTGCCGCTTTATATTTGCAAACAGAACATGAATAAGGTTTTTCTTCTGTATGCGTTCTCATGTGGGACACTAAAAGACCTGTATGTGCTGCTTTGTAGTCACAAATATAACATGCATATGGTTTTTTTCCTGTATGCGTTGTCATATGTATAACTAAACTAGCTTTTTGTGCAGTTTTATATTTGCAAATAGAACATAAATAAAGTTTTTCACCAGTATGTGTTTTCATATGTCGAACCAAAGAACCTTTTTGTGCTGCTTTATACTTGCAAATAGAACATGAATATGGTTTTTCACCTATAGGCTTTATCATATGTTGAACTAAATTAGGCTTTTGTGCCGCTTTATATTTGCAAATAGAACATGAATAAGGTTTTTCACTAGTATGCGTTTTCATATGTTGAACTAAAGAACTTTTTCTTGCTGCTTTATACTTGCAAATAGAACATGAATAAGGTCTTTCTCCTGTATGCGTTTTCATATGTATAACTAAATTAGCTTTATGTGCACTGTTATATTTGCAAATAGAACATGAATGTCTTTCTCCTGTATGCGTTTTCATATGTCTAACTAAATTAGCTTTTTGTGCAGCTTTATATTTGCAAATAGAACAAGAATAAGGTTGTTCTCCTGTATGCGTTTTCATATGTTTAACTAAAGAACCTTTTTCTGCTGCTTTATACTTGCAGATAGCACAGGAATAAGGTCTTTCTCCTGTATGTGTTTTCATATGTTGAACTAAAGAACCTTTGCGTGCTGTTTTATACTTGCAAAGAGAACATGAATAAGGTCTTTCTCCTGTATGCGTTTTCATATGTATAACTAAATGAGCTTTATGTGCAGCTTTATATTTGCAAATAGAACATGAATAAGGTTTTTCTCCTGTATGCCTCTTTATACGGTTCGATAAATCACCTAGAAAATAAATAAGATTTTTCACTAGTACAGATCACTAGATGGTTAAATAACTTACATTTCCCTGCAGTTTTATCTTCATAAAAAGTAATTGTATGAAATTGTTCCGTATGTGTCTTCATATGTTCCAAGAAATTACTCTCATCTTTTGCTTCATATTCACAAACGCTGCAAAGGAATTGTTCTTCAAAGAAACTTCCACTTGCTGCATACGAATCAAGCAATTCATCCTTTATCTCAACTTCCTCCTGTTTAATATCCAATTCATGATAAGTCGTGTTGTCGATAGTATCTTGAACAATCTGTCGCTGAACATGTAACTTTGCGACTACTTCACTTTCATTTTTTGTCAGTGGTTCATGTAAAATGCTGGCTACTGCATTATGCAAATTATATTCAACTGATTCATGTTCCACGTCCATTATTATGAGAAATTCAGGTGTAATAAATGCAATACCTGAAAATACTACGTAAGTACAATGAAGTTGGTTAAGTGAAGGTGGTCATGCTTATTTAAAAAACATTATAACAAGCTTCCTATTCGGAGTCTTACATGAATAAACACGAAATTTTATACAGTAACTCGTTTAGAGGATGGGTTAGCAAGAAAGACAACATTGAATTACTACAAAACCACCACCGCCGCGTTCTTTCATCGTCATTCATAATCTATAGCACAGACAAGAAAGGAATAGCCTCTGTTTTACTTTTCGGTGTCGAGGACCATCAAATCCAATGAAATTCAAAAGAACTACTGTGGTACTTATACAGTATGTCCCGCACAAAAATCGTCAAAACATATGAAGATGTTCTTGAGTGTATTTTATATAAAACATTTTTACAAACACATATATCTGACTGCTGGTCCAAACAATAACACTAAAACTATTCGTTTTGCAGTCAGATTGTCACTAAGCAAGAAGTTTTCTCAAAATACCTAACCATCAAACACGAAACACTTAATTACCATAAGTAAGTGCACAAGTGCAAAATTTCAAAGTTAATTGAGTGTGGCTAGAGTCCCGCAAGTGGGACCAAATTAGAAAACTTAAGATCCCGCAAGGGAGCGGTTTCTCATACCCCGCCCACAACTTGCGGGATCGTTCAAAAATTCCTTGAGTCCCGCAAGTGGGACTAAATTAAAAAACTTAAAATCCCGCCCGGGAGTGCCCGCCCATCTGTGAAATTGTTAGGTTATAGCCGTGTTTATACTTTATATTGAATTTCCACTCCACTTTAAGTATTGTTATGCTACTGGAGGTGAACAATTAGTGCATTATGGAGCTTAATAAAACATGCAGTAGTTACGAGAATCTACAAAATGCAATCAATTCTTTTGAAAAAACAAACCGTGTCCAGTTTTGGAAAAGAGATGCAAAAACCCTTAAAAGTGCTGAACATCACTCACCTAATTTGTTTAAAAGGGCCCCAGAAGAGCTGCGTTACTACAAATTAAAGTATGCATGCATACATGGCGGACAAGAGTTTAGACCGAAGACGAATAAAAAAGGACATCAACGAAGCCACCAAGGGTACGTCAGCATCTTCTTAATTTTGACAACGTTAATAATAACAATATCATAGTGTCTAACTTATTATTTTTTACCAGAACTTTGAAGAAAGACTGCAAGGCACACATTACCATTGGTTTGAATACAGATGGTAAATCCCTCATCGTAAGAAGCATAAATAATGACCACAATCATGAAATTCCATCTGAGTAAGTTATTACAAATTATTTTTCTTATTATGTTGCTTATTATTAACAAATATTTTTGTAGAGAACTATTTAAACAACTACCAAAACAAAGAAGATTAACTAATGAGAACAAACAAAATGTAGAAATGATGATGAAATTAAAAGTAAACAAAAAACTTCTTCAAGCAGACCTTGTAAAGAAAAGTGGTAACGCCATTCTTCTTAAAGACTTGTCTAATATTTATGCCTCCTCGTCCCAAAAGTTAAATTATGACTTTGAAGAAATTGTACAAAAACTTACAATGAAATATAATTGTACTGTAGATTTTAAAACGGAAGATACAAAATTCAGTGCTTTATTTTTCCAAGATGCTCACATGAAAGAATCATTTTGTTTATTTCCAGAAATTTTGTTTCTGGATGGGACTTATAAACTTATTAATATTCGATGTCCAGTTTATGTTATGGCAGTAGAAAATTCCCTTGGAACTACCGATGTAGTAGGTATTGGTATACTAATATCAGAAGACATCGAGTCCATCAGCTGGATGTTGGAAAAGTAAATAATATCTAATTGTTCAGTTTGTTAGACTAGTAATATTTTAAATTTTTTATAGATTTAAAGAAAGGAATGGTAAATGGGAGGAAATTACTGTTATCATGACAGATAAATGTTCAGCTGAACGGCAAGCCATATCAGAACAGCTACCAAATGCATCCAAATTGATATGTATTTTCCATACACTTCAGATTTTTCGAAGAGAAATAACAGTGGCGAAATTGAATATTACATCTGTAGAAGTTGTAACTTCTTTACAGTACCTGCAGAAAATGGCATATGCAAAATCTGAGCAACATTATAGTGTTCTATTTGAAGAAATGAAAAATAATGTTCCCACATCGGTTCTAGAATATTACATGAAAAACTGGCATGACATAAGGAATGAGTGGGTAAAAGGATTAACTGCAAAAACTGGAAACTTTCTTAACTCGACAAACAATAGACTGGAAAGTTTAAATTCAAAACTAAAGTCGGTTATTTCAACTTATAGTACTTTTGTTGAATTTATTGAAAAGCTCTTTGTATTACTAAATATAAAAAAAACGCAGTTTCAAAATGAATTAAGTAAAATGATTTTCAAAAGTCCTTGTATAGTTAACAAGACATATACAGAAGTACAGTTTTACAAACATGTTACACCATTTGCATTCAAGAAAATAGAAGGAAACCTGCAGGCTATATGCTCAGGTATGGGTTCTACCCAATATATATTTATAAATGAGGGCAACAAAGTCATATGTTGCACTGACAAAGTCATAGATTGCACTGATAATAACGAGGACAATAAATGGGAAGTGTCTGATCTAACTTGTGATTGCTGTTTTTTCACCTCAATGAAACTTCCATGTAAGCATGTACTTGCCTACAGAAAGCAGCTTGGACTTGAGTTATTTGATGAAAACTTATTTTCACGACGTTGGACCAGAAGTTATATTGAATCTAATTACAATGTTATGATTAGCAACCCTAATACCCCAGAACCACTGCCGGTAACGGAAACCAGATTATCTATGCCGATATCAAATACAAAGACACCATTAACATCTCATCAAAAATTTAAAAAATCAGAAGCGCTATGTCTAAAACTTGCAACACTGTGTAGTGAAGTATCAACAGAAGAGTTTCACAAGAGAATGAAATTATTGATGGAATTGCAAAATAAATGGCAAAATCATGAACATGTATCTTTCGAGTCCAGTAACAATCAAGAAAATCTCTTCATACGAAAATATGTTGTTGAAACTAATCCTAAAAGTCCTACACTGAATGAAGCCTTGAATGAGAATTTTAATGAAAATGAATTAGAACACAGTTACTTTTGCAACAAAGTTATTTCTGATAGTGATGTCAAAAATACAAACAAACAAATATTTAATGATGATAATGATTTGAGAGTGCTTAATGAAATAATTTGTTCAGTTGACAAGGATAAATGCGAGGTAGTTGAAACTGTTGACAACCCAGAAATTATATATCAGGAAATAATAATTGAAACTGTGAACACTGAAATCAACTTTAAAGATATTTTATTGCCAGTATGTATTTTTTTCATTGTCATTTATTTGTTGCAATTTACATTTACTATGATTTTAGGACCCTATTAAATGCCACGGTAGACCAAAAGGCCAACATTTAACTGCTATCGGTTTACCTAAAAAAAGACTGTCACTTGAAGGCCAACATAAGACAAAAAAGAAGAAAGTTTAAATATTCAATAGTTCCTTGTTTTTGGATAAAGTGTTGTAAAGTCTTAAAAATAATGTGTTCAATACCTATTAAGTACCTACCTATGTACCTACTTTCTGTTGAAACAAGTCCCAAATGTGAGAGTACTCTGTATATTACAATATTAAAATGTGAATTCAAAACTACTTTTTATGTAAAACACATTTTTTGGACGAATAAAAATGTTAAGCTCTAAGTGATCTCTTTTGACTTTTGGAATAGATTTGCTAGGTATTCATTATGATGTTATACATGGTGATGTAAGGAAATAGTAATATTTCACTCCCATTCCAACAAATCCATCCTATTTCTCACATTAACCTTAACCATTTACAGATAGGTAGTAATTAAAATTTAATTTTGAAATCGTAGAAAACTTCTAGATATTTAACTATTTTTATTTTTCATTCCAATGTTTTAGCTAGAATACCTACTATGCGTCTAACAGTAATTTTAAAGATTAAAGTAAAGAGAATATTTATTTTAATAATTATTTTTTTCAAAAGAACAATATTGCTAAACTAGCTCCATTTTTGTATAAGTTAGGTTTAAATAAGTCGTGAGGAATAACTCAATTCTGAAATAAATTATGCAACTAATTTTTATTCTTAAAACATAAACATTTATATGTATAAGTTAGGTATGTATGTATTGTTCAGTACGTAAATACCGTGCA
This sequence comes from Agriotes lineatus, assembly GCA_940337035.1. Lineage (NCBI taxonomy): Eukaryota > Metazoa > Arthropoda > Insecta > Coleoptera > Elateridae > Agriotes > Agriotes lineatus. Next base: position 21,652 of record CALNHX010000130.1, read on the forward strand.
CAGAAAAAACGCCGGTGTCTTTTACGGCAGTAAAGGCCCTCAAAGGCCATCAAAAGACGCCGACATTTTTTATGTTCACGGTATTTCTGTAATAAACTATACAGAAGGCATACCTCTACCTAACTACCCTAAAGACGATATGAACAGCAAATCAAATTTACCACATAGCGTATAACGTCATTTCACGACTACTATGGTCTATTATGATTTTCCAAAATTAATATTTAAATACTATTTAAAAATGAGTAACTACATATGTACATATCTACATTTATTTTGGAATTGAATCAACAAAACCACGCGGGATTTACTTAATCTTTGAACGATCCCGCAAGTTGTGGGCGGGGTTTAAGAAATCACTCCCTTGCGGGATTTTAAGTTTTGTAATTTGGTCCCACTTGCGGGACTCTAGCCACACTCAAGTTAATTTGTAACACTTCCAACACTTGAAGGTTAAAACATACTCCTTTCTAGAGGATATAGTACGTAGGCCACCAGGGCAGAACTGGGTGTTTGATTGGAGCTGTTGGAATTGCTGGGGAATATTTCTTTATTGTAATCCAGTATCAATGTGATTTGGATGGGGATGCAGTTCACTCTAGGGAAGCGTACAGCAGGATGACAGAACAAGTTGAGTGTTGATATACACTTCTTAAGAAGAACCGCTACTAGTACTGAAATTCCAACTCAAGCAAGAGTAAGCCATACTTCAGTTGAACATTGAATAGCATTACTTGAATTTGACATTTTTTAGCTGAACTGTCATTGAACAGAATAATTAGTTATACTACAGGGCTTAACCCTTGTAGAATAATTTATATAAAACGTGTAATGAGAATTGAAAGCACATACAAGTAATAATTAGAGAAAGGATGCAGAAGTTATCTTAGGAAAGGTACTTATATTGAACCAACACATCAGTGCAATAAATTCACGTTCAATTAACAACTGTGGTGGACAATATAATATATTATGGAGCTCCAAAATTACAACTTTCAACCTAGACATAAATAAACTAATGTATAGACCAATAAATCTTCTTTAGTAGGTACTGGTTACTTACCAGATATAAAGTAGAATACTATAACAGTAATAGTATTTCAATTCTCAAATTTATGCAAGTAAGTTTCCATTAAGAATATCTACTGTTTGTAAATACATAATAGAGAAGCCAAATACCATTAAATCCATAAATTGTAGATAGCAATAATTAAAATGCTTGGCTCCCGATCTTTGTTTGTTTATTCTAAATATAACCCTATATGAGAAGGTGAAGTATAATAAAATTCTAAATTTTTTTATACCCAACTGCAAACTATAATAGAGCTAGCTGGAGTAATGTGAACAGAGCTGGGCAAATTACTTTTAAAAAGTAATTAATTACTAATTACCAATTAGCGCCCAATGCAGTAATTTAATTACCAGAGATTCAATTACTCACAGGAAATAGTAATTCTATTACTAATTACTTAGTAATTGTAATTGTACAACATCAATTACTTTTTCAATTACTTTCAATAAAAATTATTGTCATATACGTAGTTTTATTTAGTAGAACCTTCTTGCAAGTTGCAACTATCATTAGTGTTGTGTCGATTCGTAATCGTAATCTAAAAATGTTTCTCTTCTCTTTCATTTTTGAAGGTTTTTTGATAATTACATCTTGTAGCTACATGCACCGTTCACCGAAACCAAAAGTTTTTAGTTTGTTTTGAAGTAAGATGTAAGTAAATAAATAAATTTAAGGATAACAATTATACAGGGTGTCCCAAAAAAAATGCGACATCGATTTGGCATAGACTCCTTAGGTTATAATAAACCGATTAAACCTAATATACCTTAGTACAAAGTCCCTTCAGTAAGAAGGTATAGGGACTTGAAAGTTCAAATGTATATATTTTTTTTTATATTATTTTCCACATAGGTTATCACTGAAGTTGAGCTTTTTATTACGATTGCGGATTTAGTTGCCGAAGCCCGTAGGGCCAAAGCAAATAAACCACATGAGGGATAAAAAGGAACTTCCAGTGCCGTGGGGTACATTGTTTTTTTAAATCGCGAAATTACAACATTTTAACCAACTTTTGTAGGTTATGTTGACGTCGGTTGACGTTTACCTATCGTCCAGCCGCCTACAAAAAGTCGTAAAACAATGGATTACTTCACTGCCCATTTCTCGTATTTTATTTGACGATTTCGACGTTCTTCACTGCCGATTAAAAAAATAATTTTTTTGAATATGAAGAAATGTCGAATTTCATTTTGGCTACATTTTGTAATTATATTAGAAAAAATAGCACTCTGAATATGTTATAAAAGTAATTTTTCCATGTTCGTAATAAATTAATCCACTCGTTTTGCATCGCTCGCTCGTAAATTAAACGTTGAAAAACTCTCACTTTTCTTAACTTGTAGAACAATGTACTATTAAATACGCCTAACATGAGGCTGAATGACGAAAATATGTAACTTACCTAAGTATACAGGATGGAGCATTGGATTTTTTAATTGTTTGACAGCAATTTTCTATTTAGATTTTATAAAACACTACGTGGTGATTCAATTGACGCAACTTGAGTACTTTCTGTTGGCTCAGTTAGAAAATATTTCTGTACCCCTATATACGAAAGTAACATTTTTTGTCGCCTGTTAGGGGTTTCCCGAAAATATACGTTTGGTTCCCTGGTCGGTTTCCAATGGCAGTGGGAGGGAATATAATACAATTGACTACCGTTGCCATTAGAGACGGGAGGCAAGGCAATGTGATTAATAATAAATCGACTAACCTCCTGGTTTTCATATTTAAATATTTTTGAATGCAGCTGAATACAAGAGATTGTCACATCATCAAATGTAAAAGTGTTGACTGGACTAAAATGTAATTTCCTTCCTTGCATGATTACAATTGATTAGGTGCTGTTCTCGCTAACGCTGAAGAATTAAATTACATCCGCGGGAGGGAATGATACATTTACTCCCTAGTAATACAAATACTACAAAAATGTGTTAGGTAACTTGACATTTTAAAACAAAATCAATTTGGTGTTGATCAGGGACTGTTGAAAGTTGACAGGTGACTGATAAACTTAGTTGAAAACCGCTGATTGAAATAAGAATTTGTACAGCAGATACAAAAACAGCTACAAACTATGAAAACTAAGAATGTTTTATCTAACGAGATCGTATCAACAATAAAAGATGTTACCATTCCAACTACTTAAACTTTGTGAAAACAAAAGGCAGGTAAATTGACATAATTGAGGATACTTATTCTTTCACAAGTCCAAACACTAACATGTACCTATATTTTACAGATTGTTATAGTAAATGTCCCTTTGTCCTATATTTTAAACCACTGTTTCTGATAAAGCTTGTTACAGGATTAATTGCTCGAATCGACATCGATCACAAGCACTGTCAAAATCGAAAAAAGTACAGGGTTTGCCGGCTTTACTAAAAAGAACACAGATCTTGATGTGTCGGAGCAGATGACGGCGCTCCAGTTACCCTTGGTCTAACTTAGTCGAGAAGACGTGGTTTGAAAGCTCAGTTAAAACCGACAGCACTTACCCTATGCTTTGCTCAAAATAAAAAGAAGCAACAGGTGGAGCAGAAACTCGAGGGATTGAAGACAATCGGCAGCAAACATCAATCAACGAAGTGACAGCAAACAACACTATATTGCGCAGCGGGTTCTTCTTTAATTACAGTAATCCCCGACGTTGACACAGATATGCAATTAAGCCGATGGTTTTTCCACACAATAACCGGGAAAAGTTAGTTGAGGCTTTAAGATATCGTCTCTATCAAATCGGCAAATAGTGCCAAAGCCTTCCCTGGAAGGCAAGCTAAATGAGACGAATCGGCCTATTACCAACGCCGAGTAACTTCAACCGCCCACCGCGCGCACTTAACACCCACAGGAAAAAAATAATCCCTTCAAAGGTTCGAGCTTGACTGACTACTAGCGTGCCACAGGGCACCCCAAAAGTTCGCACAAGAGCCAAAAAGGATTCACCACGTTAATCACCAAATGTTAGCAAAAGCTCCCCCGATTCGCGGCACAAGCTACGAACCGGGGGTGCGAAAAAAACACAACGTCTAGTTTACTCAAGTTCTGGGTACGGATTGAAATTTCAAATTGGACTTTGCGTGAAGAACACAACGGAAGAAAACTTCGAACTCCGAAGCCATCATTTCTATAGGTGCGGTTAACTCGGGTCTTATCAAACTTTATTTCAATGGTCCCAAAACTGGACGTAAAATGCATGGGCTGAAAGCACAATAAAGAAGCCTTTAACGATGATGCAATTGCTGATTTAGCCAGAACCAGGGAAAGCCCCCAGTTTACAACGAACATTCCACAGTTCTCAAATATCTTGAAGCTATGACAGCCAGAAAGCAGGATAGATTTCTGAAACAGTATTTAAACTTTACGCTACCATCAGGGCTGCCCCAAACCTTATTTCCAGAAGCTAATTATCGAGCAGTAATCAGGTTAAACAAAGAACGTTCTAGAAAGAGTTTGTTGATGCTACAGCGATTCTCAAAGGGTCGAATTACGAAAGTACAGTTTGCAAGAACTGCAGGCGTCAATTTATTGACAGAAAACACTAAGCTCCAAGGCCTAATTCCGCTCTTACTTCAGATAAAGAACTTACTCGAAATTTATTTTCAACAGCTTCGGGCACTATGTTAACTGAGATGAGGCCTAAGGCTTAAGGCCTAAGTTTCGTTACTGCTTAACATAAGATAAAGGGTTTATTTAGGCGTTGACGACAGGAAATCGGGGCGAAAGCGTACACGGTGTATTGACAGAAAGCGCTGACGGACAAATTCCACTGGTTGCGTTGCATTAGCGTTTAGCCAAACTGAATTTGGATAGCAGCTTATAAAAGACAAGGCCGGCTCTCGAAATTTTTAGATTGAAATTGACTCTTATGTGAATCGTATTTTAACTAATTTTCTGAAGACAACCTATTGTTGAATCAACCGCATGAATAGCTTAATGACGTCGAAATCACTTAACAAGCTAACAATGAATTAGCGAAACGTAAAAGATATTTTTAAATAAAGATAATTTTAATTATTTGTAATGACAAAAACGCCAAAATTTTTTACTTACGTTGTTAAAAAAATTTAAATTAGCTGATTTTATCTCTAAATCTGTAAAATAGATGTTTTTTTTGTGTGAGGAAAGTAGAACCCTTTTGGGTAGTCTTAGTTCCGATCTAGTGAACGTCTGTTTTATAATTTCACTTAAAAAAATAACCAAACACGAACAAAATTTTCAAACGAGCCGGTACTTCACACCATAAAAAAGTAAATTAAGCGTCCAAAATCCAAACCTAATCGGCGGTCAACAGAACTTTATTTGTCGACTTTGCTAAATATTGCAAAGACTGCGGTTTGGATTCGCAGCGATTAATAATAATGGCAAATACGTGACATAAACATCATTATTTCTGAAGCGATGATAAGGGAATTTTCAGGTGCAAGCATAGTATCCGCGATCAGATTACCGAGTTAAAACAAACAATAAACCACTATTAAAGTTCGACACCTTCAACAGAATTAAATTGTTTCAATAATGTTAATATCCTAATATTCCCTCCAAATTGTACGTAAAAACCCTAGAAAAGTAGCTAATCACATTTTACTAAAATTTGTCGTTAACAGCCTCTTCAGATCTTCTAGAATTAGAAATTTGTCCCCAAATCTGGCAACACTTCTCGTGACGCGTCATACAAAATGCGATAGTTGCTGTTTTCGACTCGCCAGATAAATTAGGCTTCTATTGTCGGGGAAGACCCTATTGCGGTTTGCTTAATATGTAACTTATCTTAATTTTTTTGCGTTCTGGAGATTTGGCACCCAATCGAGGTCAGTAATTCAGTAATTAAAATACCACAAAGTAATTCAATTGCCTCGAGTAATTTCCATTACCACAGGTAATTCAAATACTTGTAAAGTAATTTAAATACTTTAGAGTAATTTAATTACACAAAAGTAATTGAGTAATTGAATGTAGTAATTAATTACTTTCAAAAAGTAAGTGTCAAGTACTTTTTAACAAAAAAGTCAATTATCAATTACAATTACCGCATTTTGAAAAGTAATTCAATTTCAAGGCAAATACACAAAAAGGAATTTAATTAGTAATTTAATTAAAAAGTAATTAATTACTGCCCAGCTCTGAATGTGGATCATTTAAAGGTAAGTTATCTAACTTCTAACAGATAATTAGCTATTAAGTGGCACAAGGTTTATAGGTTAATAGTTAATACAGATGCTTATAATAAATGTCGTACTTGTATTTCGTCAACATCAAATGGAATGTTATTTTACTTCACATGTATAATGTATAGTTTGATTTTTTAATTTTGCATTATTGCATTTTTGCATTTACGTAATAAAATTTTATCAAAGTAATTCTTAGTATCTTGGTTAAAATATAAAATAAGTTTGGGAGTTTTTAGATATTTTGCGTATTTTCAGAGATATGACTTTTTAATTGAAAAAAACTACTTTTCTTTGCTTATTAGAACCATATAACTTTTCAGTAAGTATTGAGTAAAAAAAAACTTTAGGCTGAAATCACTTTAGCATACATATGTTAGGAACTTAAATTACAAAGGTTGAACAAAGGTAGTTTTCCAACATGCAGAGCGGCCCAAAATTTATAGTATTTTTAATATCTGCTGTTCTGTTTACATAAAAATTTGTAACGTTCTGCTCTGTATAATATAATAAATGCTAATCAAGATTTTAATGCTTCAGTGACAGTGTTAGTTTTAAATTTGATATCAATTACACGGTTACCCCGTTTAGCGGTTAGAAAGTGCGCCATTTTTTTTTTACTATTTCCACATCCCTTATTATCCAATCAAATGCTATGATTTTTCAAAATTCAACCAATCACGTGCTTTTAGAGTGGAAAAAAATCAAATTGAACCGATACTTGGGAAATAGTCCACAACATGTACTTCGGACTCACGATTTTGCTTGGAAAATGTTTTACTCAAGATTTGTTGTTTTTGGCAATGCCCGTAGTTTGTCTTGTGACATTGCCAAAACAAAAAACTTTTGTAAAAAAATTTTTACCCGCAATATCATTATTTTGCCCTTAATATATTAGCGTAAAACAAAAAAATACATATAAATAGGTAATAACTGCTAAATTTTGAAACTAACACTTAAGCATTAAGTGCCATTAGTTTTTATTATACAGAGCGTCAAAAATATCTTAACAAATTTTATATGGATAGCACATATTAGAAATATTTTATAAATACTACACATCTACTTTTGTGAATTAAGATTCTTAGGTATGTATGTCTAGTAAGAGTAGTAGCGCTATTTCAACCAAACGTTTTTTATGTGACACTTGACACTCAGTAAAAGCTAAGGTATAATAATTTAAGAAAAGTCCTGTTTTTCAATTAAAAATTATATCTCAAAGAATACGCAAAATATCGAAGAACTGTCAAACTAAAAATTATATACACATTTTGCCTGATCCTTGTTAAATGATTAAGTTAATTAGAAATTGTGTTGGTGAAATTAAAACCCTCGTAGATTATGGCAATAACTAACGGGTGTTCATAAACAGTCGTCATCCCAGTTGCTTTGAAAAACAAAATGTTATATCTTTGATTAATTCGTGCAACACAATGGAACGTCATTGAGTACTGTCATAGCGCAGTTTTTCTCAATTATAATAGACATACGTTTTTGAAGTCAAAACCTACTGGGATGACGACTGTTTATGAACACCCGTTATATACTTGTAGAATTCAATTTTATAGTTACACTACATTAATTACAAGTACGAGGAGGGCTTCATTTATGTAATAACGTACGACAACAACACATTGCATTTTTCAAACAAAAGATGGAAGTGAAGCTTGCCACACAGTTGTTGAGCAAGTCTGTAGGGTAAGCTTTGTTATATTGTAAAGATCATTTGAAATCTTGACTTTTATGCCCCATTTGGTCAGCCAGACTTCAAGCAAGTTCAGGTGTTCTTGGAAGAGATTTGATTCCATCGCTGGATCTTCATTGCAGGAGACTATAGCTGTGTCATCAGCAAATGTCCCCAAGATCATTTGTGGTGTTGTTGGAAGGTCATAGGTGAACAGCAAGTATAGCATAGGTCCAAGTACGCTGCCTTGTGGGACACCAGCCTTTATTTGTTTTAGTTGCGAGGTTTCGTTTTCTACTTTGGTTTGGAAGGAACGATCGGTCAACTGGAGCGTAGCAAAAGGTAATACTGGTGCGGAAGGAGTACTTTTATTTTAAAGGGTAAACCTCTGTGCCATACTTTATCGAATGTGTTTCTTACATCCAAGAACACTGCGCTGCAATAGAGTTTGGTTTCCAGTGATTTGCTTATTACATTTGTCAGCCGATGACATTGTTGAATCGTCGAGTGTTCGTTGCGGAACGGGAACTGATGATTTGGGAGCCATTCGTTTTGTAATGAATTTTTGTTTATTCGTTTTAAGGTTAGTTTTTCGAGCAACTTAGAAATTAACGGAAGTAAGGTAATGGGCCGATAGAATGTTGTTTGATTAGGAGGTTTACCAGAATGAGGAATAAGAATAATTTGGGCTAATATGTAAGTCTTACTATACCATTGAAGAGAAGTTGTAGAAATTTGCTTCCTTTCTCAGGTAGATATTTCAAGACAATTGCTGTTATAAGGTCCCATCCCGGCGACTTTTTGTTGTGTAGACGTTTAATCTGTGTTTCGATTTCTTGTTTACTGAAACTACGTATTGGAGGCGATAGTTGTAGTGGGATATCTAAGTAGTTCTCAACATATTGGTCAGCTTCATTAGAGCTTGGTTCGAAGACGTTTTCTAGATGCTGTGCGAACACCTCAGCCTTTTCCTTGTCTGTTCTTGCCCAAGTTTCTGTATTACTTCTTAGGGGTGGCAGGTGTGTTCTAGGTCTGTTGTTTCTTTTAGCCGCTCTCCAGAGTGAATTATCACATGCTGACAGAGCCGGATTAAGGATATGTGAGGCTCGGGGCTAAATTTGTTTAGAGGCCCCATTCCCCAAGTCAGGGGCATGTTTTACAATTCTAAGAAATTTCAAATGCAAAGGGTTTTAAAATTTTTGAAACATTTACGCAACGAGTGCAAAGAGATTTAAATGATTAGAAACCGCACTAGATTATAACCTTCGAATATTTTCGAGGCCCCCGAAATTCAGTGGCCCGGGACTGCAGCCCCCTTAGCCCCCCCCCCTTCATCCGGCCCTGCGTGCTGAAAGTGAACTTGAGTATTGCTGAAAAGTTTCATTAAGTATTTCTTGAAGTCTGCGTCTCAGTTTGTTGTTTAATTGATTAAAGATATTTTCGTTTGCGATACTATGACTACGCTGCCATCTTGCCCGAGCTCTCCGTTTTCTTCTAACTATCTCTACTATTTCAAGGGGTATGTTAAAAGAATCTTTGACATAGTGAATCTGTGGCGTAGCATTCCAGGCAGCTTGTTGAATGGTAGTTATCTGGTGATACGTTGCCTTTTCTAATTCGTCTTCGGTTTTTAAACTTAAATTTAATTTCAGGTGTTGGCCACTATGAGTTGCAAATGTTTCGCAATTTGTTCTTTTGTTAGCGAGAGTTGGTTTAGGTTCCGTGTATATGATGGTTGCGCTTATAGTTAGTAATATGGAGGAGTGGTCTGATGTTATGTCTTAATTAGGTAATATGTTCATATAGTTAGAAGCAACTCCTTTAATAATAAAAAATCCAGCAGATCTGGTGTTTTATTTGTGTCTGTCGCCCAGTACGTTGATGTCCCAGTTGAGATAAATTGGTAATTATTTTCAGTAATAAGGTTGTACAATTTTCTGCTTTTTGTCGTTGTGGGTCGAGCACCCCAGTGTGTATTTTTCGAGTTGAAATCTCCGCCTGCTAGAAATTTTGGCCCTAGGGTTCGGAAGAAAGGTTGTAACATTTGCTTCGTTGTATTGTGTCTTGCTGCAGCAGCTACAACCAATGGTGCTGGGAATTTCTTGACTTGTAGCTTCTAATTGTGATGGCTGAATCACCATGTGCTGTATTGTCTGGATGATCCGTATGATATATTGTATAGTGGGTGATAGTTAAGTAAGTTCTTGTAGTGTAGTGACTTTCGGAAATTAATAGTCGCGCTTAAATTTACGCCATGTAATATTCGCCCCTCTTTCAGGGGTTGTAATATTCATTTTACCACGGGTTAGCTCATAAATCGGAGCTAGGTTCAATCGTTAGCTCAGATATACCATAAATAAGCAAAACACACTAACGGAGTATCCTGTATAACATTTATTCTATATATCTATCGTACATAAGTAAATATTCGTGCAATTTAAATAAATGAGATGTATATTGCTCAAAATTAACGATCGTATAAAACGCGGCTTCCTGGTTCTCGCGGAGACGGATTCTACGGACGGTAGCGGCTTCCTGGTTCTGACGGGCGTAACCTCGTGCGCGACTCGTTCGGCGACGTCGTGATCGGCCGGGCCGCTATTTCGTAGCTCTTCGGGACGAACGCAACGGCACAGCGCAGTCTGTCAAATTACGCCGTGCTGCAGATTCTGGTTTCTGTAAACAAATAACAAATTAAAACTGTTAACACGAGTTCTCACCCTATACGTGTAACCACAGTTTGTCGGTGAAATGCTCCGGGAAGTTCGCCGCACAACGGGGCTCCGCTCGGAGCAAGAAGCTCCGAATCGACGTGAGTTTTTGAGGTTAGCTAACTCAGCACCTCCAGGTGAATTCCTTGGCGAAGCTGTAAGTGCGGCCCACGGAGTTCTCAAGCAAAACGGCCGCTGCAATTCTCACGGATTAATTCAGGTAAATTCTAATTAGGTAGCTTGAAGCTTCTAATTCTGCTTGAATAGCACAGTGCTAAATTTAAAAGGCCAAGGGAGCTGGGGTTCTGACATTACGTTAATTGCTATTTTACAAACGGGTTTCGGCGTAGGATATTTACAGGATAACTAGCTGGCGTTCCAGGCGTTCTTATAGAAACCATTGAATTAAACTCAGCTGTCAGGGATTTTCAGGATAATTAACTGGCGTTCCAGGCGTTCTTATAGAACCACTGAATTAAACTCAGCTGTCAGGGATTTTCAGGATAATTAGCTGGCGTTCCAGGCGTTCTTATAGAAACCATTGAATTAAACTCAGCCTCAGGACGGCTTGGCGGAGGGACTCTCTGGAAGGACAACCTATCGGAAGGAAAATCTCTGTCATCAAAATCTCTCTCTGCAAGCCCTTTTATATGCTTTGAAATGCTGTTAGGTGGGGAGAAACGGCGCGCGTCATACCTTTGTTTGCGCTGTTTTCACGGGCGGAACTCCGGTCTGCGCTATCTTATCTCGCCTGGAACACACCGGGTTCTTGATAACGCTAGAGGTCGGCGACGTTTAAATCAGCAAATATTATTTAATATTGAATTAATCGGATTCAAACGGGAGCTAGCGTTACATATGCTGGTCCCTTCGGAGGAAACGGAAATTCGGTGGGCACCTCCTTCAAGGGGGTTCTCAAAACAATGCAGGGATAACACAGAAAACATTCAAACTGGGAAACGCGAGGGTGCTAGATTTTAACAGGCGTTTGTTCGGGATAATCGGGATAATCGGGAACTATATACGGGATGAGTAAAATTTTAATCTTCGGAAACTATATACAGGGTGAGTAAAATTTTAATCTTCGGAAACTATATACAGGGTTAGTAAAATTTTAATCTTCGGAAACTATATACAGGAGAAAATTTTACAAAATATGTTCTGTTAAGTGTGCTGTAAAGTTGCTACAAAGCCTTTTGATGTCCTTAACATGGACACTGCATAGTTCCCTGCCGGATTGGGGATTGCTTAACTCCACAATTACGGGATAAATTATCTTCTTGAATACATAAGGTATTTGGCGGCTAACTTCGCCGAGATGCCCTGGGCGGCATCGGAAAGAATTCGGTCCCTCTTAAACACCTGGTGCCCCACGTGGGGACGGTACTCGCGCCTTCACAAGTTATAATGTTGGCTTTGGTTCGCGAATGCTTTGGCGAGATTATTTCGCACGACCTCCATAATATCCTCTAGCTTCTGGAGTTGCTCCCGGTATAGGCCTGAGGGCGAAGCTTCTTCATCGGGGTTGAAGTGTGGGTCGGTCGCCTCGCGTAAAGAGCGCGGCGGAAGCATCTCGCGTCCAAAATTTAGCAGGTGCTGGAGTGAATCCAGTAGATTCCTGTTTTGAGGTGTTGAGGGCGAACATCACCTCGTGTAGCCAAGCGTCCCATTCATTTTGTTTTCTACGTTTCTGACTCCCGTTGTGCATTAAGGTTGACCAAGCGTTATAACCTGGGAGGCTTGGTACTTGGTGAGAAAGTCCAATCCAGAATGACATCGCTAGACAAGGTGTTCACGACGCGGGTTTCTAGTTGGTATGGGCGTCATTAATGAACATGGTAAGCTTATACTGACCCTATGTTGGGATGGTTTGGTCATTAGCCAACTGCACGCTGGTCGGGCTATGTTGCTTGTTGACCACGCCTTGTTGTCCAAGGAGTATTTTTTCCATATATGATTTAGCGCGCCAGTATCGACTAGGTCTTTGAATGTTCTTCCCTTGATGTCTATTGGCAGGAATAACCGGGCATCCAGTGCAGCCATCCAAGACAAGGGGTCGTAGCTGGGTTTTAGAAGTTTTTCACATGTCTAAGTCATTGGGACAATTCAGGGTGCTGGAGTCGACGTGTAGAAGCCCTGGCCTTGTGGTGTCGAGGACGCCTCAATTTTTTCGACGGCCGGAAGCTTTTTCCGACCTTCTGCAGGGGCAATCTTTTGTGAGCGTACCTGCTCTGCCGCACCAGGAGCACAAAAGCTTTGGTTGCCTTTGGCATTGGAATCTTCGGTGGCCTGACTGTCCACACTTACAACAATTCTCGGAACGGCTATATGCGGTGCTGGTAGAGGGAGTTGGAGACTTGGGGGCTGGTAGTTCCCGTTGATTCTCTTCGGGAGTTTGTAGAGACGAAACGGTTGGCGTCTTAAACCCTGAAGCAACCGTGACTGGCGGTTTTCCCGGCCGGTACGCCGTTTCCGCCATGTAGGCATGACTAGCCGTTAATGGTGGTTGAAAAGATGATTGCTCCAGCTGGAGGGCCTCATATTCTTCGGCCATCTGCACGATCTCGTCCAGGCGGTAAAAATTCGTTCTTCGTACATATAATTTATATTCTTGGCGAAAATTTGCTTAAATATGTTCCAACTGTTCTTGTTCGCGAGTAATTCCAAACCTTCGTAACAACGTTTAGAGGGCGGTGGTAAAGTCGGCCACGGATTCCTTCTGGCTCTGGGTTTGGTTCCGAATTTCTTCGGCCATCTGGAATTGGTACGCGGGGGTAGATATTGATTTTGGAAGGCGACTACAAAATCTCCCCAGCTTCTCCACCTCTCCTTGTTATTCCTGATCCATAGTAACGCTTTTTCCATGAAATGTTTGGCTAAAGCGGCGAGGACGTCCTGGTCACGGAATTGGTAGCAAGCCGAAAGTTCCTCGATTCTCTCTAGGAAGCAAATGGGGTCGGAGGTGCCATCGAACCTCAGACCCCACGTGTTGCTGTTGCATATTTGAGCAATGTTGAGCCTCGGGGGGTCCGAGATTTGCTCTACTTCTTGCTCCTCCTGGTGATCATATTCTTCTTCCATGTGCTCTTCTCCTTGTGCCTCTTCGGGAGCGTCCCCGTCGTCTTGGCCTCCTGTCCCGGTCCCTCTCAGGTACTGCGACATTCTTTGTCTCAGTTGTTGCACGTTGCCGTCCATTTCCAGTCCCACTCCGGCTACGACTCCTAGGAGGACGTCTGCTCTGAGGTTGTAGATCCAACTAACTTTCACCCTTGGAGGGGACGCTAGTGTGCCATCTCCATTGTCCTGATCTACCATATTAAATCTGGGAACAGAGTTTCTATAGTAAATCAATCAAAACTGTAATGTTTAATCCAATATTTTTTCAGGTATCTTCGAGCGCCAATATCTAGTGAACCAGATCGGCAGGCGGGTGTTTACCAATCTATCTATATTTGAGCTCAAGTCCCTGCTCGGCCATGTGACGTATCAACCCCTTTATTAAGAGCGCCAAACTTATTATCTCGGGTTTAGCTCGAATCGGAGAAATACGTTCACTCAAATATATGATAGATCAGTAAAAACATTTATCGGAATAAATATAATGTTTATAAATGTTTACATTATAAAAAATATTGATACTTCTGGGAGCGCTGTTCGTTTTCCTGGCTCGAACTGTAACCCAAGACGCTGGAACGTAAAGCGAGCTCGCTGGAGACAATATGCTAGTACGCACTCCGGATCTTCCAGAAAAGGAATCAGGTAGGCCGTTTAACTCGGACGATCAGCGCGCACGTCGCTTCTTCAAAAAAGAGTTCGCGTAGTTCTCTTACAGCCGCTGATTAGGCCTTCGCCGTTGTGTTTGTTGATAAAGTTCGGCGACTGCAATTTGTCGTTTTAATTAGCAGGTTTATGATTTACCTGGGACCAGCTCTAGTTTTTAAAGCTTGCCGGCGACCCGTAATGAGCCTAGGCGTTTAGCACGTAACTACGGAGGCGGCTGCGACTTTAATTCTAGCGGACCGACAACCTTTGGTTTTCTGCTGACAAGCGAATTTTCGGCATTCGAATGGCGAAGAACTGGATGTACGAGGGCGTCAACTACGAGCTTCTGGACGGGCGTTTTCGTGCGTTTGTTGCGGGTTTTCTAAGTGAGTTTCTTATCCAGCAATCTCTAGGTTGTAGTTTCGGGCCCGTAGTGACGGCGATGAAAACTCTGCGAGCAACAAAAATTTAATTTCGTGGAATATTGCCTTCCTGGTCGCGCTTAAATTTGCGCTCGGGAATTAATCTAGTACGGATAAATAAAAGCGGTCTTGTCGGACGGGTTACAGGGAAGTTAAGGCTACTTTGGGCTGACAGAATACGCTGTCATCTCCCTTAGTGCCTACTGGATCTGGGTTTATCATGCAAGAGATGCAAAAAATCCGTGGTTGGGTCTAATTCATTGAAATATGTGTAGCAATTATTATCTTCTGACATTTCGAACTTTTCGGGAGTTTCCTCATTATAGTAAGGTTGTTGGTCATATTCGGGTTCATATTGTGATTGATTAGCGACATGTTTGTTAAACAATTCTTCGGAATGGAAATTTCTCGGTTGATTAGATTGTCGAATGTAGTTATTTGGTCTAAAATTGGGTTTATAATTTTGATTTCGGGTGCCTAACTGTTGTGAAGCTGGGCGTTTTTGAATGGTACTAGTTTCCATGGGTTCGGGTTTAAAAGTTAGCTTAAAATTTGGCTTTTAGTAGAGAGGCCAAACTAAATTAACTCGTCAGATAACGATTTTCGTGGGACTGAGTAGCTTTATACCGACAAGTGGCACCTTCTTATTCGGTGGTGTTTCCTGAGTATGAAAAATCATGCTGTCGCTTTCTCAGCCCGTGGAGAGAAGAGCTATGACGTCACAAATATGGCCATTCTTGGTTCCAGGTTTTAGTACAGTAAAACTAGGGTTTAACCCAAACATCAAAAAAAAAAGTTCTACCCAGCAGCAAACTGTTTAGCACCCTCCTCTCAATAGGTGGTAAAAAGTTGCACAACATTGCACGTCGGGTTTAGAAGGGAGGCTGGTGGAAATGTGGTAAAATGGTAGGTTTCAACAGTTTTACAGTTTTTCGCAAATATCTCTTTAACTGCTAGGTTTTGCGCAAACTTTATCTTATACAAAATTAATCTATATTTAATTTACAATAAAAATGGTCTTATGCATTTTGACTTCCCGACAAGGGTTACAGAGATATGGAGGGGTAATTATGTCATTATTTTCCAGTTAGCTTGGGATTCATCGTACTCACTTGAAAATGAGTGTTTCGTTATAAAGAGTATGTTTCGTTATAAAAAGTACTTAGTGACGCATCAATAAGATAGGAACATTTGTATGTGTGTATGTATGCATGTTGGTACAAAACTGGCAACTCTGCTATAATATAGGTGGAAACACCAAATACTGAAGAATCGTCGAAAGACGCCCTATGCTTCTACAGGAGCAAAAAGAATGTATGTACGGCTATGTGTATGTATATGATAATATATCTACATTGCTCCCCTTCTTTGTCGCTTTTATCTTCATTTTGCCAATTTTTCCCTTTGAATAATTCATCATATCGTTTTTCTCGTTCCCATTTGTGTTTTATAATTACACCTACCTAAATTACCTCTATCTTTTGTCATATCATCATAAAAAGATAAAATCACGTGGATATCATTAAAACAGGGTTAACTACAAACTTTATCTAATAAGCTTTAATACAAAAAATAATGGAAATTGTTTTTCTTCACAATACACGCTTTTCAGAAAATTCAATGTTCTTTAATGAAAAGTGTTATGTACAACGTACAAGGTAGTTACATTATAATAAATAACAGCAATCAGTAACCTACAAACTTCAAGCTGTTTTTCATGTTGAAGATTGTCTTCATCGATGCCGTCGTCAATAATTAGTGCATCTCTGTTGATGCACCCATGTCCGGAGCAATTCTTGCACATGTTTGAGCATTTCAAGCCACTTGTCGACGCTTACAGTTTCTGACACACCCCGCATTACAAGTGTAAACAATGAGGGAGAACAATTTTTCAGAATCAGCTGCCTTTGTGGTTGCAACTGGACGCACATAACCACCAATCCTTTTCCAACCCCATTTTAGTGAATCTTTATTGACATTGAGCCATTGCTGCACATGATGGTAAACTCTATAAGAGTGTTGTTGTGCAGCTGCTGAAGTAGAGGAAAGTACAGCCAACCTCAAATTTGTGTGTACAGGCTCCTTTGCGATGGTCTACAGGTAACATTGATGGCGCAGAGTATCCAAATTATCTGCATTTGTTGATGCAAATATCGAAAGGAAGAAATGGTTTCCAGCCAGCTACTGCATCTGGGTCTGCATTTAGGTGGTTAAAAATCAACTGCTTTATAGCTCCTTGTCACGTCGTACTTTTTCAGAAGGCGTTATTTTTCCCTTTCTATAAATTGAAGACACGGTATCACATCCGGCGAAAGTGTAAACTGTCAAGAGAACATCCTTCATTTCCCCGATATCACGCTGAATGTCTCCAATGCAGTAAACTTTTTCTTCTTGGTTATACCTTTCTTCGGTACAACCATCTTCAACTGTTTGTTTGCTGGAGCATGAACAACCAACAAGACCAATAAATCGGTGTCATTGCCAATTACGATACCCTCTGTTTCCTTCTTTGATTCGTCAATTGCGGTAAAAACGATCGTGGTGTCAGCATCACATTCTTCCTGAATCACTTTACAGCCAGCAGCTTGCTGTAAGTGTACAGTGATGAGAGTAATCAGTTGTATCTTGTTCCTAATATTAGTTAGAAATTTTGCTTGTCCTAGAGTGACATTAATTCCATCTTCCACTGTCACTGTGTAGTAGTGGATGATCTGCGTAACTGTTGTTCGTATTTTACGCTGGGTGCTTTACCATAACCATCTGGCCTCCCCACTTCCTTGAACACTTTATATGATACACTTGGAGCGAATATTACGAGTTCATAGGCGTGATTTTTGCTTTTTTTGCCAAACAGAAAAAGTTACATTTTTACCCCCTTCATATCTCCGTAGTCCTTTACTGGAGTGCAAAAATTCATAAGATCATTTTTATTGTAAATTAAATGTACATTAATTTTGTATAACATAAAGTTTGCGCTAAACCTTGCAGTTAACGAGATATTTGCGAAAAACTGTAAAACTGTTGAAACCTACCATGTTACCACCTTTCCAACCCCCTCCCGCCTAAATCCGACGCGCAAGGCCATGCAACTTTTTTCCACTTACTAAGAGGAGGGTACTAAACAGTTTGCCGCTGAGTAGAATTTTCTTTTTTGGATGTTTGGGTTAAACCTAGTTTTACTGTATTAAAACCTGATACCAAGAATCGCAATTTTTGTGACGTCATAGCTCCTCACTCCACAGGCTGAGAAAGCGACAACAGGAGTTTTTCTACTAAGGAAACACCGCTGATTACAATGGTATCAGTTGTCGGTATAAATCTACTCAGTCCCACGAAAATAATTATTAATTCACTTGGCCTCCCTACTATTTGGAGCAAATGCGTTTTGCGGATGTATCACGTTAGATTTTTGATAAGCTGGAAATCTAGAATTTTGAAATGGATTTTGATTGGTTTGAAATCTAGGATTTAGTTAAAATTGTGGTGGCTTTTGATAGTTTTGTAAATGATTCGGAGAATATTGAGTCTTGAATGGTGTCTTAGATTGATTTTGTGATGTAAATTTATTTTGTGATTGACTAATATTATTAGGTACTAATCGAGAAAATTTTTTCTTGAAAATAGCAAATGTCTAGTTTATCTTTTACAAACGTTAGTGCTTGCTCTAAAGAATTTGGTGCACGACTTCTTATGAAGCTGCCAAGAGGTTCTAATAAACTACTTATAAAAACTTTTAAGGCTAAACTTTTTAAGTTTGCAATTTATGATCTTTGATTACTTGAATTTCATTTCCTAAAGATATTTTTGAGTTTAAGATGGCTAAAAGAGATCTAATTTTATTGAAAAAGTTGATAGGGGTTTCTTTTTAATTTTGTCTAAGTCTAGAACGATCCATTTGAATGTTTAATTCGGAACGTTGGTCACCGAAATTATTTATTAAAACTTGTTTCAGTTCTAACCATGAAATGTCGGAATTTTATTTAAAATGTTCATACGGAAACCTAAAGGCTATCCATTAAAGACTGGAGGAACAGCTTGGTTTAAGTTTTGATTTTCATTTGCCATTGTTGAATTTGATATTAAAGGTGGAGGTCTTAAAGTTATTCTATTTTGAGTTAAGTTATTTTGAGTTGAGTTATTTCGAGTTAAGTTATTTCGTGTTGTAACTTGACTTGTTAAATCGTTAAACTGTTCAGATTCACTTTCAGATTCGCTTTCAGACAGTGAGGTGTCTGTGTCGATCACTATATTTTTTAAAAATGTGTTTTTGTTAGTAAACAATGTAACCTACTTAAAATTAGGGGTTCCTAATTGAATTCAGGGTTCCTACGCATGGATGCAAAGTCGGTTGGAGATTATTAAGTATACCTACCTAACGTATACGCCAGAACCTCATCTCGTTTGCAACCACCTGAGCCTATAATTAAATATGTAAGGCTATGTTAGTATATGTTTAAAATATTCGTTTAAATTCACTTGTAGCAAAATAATATGTGTAACTTTCTTACTTATTCATTATTGTTGATCTCGGTGGATCTAGTTGTCGATCTCGGTGCATCTAGTTGTCTTCGATAGACGGAGTTGTTCCCAATGAACTGGATGTCTGCAATAGACGGGGTTGTTCGCAATGAACTGGATATATCGATCGCGATGATCGGCTCGAAAACTGCAACCAGCGGGGTCGACGCTTCGGCGATGCTTGTCCTATGGTCGGCTCGAGGGTACAGGTGCGGTTGTAGATCTTCGGAGGCAGGGATCTTGCAATTAAGGGTTGAAACCCACAGTGCAAAATTGGTTTTAATGATCGAAAACTCTTGAGACCGTTGCAAATATCCAAAAGACTGCGCCAGTTATGTTTATTTACCGACGATTAGTGTTTTTAAAAAGCATTTTTTTGTACTTAAAACACTAAACACATTACAGACGTCGGAGCTCTGCTCCACACACTTAATACAGGACAGGCTAACCTGAGTGTCGAAACAGAACTGGATGCAAGAAGCATCTTAACAATAAGGAAAACCCTTATCTTAAAGAAATGCAAGCTAGTTTCCGTTCCCACAGGCGTTATCTTAAGTTCTAGGAACAGTATGCAGATCTAGCAGAATCTAATCTTATCTCTAAGCTAGCAAGCGTTTCTAGACACGTAACTAACATAACAAATGTTAGTTAACATTGTTACTTTTGTGTTGCATAACATCAATATATCGTGTTTGCTGGGAAGGCAAATAAACAAAAAGGAATTTAATTAGTAATTTAATTACAAAGTAGAATTAGTTACTGCCCAGCTCTGCCGACGATATTGTAATTTTCGCACATGATGAAATCCAATTGAAAGAAATGTTTCGTTACGTTTTTTATCCCTTCTCTCGAGAAGGCTGGCAAGTCTGTCTCTATTTCCTTTATGGGAATCTTTTGTTTGCATTGTGTAACTTACCACTTTCTTTACCATCCTGTCAGTTTCCGGAGGTGAGTTAACAAGTAAAACTGGATGAAACGCTGTTTTCAATTATAGATTCAGCTGTACTCTTCGAGTTTCTGAAAATGCATTTGGACTGCTGGCCCAAGTTTTCAGGATCTTTTATACACCCAATCAATATATGTACACCCTTCACAAGTCGATGACGTCATTATAGTTTGTAGTTGCTTACACAACCTACTCAGAGACCACTACCTCGAAACTCATGGGAAAGCAAATTATGACTTTGACACAGCTCAAGAGCTCCCAGTTGAAAATCTGATTGGCTTGAACTGGTGGATTTGCAAATCAAGAAGGGTTTTCAGTGAGAAATCCATTTACAAACAATTTTTCTAGAGAGGGCAGTGTGGGGTGGCAGAGCCGTCATGTGAACCGAAGAGTCAATAATTAATTAACTAAATTATTTAGTGACTGTATTAAAATAAACTACAGATTCTGTATTTGTTTTTCACTTTTGCCCCTGAACTTTCCACATATTCTGCAATCTCTTTCCAAATATTGTCCTTCACTCGCGTGTCACGGTAGAGTGCACGTTGCATGTCATATAATGCTGCATGTATTCTCACCGACTTTGTGAGCTTTTCGTCCTTTGCAGCGGAAAAATGCAGCTTTGCATTCTGCGAAGACATTTTTCACAAAATGGACACGTGCACAATTCAGAAAAGAACGTTAGCGACTGCCATTATGACTCCTCCAGGAGCAGATGACTGCATTCGTGCAACGGTCAATGCTAGCAATCATCAATGGGAGGAAAATGATAACAAACTCGGAAGGGGAGTCCTCCACCATGATCGCTGAGTGATTATTGCTGGAGTCTATTCTAGGAAAACGTTACCTTTATATTAGAAAGAATTCGATTATACTCTAGTCTAGTATAGTGACTTTTGAGAAAGTTGAAAGGAGAGCTTGTTTAAAACGGGATACTAAGGAAGGTAATAGATATTATGTTTATCAAGTAGTTGATTTCCCCTGTACCAATATTGTATGAAATTAGTAGTTAATCTTTTTTACCATAAAAGTTACACAACAGTATGATGCTGATGCAAAATCAAATATATATGATACAACTTTACCAGAACTAAAATGTGAAAATTTATTTCTGTACTTACTTGAGTGAAACTGTAAAATAACAAATAACTTATAAATATGCACTACTGTACTAAATATTTACACCAAACATTAAGATTTTATTGTCTACAAAATATTACATAATTTACAATTAAAGGGAAGTTTAATTTTAAATTAATTATTACAAATTAGATCTAGAGGGATATACATGCACCAGAAAATGTATGCCTTAGTAGGGCCTTGCTTGTTATAAGAGAGATATAATGATTTTACGTTAAAGCCGGTCGCAAATGCATCATGCATATTCGCATGTATGATTATCTAGAAGTATTATGTAATTCTTAATCCTGAGCTCCCACACTACTTATGTATACTTGTAACACTACATTTAAGTACGACTGTTAAATCGCTGGTTACATTACTACAGTAAAGGAAAAATATGAGAACACAGTGAGTGTTTGTAAGTGTGAGCACGACAAATCAGTAATCAGGCCTATGCTATCATAAGTGTCCTTATTTGTGAATATTCACGATGTGTCTGAGACCTACTTTTAAGACATCTGTTAAGGACTTTATAAACTTTTGCCGCCTCTCTTACATTCTGAATTCGTACTGTGCGCAGTAGACTGCCTCGCCGGCATCCGATTCCAAAAACACTTACGTTTCATCTGTCAACGTGGCAGCATGCAAACCGGTCCGCACTCCGAAAGCTAATTCTTTGTAAATGTTAAACTGTTCGTGTTAATTTATGGCAATAAATTACTACCTTCGCTTTTCAACGTGTGTATAATTCAGTGAAACCTACAATTCATACAGTCCACAAATTCCAAGGCGAGCTGGCAATCAGCGGTTTTCCAGATAGCGAAAAACTGAGAAGGCTACAAACATGTACCTTCGATCCTGATTAGTGCTCAAACATTGGTCCTACAGAACCGGATTAAACCACATTAGGTCATTGCGGGTCCAAAACAGCGACAGCATTCGACAACATTGGTCATAGGCAAGTACAAAGCATATTCAGTTTGTATTGAATCGCATGCAATCGGCCGCAAGGAAGCAGTGTCCAAATTCGCAGCAACGCGTGGAACGAAGAGGGCACATGCGGTGCCCGCAACGAGAGGAAGGAAGACAGCAGACGGTGCTATCAACGCAAGTTCGTGCAGGTGTCCATTGCAGCCGCAGCCGGCGCGGCGTAGTCCAAACCACAGCAACGAGGTAAAACGGCAAGGCGGCACACTCCAATAAACGTAAGCCTAATTTCCTATTTTTGCGTTTCCTATGCATAAATTTGGTTTATTTCGTCTGTGTTTGTACATGTGCATAATTTCAGCTGCGTATTATTGCGTAAACAAATGGTTTATGAGTCATATAAACATTTTAATTGCGTGAAATGCCAAGCTATTACGTTTGTTAGCGATATCCCCTGCATGTTTCATAAATAATCCCGCGTTGTACCAAGGTCGTTTTCTGCGTCGTAGCAACAAGTTTCCCGCGTTGTACCAAGGTCGTTTTCTGCGTCGTAGCAACAAGTTTCCCGCGTTGTACCAGGGTCGTTTTCTGCGTCGTAAGCTACAAGTTTCTCGCGTTGCTAGCAAGCGCTGTCTGCGTTATAAACAAATTCGCGCCAGAGGCGTGCGAAAGGGATTTATCATTAAAGAATATTTCAGATTCTGCAAGTAGTAAGGCTACCACACGTAGCATCTTGCCTGAAATACCACAGATAGTTGACCCGTTGGGTCCGCGTACCAGAAGCGTACAAAATTCACGCCAGAGGCGTACGAAAAGTTAGTTCAATCTGTTAAATTGTTTTAATCTCAACAATTATGGATTCGCTTGTAAGAGCACGTGGCTCTATTAAAGGCAAGCTTACGCGTTTTTCAAATCATGTTCAATCTTTGCAAAAAATTTATGATGAAGATCAATTCTTATCTAGCGCTCAGATTGTTCAATTGCAGAAAAGATTGGATGCTATAGCCACTTTGTTATCAGAATATTATGAGGTTCACGAACAAATTTTAGAAACCAGTGAGGATGTAGAATCTGAAATGCAGCAACAAGTCGAATTTGAGGATTCTTATTTTCTTGCAATTTCACAAGCTGAATGTTTGATTAATGAATACAACAAACAGTCTGATGTTGCACCAGATCGTTCTGGATCTCCTAATGGTAGCGTAAGATCAACGCATTCAAATTGCAGTTCACATTGCAATAATCAAGCTGTACGCCTTCCTGCCATATCGATTCCCAAATATTCAGGGAACGTGTCAGAATGGTTAGAGTTTCGTGAGATTTTTATTAGTTTAATTCATGAGAATCAAGCGTTAACTAATATTCAAAAGCTGCATTACTTAAAGGCTAGTTTACAGGGTGATGCAAGCCAAATTATAAAAAGTTTAGAGTTTACTGCGGGTAATTATACTCTAGCTTGGGAGGCATTGTGCAATCGATACAATGATCCAAAAATTCTGGTTCATAACCACCTCAAGGCCATTTTTGAACTGGAATCTTGCAGTAAGGAATCTGCAACTAAATTGCGTACGATTAGCGATATGTTATTCAAACATTTTGCAGCAATCAAATCATTAGCTACCGAAAGCGAGCTTCTTGATTTTGTTATAATTTATGTAGTTTCTAAAAAACTGGACCCCACTACATTTCGTGAATGGGAGGTCCTTAGAAACCGGTCAAGTTCTGACCTGCCTAATCTTGATGAGTTCAAGGAATTCTTACAAAATACAGCAAATCTTCTAGAAACTCTGGAAGTAAAAGATAGCAAGCTTGTACCCGAAAGGTCTTCCAAGGTACATTCTAAATCATTTGTGTCGGGTACCCCTTCGTGTCCACTTTGTAAAGGATCTCATTCCTTGTACAAATGCGATAAGTTTGTCAAGCTGTCTGTTCTTGACAGAAAGTCAAAGGCAAAAGAACTCCGCGTATGCTTTAATTGCCTAACTCAGGGTCACCTTGCGAGCCTTTGTAGCTCCAAATATACGTGTAGAAAGTGCAAATCAAGGCACAACACACTTCTTCATGAGGATACGCCTCAGAACGCTTCTTCTAGTCAACCAGGATCTGCGATGTCGGCAGAAACCCCTGTTGAACTAAACCAATCGATTTCGGCATTCTGTTCGAATGCTTTTCAGGTACTCTTACCTACGGCTACCGCTAAACTCATCGCTGATGATGGTACGCCTCATGTTGTGCGAATCCTGCTGGATTCCGGTTCCCAATCGAACTTCATACGTTCAGATCTGTGTAAAAGGTTGAAGCTTCCAACTCGCGAAGTCAACGTTACTGTTTCTGGCTTAAGTAAAGCCACTTCTCAAATCAAGGCTAGGTGTGATATCAAGCTGCAAGCCCCTCACACTTCATACGGCATTGGCCTATCCTGTCTTGTTCTCGATGAGATTACGGGTGTTACCCCAAGTTTTGGCGTCCAGCGAAACAGCTTCAAGGTTCCTGATAACATCAAGTTATCAGATCTGTCCTACGACCAACCGGGCACCATCGACATTCTGATTGGTTCGCCCATTTTCTGGCAGCTCCTTTGTATTGGACAAATTGGTCTAGGCCCAAATCTTCCCATCCTCCAAAAGACTCGTTTTGGTTGGATTGTTTCTGGCCCTACAGGCCCCCCTTCTGCGTACCCTGTACAGTGCAATCTTAGCACGATCGAGGATGCTTCTGACCCCATTGCTAGGTTTTGGCAACTCGAACATTACCCAGAGGAAAAGGTTCGCACAAATGAAGAGAACGCCTGCGAGGCACATTTCGTGCAAAATACTCAACGAGAAGCGAATGGTCGATTCGTTGTCTCTATCCCTTTCAAGAAGCCTGTAGAGGTATTGGGTGATTCATTGCAAATCGCTCAGAAAAGATTCTTATCATTAGAGAAGCGGTTACAAGCGAACCCTGACTTGTCCAATCGCTATTCGAGTTTCATGAATGAATATTCTGAATTAGGTCATATGTCCGTTTCAAACCCTAATTCAAACGAGATATCCTATTATCTACCCCACCACGGAGTCTTAAAAGAGGAAAGCCTGACAACTAAACTCCGAGTTGTATTCAATGGTTCTCAAGCAACCACTTCCGGGCAATCTCTGAACAGCATTCAGATGGTTGGCCCAACCGTGCAGCAAGACTTATTTTCAATTCTTGTTCGCTTTCGCAAGCATTTATTCGCTATATCAGCTGATATCGAGAAGATGTATCGCCAGGTTCTGGTGAATCCTAACCATAGGCCCCTTCAGAGAATCTTGTGGCGACCCTCCTCAGCTGAGCCTCTTCGGTCGTACGACCTGAATACGGTTACGTATGGCACCGCTTCAGCATCTTTTCTTGCTATTCGATGCTTAACCCAATTGGGCATCGAATGTGAGGCTTCAAATCCCGAAGTCTCTCGAATCATAAAGGAGGACTTCTACGTCGACGACCTTCTGACAGGTGCCGACACTCCTGAGAAAGCGCGTACTCTCTGCTCAAACTTGGATCAGATTCTTGAGTCAGGCTGCTTCAAACTTAGAAAGTGGATTTCTAACTCTCCAGAAGTTCTCGATGGAATACCAGATTCCGATTTGCATCCGGGTGTTCTTGATTTCAGTGCACATGAGCACACAAACACCCTTGGTTTGATTTGGTCCTTTAAAAGCGATCATCTGATGTTCAATATTTCAAATTCTACAAGTAGTAAGGCTACGAAGCGTAGCATCTTGTCTGAAATATCGCAGATATTCGACCCGTTGGGTCTTCTAAGTCCATGCACCATGGGTGCCAAGGTTCTTTTGCAACAGCTTTGGATGGAAAAGCTGGATTGGGATGAACCCGTTCCTAAAGCCATACAAGAAAAATGGTTAACCTATCGCAGTGAGCTTCTCATGCTCAATGACTTAGCAATTCCTCGTCACGTCCTCTGTCGGAGCGTGGTCGAGATAGAGCTCCATGGTTTCTGCGACGCCTCTAACAATAGTTACGGTGCGTCGATATACCTACGTTCCAAGAATCAGGAAGGGGAAGTACAGGTTCACCTTCTCTGTTCCAAGGCCAAGGTAGCCCCTTTAAAGCCCTTGACAATCCCGAAGCTCGAGCTCTGCGGAGCTGTTCTTCTAAGCAAACTTTCCGTGCAAGTCATAAAGGCACTTGATTTGCCCATATCTAGAATCTGTCTGTGGACAGATTCCACAATAGTGCTAGGATGGTTGAAAACCAGTCCAAATCTTCTTAAGACCTTTGTGTGCAACAGAGTTGCTGATGTTCAGCAACTCACCTTTGATGCCACTTGGCGGCATGTTCCCACAACGTCTAATCCTGCTGATCTTCTCACTAGGAGAATCACCCCTTTAGGTTTGAAAGGATTGAGCCTTTGGTGGCATGGTCCCACCTGGCTAAGCGAAGGTGAGGCCTCTTGGCCTACTTCCAAACATGTTCGTGCTGAGCTTCCAGAATTCAAAAAGGAAGTTCAGAGTTTTCCTGTAACCTCTGTTGAACCATTTCCGTTCAATCAGTATTCAAGCTTTGCTCGCTTACAACGAGTTATAGCTTATTGCTTTCGTTTTCATAACAATGCGCGAGCCCCCAAAGCTGATAGTCTTTCTGGGCCCCTTTCTACAGATGAACTGCAATCATCTATTGTAAGACTTGCCAGGTTTTCCCAACGCGAGTCATTTCCTGACGAACTTAAACTGTTGTCACAGAGCAAGCCTGTGAAACAATCTTCTGCTTTGATATCCCTGAATCCCTTTCTGGATTCCGAGGGACTGCTAAGAGTTGGTGGTAGGCTCCACAACTCTCAATTACCCTTTGACAAGAAGTTTCCTCTAGTGATTTCTGGCAAACATCCATTCGCCAAACTCCTAGTATCGCATGAGCATCTTCGGCTTCTTCATGCCGGACCTCAAATGCTTTTAGCTAATCTCAGAGAACGATATTGGATCACCTCTGGCAGAAATATCGTCAAGCAAGTGGTTCATCAATGCTTACGGTGCTTTAGATTCTCTCCTAGGTTAACTGAACCCATAATGGGAGACCTGCCAGCCTCTCGTATTCAATCATCGCCCCCATTTCATACGACTGGTATCGATTATGGTGGACCGTTCATGATAAAGGATCGCAAGGGACGTGGTTCTAAACTAGTGAAGTCCTACCTTTGTCTATTCGTTTGTTTTATCACAAAGGCAGTGCACCTTGAATTGGTCGCTGATCTTTCTACTGAAACCTTCTTAATGGCTTTTCGCCGGTTTGTGGCTCGACGAGGCAAACCGCTCCATGTCTACTCAGACAACGGCACTAACTTTGTAGGCGCTAATTCCGAGTTAATCGAATTAGGCAATTTTCTCGCGGAACAAAACCCTTCTATTTCCGAATCAGTAGCGAACGACGGAGTAGCTTGGCATTTTATACCCGCGCACAGTCCCCACTTTGGCGGATTGTGGGAGGCCGGAATCAAGTCCTCCAAACATCACATACGTCGCGTTATAGGTAACGCTAGTCTAAATTATGATGAATTTAGCACTTTGTTAGCACAGGTGGAAGCGACCTTAAACTCCCGACCCCTGTCTCCTTTGTCCTCTGATCCAAACGACCTTCAGCCTTTGACTCCTGCTCATTTCCTGATTGGTCGTCCGTTGGTGTCACTGCCTGATCCCAACGTAACTGAGATAGTCGAGTCTCGGCTGTCTAAATACCAGAGAATACAACAACTTCACCAGAATGTGTGGAAGAGATGGAGTAAAGAGTACATCTCGGAACTCCAACAGCGCACCAAATGGCGCACGCATCTTTCGGACCTCCAGCCTGGTTCCATGGTCCTCATCAAGGATGACAATCTACCCCCTCTGAAGTGGAGGTTAGGCCGGGTCACCGAGCTGCACCCTGGCCTTGACGGCGTTACGCGTGTGGCGTCAGTGAACACTGTGTCAGGGATCGTGAAGCGATCCTTCGCTAAATTGTGCCCGCTACCTAGTGTTGTGAACTAGTGCGTTAGCGTTCAGCGCAGTTTTCGTAAAGCCTTTTGGCTCCCCATTGTTCGGGTTTTCTTGTACTAGATTAAGATCCATGTACTATTATGCTTTGTATATATGTGTGTTCATGTTACATGTTTTACTCTAGCTTTTACATGTCAACTCTGTACTGTTTTATTTGAAAGGTTACCCTTTCCAAGGCGGGCGGTATGTTAAGGACTTTATAAACTTTTGCCGTCTCTCTTACATTCTGAATTCGTACTGTGCGCAGTAGACTGCCTCGCCGGCATCCGATTCCAAAAACACTTACGTTTCATCTGTCAACGTGGCAGCATGCAAACCGGTCCGCACTCGGAAAGCTAATTCTTTGTAAATGTTAAACTGTTCGTGTTAATTTATGGCAATAAATTACTACCTTCGCTTTTCAACGTGTGTATAATTCAGTGAAACCTACAATTCATACAGTCCACAAATTCCAAGGCGAGCTGGCAATCAGCGGTTTTCCAGATAGCGAAAAACTGAGAAGGCTACAAACATGTACCTTCGATCCTGATTAGTGCTCAAACAACATCATTGTTCAATTTTCTCACTGCTGATCAATTTTTATATTATTTCATAACTCATTCCAAAGTTATATTTTCTATTTTAACTTAATTTCAGTGCCTTTCATTCTAATACGTTTTACAAAATCCAAAACGTGTAGGTTCGACCTTAATATCCCTTTTTCGAATGATTTACTGATATAAAACAATAACTTCAACTGTTTTACGTATCTACTGCCTTATTGATTTACATAGGATTTTACTTATAGTTCCTAACCTGACCAAATCAAGTTTTTGTGCTGGTTGAAATTCACATACAACAAGCGAATAAGATTTACCTCTTGCAGGCTTTCTGATACGCTTTCCCCTGTATATGTCATGATATGTACTATATCTCACTAACTTTCTCTATGGTGTTTTATATTTATTGATACTCCCAGTTTCTTCTATGGCTATCTAAGTACTGTTTTTAGTAGGTAACTTTAAAGCAGTCAAGCTTTTGGTAATCGACACCAGAGCTTCACAATCTGTGTTTCTCCAGTATGTCTCTGTACGTTTAACTAATGTAGGTTTTGTTGCTGCTTTGTAGACACAAATAGAAGAGGATTACCGTTTTTCTCCTACATGCATTTTCACATGTTGAACTAAACAACCTTTTTGTGCTGCTTTATACTCGCAAATAGAACATGAATAAGGTTTTCCCCTGTATGTGTTTTCAAATGTCTAACTAAATTACTTCTTTGTGCTGTTTTATATTCACAAATAGAACACGAATTAGGTTTTACACCTGTATGTGTGTTCATATGTTTAACAAAATTACTCCTTTGTGCTGTTTTATATTTGCAAATACTTGGTACATGAGTAAGGTCTTTCTCTTGTATGCGTTTTCATATGTATTTAGTACATGAGTAAGGTCTTTCTCTTGTATGCGTTTTCATATGTACAACTAAATTAACTTTATGTGCAGCTTTATATTTCCAAATACTACATCAATAAGGTCCTTCTCCTGTATGCGTTTTTATATGTTTAACTAAAGAACCTTTTGCTGCTGCTTTATACTTGCAGATAGCACATGAATAAGGTCTTTCTCCTGTATGTGTTTTCATATGTTGAACTAAAGAACCTTTACGTGCTGTTTTATACTTGCAAAGAGAACATGAATAAGGTATTTCTCCTGTATGCGTTTTCATATGAATAACTAATTTACCTTTATGTGCAGTTTTATATTTGCAAATTGAACAAGAATAAGGTTGTTCTCCTGTATGCGTTTTCATATGTTTAACTAAAGAACCCTCTTCTGCTGCTTTATACTTGCAGATAGCACACGAATAAGGTCTTTCTCCTATATGCGTTTTCATATGTATAACTGAATTAGCTTTATGTGCAGCTTTATATTTGCAAATAGAACATGAATAAGGTTTTTCTTCTGTATGCGTTTTCATGTGGGACACTAAATAACCTGTATGTGCTGCTTTGTAGTCACAAATATAACATGCATAAGGTTTTTATCCTGTATGCGTTGTCATATGTATAACTAAACTAGCTTTTCGTGCAGTTTTATATTTGCAAATAGAACATGAATAAAGTTTTTCACCAGTATGTGTTTTCATATGTCGAACTAAAGAACCTTTTTGAGCTGCTTTATACTTGCAAATAGAACATGAATATGGTTTTTCACCAGTATGCATTTTCATATGTTGAACTAAAGAACCTTTCCTTGCTGTTTTATACTTGCAAATAGAACATGAATAAGGTCTTTCTCCTGTATGCGTTTTCATATGTTGAACTAAAGAACCTTTACGTGCTGTTTTATACTTGCAAAGAGAACATGAATAAGGTCTTTCTCCTGTATGCGTTTTCATATGTATAACTAAATTAACATTATGTGCAGTTTTATATTTGCAAATAGAACAAGAATAAGGTTGTTCTCCTGTATGCGTTTTCATATGTTTAACTAAAGAACTTTTTTCTGCTGCTTTATACTTGCAGATAGCACACGAATAAGGTCTTTCTCCTGTATGTGTTTTCATATGTTGAATTAAAGAACCTTTGCGTGCTGTTTTATACTTGCAAAGAGAACATGAGTAAGGTCTTTCTCCTGTATGCGTTTTCATATGTATAACTAAATTAGCTTTATGTGCAGCTTTATATTTGCAATTTGAACATGAATAAGGTCTTTCTCCTGTATGCGTTTTCATATGTATGACTAAATGACTTTTATATGCTGCTTTATACCCACAAATAGCACATGAGTAAGGTTTTCTTCCTGTATGCCTCTTTATACGGTTCAATAAATCACCTAGAAAATAAATAAAATTTTTCACTAGTACAGATCCCTAGATGGTTAAATAACTTACATTTCCCTGCAGTTTTATCTTCATAAATGGTAAGTGTATGAAACTGTTCTGTATGTGTCTTCATATGTTCCAAGAAATTACTCTCATCTTTTGCTTCATATTCACAAACCCTGCAAAGGCATTGTTCTTCAAAGAAACTTCCACTTGCTGCATACGAATCAAGCAATTCATCCTTTATCTCAACTTCCTCCTGTTTAATATCCAATTCGTGATAAGTCGTGTTGTCGATAGTATCTTGAACGATCTGTTGCTCAACATGTAACTTTGCGACTACTTCACTTTCATTTTTTGTCAGTGGTTCATGTAAAATGCTGGCTACTGCATTATGCAAATTATATTCAACTGATTCATGTTCCACGTCCATTATTATGAGAAATTCGGGTGTAATAAATGCAATAACTGAAAATACAACGTTAAGTACAATGAAGTTGGTTAAGTTAAGGTGGTCATGCTTGTTTAAAAAATATTATAACAAGCTTCCTATTCGGAGTCTTACATGGATAAACACGAAATTTTATAAAGTAACTCGTTTAGAGGATGAGTTAGCAACAAAGACAACATTGAATTACTACAAAACCACCACCACCGCCATTACAATCTGGCAATTTCGTTCAAAGTTCAAATCCAATGAAGAATGAAATTCAAAAGAACTACTGTGGTATATAGTATGTCCCGCAAAAAAATCCTCAAAACATATGAAGATGCTCTTGAGTGTATTTTATATTAAGCATTTTTACAAACACATATATCTGACTGCTGGTCCAAACAATAACACTAAAACCTGTAGTTTTGCAGTCAGATCGTCACTAAGCAAGAAGTTTTCTCAAAATACCTAAACATTAAATACGAAACACTTACAATTACAACTTTCAACCTAAACATAAATAAACTATTGTATAGATCAATAAATCTTCTTTAGAACTGGTTACTTACCAGATATATAGTAGAATACTACTTATAACAGTAATAGTATTTCAATTCTCAAATTTATGCAAGTAAGTTTCCATTAAGAATATCTACTGTTTGTAAATAAATAATATAGAAGCCAAATACCTTTAAATCAATAAATTGTAGATAGCATTAATTAAAATGCTTGGCGCCCAATCTTTGTTTATTCTAAATATAACCCTATATGAGAAGGTAAAGTATAATAAAATCTCACATTTTTTCATACCCAACTGCAAACAATAATAGAGCTACTAGCTGGAGTAATGTGAATCATTTAAAGGTTAGTTATCTAACTTCTAACAGATAATTAGCTATTAAGTGGCACAAAGTTTATAGGTTAATAGTTAATACAGATGCTTATAACAAATGTCGTACTTGTATTTCGTCAACAACAAATGGAATGTTATCTTACTTCACATGTATAATGTTTAATTTAATTTTTTAAGTTTGCATTATTGCATTTACGTAATAAAATTTTATCAAAGTAATTCTTAGTATGGTTAAAATATAAAATAAATTTGGGAGTTTTTAGATATTTTGCGTATTTTCAGAGATATGACTTTTAATTGAAAAAAACTAATTTTCTTTGCTTATTAGAACCATATAACTTTTCAGTAAGTATTGCGTAAAAAAAAACTTTTGGCTGAAATCACTTTAGCATACATATGTTAGGAACTTAAATTACAAAGATTGAACAAAAGTAGTTTTCCAACATGCAGAGCGGCTCAAAATGTATAGTATTTTTAATATCTGCTGTTCTGTTTACATAACAATTTGTAACGTTCTGCTCTGTATAATATTGTAACGACCTTGCGATTAGGCAGCTGCAAACGCGTAAACCACAGCCGCTAGGAGACGATCTTGGGGACAGCTGCGGACGAATGAGTCATTATTCCAAAACTTCGAGAAACGGCCTTGGATCCAGAACTTCGAGAAGCAGCCGGGCCGCCGCGAATATATGAGTCACGCCCGAGGTCAATACACGCGACGCGTCACCGTTGCCGGAATGGTCTCGACGCTTCTAGGAGGGAATTAGCCGGCAATATAAATATGAGTTCGCAGGAATAATAGTCAGTTCTCATCCAGTTCTCTTCAAACTCGAAGGCGTAAGGCCGCCACATAAATAAACGCGTGTATAACATAAATAACCACATAAATAATTGATGTCTCATCCAGTGTAAATAAATAGAGTGTATAACCATATAAATCATTACTGTTAAGCCGTATATAAATAATTAGTGTATCGTTGTTAAAAATAGTGCCTGTAGTTTATAAGTAATTTGTGTTCTGCCTTCATAATTCTTGTGTTTGTAAATAATCGTAATTAATCATTGTAAATAAATGTTTAATACAAGAAGCGTCGTATAATTTTGTAAATAGCCCGAACGTAAAAACGTAACAATATAATAATTGCTAATTAAGATTTTAATGCTTCAGTGACAGTGTTAGTTTTAAATTTTATATCAATTACACGGTTACCCCCGTTTAGCACTAAGAAAGTGCGCCAATTCTTTTTTTACTATTTCCCACATCCGTTATTATCCAATCAAATGCTATGCTTTCTCAAAATTAAACCAATAACGTGCTTTTAGAGTAGAAAAAATCAAAATTGAACCGATATTTGGGAAATAGTCCACAAAATGTACTTCGGGCTCACGATTTTGCTAGGAAATGTTTTACACAAGATTTGTTGTTTTTTGGCAATGCCCGTAGTTTGTCTTGTGACATTGCCAAAACAAAAAACTTTCGTAAAAAAATTTTACCCGCAATATCATTTGCCCTTAATATATTATTAGTACTGATAATAAAGTTAGCGTAAAACAAAAAAATACATATAAATAGATATAACCGCTAAATTTTAAAACTAACACTTAAGCATTAAAAGCCATTAGTTTTTATTATACAGAGCGTCAAAAATATGTTAACAAATTTTATATGGATAGCACATATTAGAAATATTTTATAAATTTTGTGCCACTCTGTATACTGCAAATCCACTTTTGTGAATTAAGATTCTTAGGTAGGTATGTCTAGTAAGAGTAGTAGCGCAATTTCAACCAAACGTTTTTTATGTGACACTTGACACTCAGTGAAAGTTCAGGTATAATAATTTAAGAAAATTCCTGTTTTTCAATTAAAAATTATATCTCAAAAAATATGCAAAATATCGAAGAACTGTCAAACTAAAAATGATATACATATTTTGCCTGATCCTTGTTAAAAGATTAAGTTAATTAGAAATTGTGTTGGTGAAATTAAAACCCTCGTAGATTATGGCAATAGCTATATACTTGTAGAATTCAATTTTATAGTTACAGTACATTAATTGATTGAATGTAATTGATAAGTAATTGTTAAGTAAGTTTTATTTGTACTATATAGCATGACGAAGCTGTAAAATTGAGCTTTAAATAAATATTGATTGATTGATTGATTACAAGAACGAACAGGGCTTCATTTATGTAATAAAGTGCGACAACAACACATTGCATTTTTCAAACAAAAGATGGAAGTGAAGCTTGCCACACAGTTGTTGAGCAAGTCTGTAGGAGAAGCTTTGTTATATTGTAAAAATCATTTGAAATTACAGAATTTCGTAACTGCGAACCCAACATCAAATTTATATTTATAATGAATGATGCCTTTGATATCTTATTCACGTAAGTTGAATGCATATGGTTACAAGCAAGCATTATGTCAGAAAAGTATTAGGGGTATTGTAGAATGTTATGATAAAATTCAGAAATATATTTGCCTATTAAAATTAAATACAGGAACACCAATAATAAATTCCAACAAAAAAACTGTTTTTTGGACAGCAGTAGCTTGTTTTCCAGGGTGAGAGCTGATATTTTTCCTGTACGTCAGTACATACTCTTCAGTTATAAATCTATTTCTTTTCGCTCCTTAGTGACATGTGTTTTCCAAGTCAATCGTCTGTCCAAGTGTATACCCAGATACTTGACTTCATTAGCTTGAGGTATGGTTTTCTGGTTAAGAGTAATTGCAGGGCATGTTGAGCGTTTTGTAGTAAAAGTGACGTGAGTCGATTTATCTTGACTTTTATGCGCCATTTGGTCAGCCAGACTTCTACCAAGTTCAGGTGTTCTTGGAGGAGATTTGATGCCATTGCTGGATATTCATTGCAGGAGGCTATTGCTGTGTCATCAGCAAATGTCCCCAAGATCGTTTGTGGTGTTGTTGGAAGATCATAGGTAAACAGCAAGTATAGCATAGGTCCAAGTACGCTGCCTTGTGGGACACCAGCCTTTATTTGTTTTAGTTGCGAGGTTTTGTTCCTACTTTGGTTTGGAAGGAACGATCGGTCAACTGGAGCGTAGCAAAAGGTAATACTGGTGCGGAAGGAGTACTTTTATTTTAAAGAGTAAACCTCTGTGCCATACTTTATCGAATGCGTTTCTTACATCCAGGAACACTGCGCTGCAATAGAGTTTGGTTTCCAGGGATTTGCTTATTACATTTGGTCAGCCGATGACATTTTTGAATCGTCGAGTGTTCATTGCGGAACGGAACTGATGATTTGGGAGTCATTCGTTTTGTAATAAACTTTTGTTTATTCGTTTTAAGGTTAGTTTTTCGAGCAACTTAGAAATTAACGGAAGGAAGGTGATGGGCCGATAGAATGTTGTTTGATTAGGAGGCTAACCAGGTTGAGGAATAAGAATAATTTGGGCTAATATGTAAGTCTTACTATACCATTGAAGAGAAGTTGTAGAGATTTGCTTCCTTTCTCAGGAAGATATTTCAAGACACTTGCTGTTATAAGGTCCCATCCCGGCGACTTTTTGTTGTTTAGACGTTTAATCTGTGTTTCGATTTCTTGTTTACTAAAACTACGTATTGGAGGCGATACTTGTAGTGGGATATATAAGTAGTTCTCAACATATTGGTCAGCTTCATTAGAGCTTGGTTCGAAGATGTTTTCTAGATGCTGAGCGAACACCTCAGTCTTTTCCTTGTCTGTTCTTGCCCAAGTTCCTGTATTACTTCTTAGGGGTGGCAGGTGTGCTCTAGGTCTGTTGATTCCCTTAGCCGCTTTCCAGAGTGAATTATCACGTGCTGACAGAGCCAGATTAAGGATATGTGAGGCCGGGGCTAAATTTGTTTAGAGGCCCCATTCCCCAAGTCAGGGGCATATTCTACAATTCTAAGAAATTTCAAATGCAAATTTTTTTAAAATTTCCAAAACATTTACGCAACGGGTACAAAGGGATTTAAATGGTTAGAAACCGCACTAGATTATAACCTTCGAATATTTTCGAGGCCCCCGAAATTCAGTGGCCCGGGACTGCAGCCCCCTTAGCCCCCCCCCCCCTCTTCATCCGGCCCTGCGTGCTGAAGGTAAACTTGAGTATTGCTGAAAAGTTTCATTACGTATTTCTTGAAGTCTGCGTCTCAGTTTGTTGTTTAATTGATTAAAGATATTTTTGTCTGCGATACTATGACTACGCTGCCATCTTGCCCGAGCTATCCGTTTTTCTGTATCTCTACTATTTTAAGTGGAATGTTAAAAGAATCTTTGACATAGTGAATCTGTGGCGTAGCATTCCAGATAGCTTGTTGAATGGTGGTTATCGGGTGATGCGTTGCATTTTCTAATTCGTCTTCGGTTTTTAAACTTAAATTTAATTTCAGGTGTTGGCCACTATGAGTTGCAAATGTTTCCCAATTTGTTCTTTTGTTAGCGATAGTTGGTTTAGGTTTCTTGTATATGATGGTTGCGCTTATAGTTAGTAATATGGAGGAGTGGTCTGATGTTATGTCTTAATTGGGTGATGTGTTCATATAGTTAGAAGCAATTCCTTTCTCTTCTTCTTCTCTAGTCCTTACGTCTTGACAGACGCATGGTGATCATGGATATGTAGTCTTGTCTAATCGGGTTGTTATTGTTCGTACTGTTCTGCGCCATCTTTCCCTATTCGACGCAGATCTGACAGCTTGTTCTATATTTGCTTCCAAAAGGTTCTCAACAGTGTCGATCCAACGCATCGGTGATCTGCCCCGTCTTCGTTTGCCGAGAGGTTTTCCTTGGACAATAAGTTTTTCAAACTTATCAGCTCGAGTAATGTGGCCGAAAAATTTTAGGATATTTCCATAAATAATAGTAGACAGCCTTTGCTTGGGTTTTATGTCATCTAATATCGAGACATTAGTTCTATGTTCCGTCCAGGAAACCCTAAGCATCCTCCGCCAACACCACATTTCAAAAGCGTCGATGCGTCGGCGATCTGCAGCGCGAATAGTCCAGGTTTCAGATGCGTATTTAAATACAGAAAACACTAAGGCCTGGACAAGGTTGATCTTGGTATTACGTGTTATATCATTGCTTCTCCATATTTTACTTAGTTTCGACATAGCTGTTCTTCCAAGCTGGATTCGTCTGCGAATTTCATCCTCACAGCTTCCCGTGTTATTTATGAGGGCTCCTAGATATAGAAAACTATCAACCACTTCATAATTGCCTACGTGACGAGTTTGTTGAGCATTATTATTATTTCTGTCCACTATCATAATTTTAGTTTTATTTGTGTTAATAGAAAGGCCGTATTCTTGACTTACTCTTTCTAACTTTTCTATAAAGGACAAAAGTTCTTGTTCGTTGCTGGCAATCAACAAAGTGTCGTCTGCATAGCGCAAGTTGTTGATTTTTTCACCACCAATCGAAATGCCACCTTTCCAATCATCCAACACAAGCCTCATAACATGCTCGCTATATAAGTTGTACAGTAGAGGTGATAGAATGCACCCTTGCCTAACGCCCTTTTTGATTTCATAACTTGTAGAATAAACATTGTCAATTCTTACCACAGATGTTTGAGTTTCATAGAGGTTTTTGATTACAGCGACAATGTGTTGCGGTATACCCATGTTAATCATAATGGGCCATAAGAGATGCCATCTAATTCCTTTAGTAATAAAAAATCCAGCAGATCTGGTGTTTTATTTGGGCCTGTCGCCATGTACGTTGATGTCCCAGTTGAGATAAATTGGTAATTATTTTCAGTAATAACCCGATAAATAATTTTCTATAAATTTGGTCATAACAACGTAGATTTTACATCTTTTTCTTGCTTTTACGATGAATATACGACGATCGGCAGATAGACATATAAGTCCCTTCGAAATACGTCGCTAAGCGATATTTTTGCAACGTTACTATGAGTAACAGTAATCGACGAATTTTGTACTACAACATAAAGATGTAATAATAACTATTTCTAACGGACATAATTAACGTTGTTTTGCAAACCGTCGTGAGCGGTACGTAGTTTTTCCATCGTTATTTCAGCTTTTAAACTGAGTCGCACATCCGATGCAATAATGACTATTTCTAAAATTCAGAATTTCAAACAATTAACGTTGCCTAGCAAACCATCGTAAACGGTACGTAGTTTTTACATCGTCATTACAGCTTTCAAAGTGAGTCGTGCATCCCATGCTACGATGACTATTTCTAACAGTCAAAGTGTCAAACATTTAACGTTGTCTAGCAAACCGTCATAAACGGTACGTAATTTTTACATCGCTATTTCAGCTTTTAAAATGAGTCACACATCCGATGCAATAATGACTATTTCTAAAATTTAGAATTTCAAACAATCAATGTTGTCTAGCAAACCGTCGTAAACGCTACGTAGTTTTTACATCGTTATGACAGCTTTCAAAATAAGTCGCGTATCCGATGCAACGATGACTACATATTTCGAACAGTCACAATTTCGTAGATGTTTTTGTAACGCTTATACTAGGTCTGTTTTATGAATAAATAAAAATGGAAAAATATTTATTTTAAAGGTATTTATTTATTAAATAAGTACATCTAAAATCTGAAGTTTTTCGTCTACCTCTGTTGTGTCCACGCTGGGCGTTTTCTCCAAATCTGCATACTGTTGTTCAGTTAACCGTTGCAATTTATTTGTTGTTGGGTGCTCCTGAAAAAGATTGAATATCGTAACTATATATGTACCTACATAATATTTCTAATATTACGAAGGTATAGAGAATGTTCTGCAAGAGCTTATATAAGAGAGAATCTGAGATATTTCTATTTCTACTCTGAAACTATCGAAACAA
This sequence comes from Agriotes lineatus, assembly GCA_940337035.1. Classification (NCBI taxonomy): domain Eukaryota; kingdom Metazoa; phylum Arthropoda; class Insecta; order Coleoptera; family Elateridae; genus Agriotes; species Agriotes lineatus. The sequence goes on from CALNHX010000130.1 coordinate 60,916, forward strand.
CTGCACATGTTTTAAGAACATACTTTATTGTTGATTATCGAATTTTTGTGTTTTACAATTTCGTTTGTCAAAAACTTCTGTAATATACATGGTTCCGTTGCTTCAAGTTTTTCAGTAATGACACATGCTATTCAGTAACCTAAACGAACAACAGGTAAATCTATTGTAATAAGACGAAAGGCTACTCTAAGAAAAAGCTAACAACGGTACTCAATGAAAAACTTACCAGATATATCTGTTGCAGGTTCAAAGGGGATGCGCGATGCACTTGCACTTTATGAATGCCACGATTTCGATTAGTTCGTATTTTAATTAATTAATAAATAACTACAATCAGTCACTAACAAATAACCCGCACTGCACGTCTTAATAATTCGAACGGTGAAGCAAAACTGACGGCAATCTTTTCAAAAATTGCTGCTTCGAAATGCACAAATATACCCGTTTCATTGTTCCTATCAGGTAGTCCCAAACAGGATAGCGGCAGGCTTAACGCATTTGCAATTCTTAGAACCTTAGTTCTTGTAATCCTGTAAACTGAAGAAAATGGACAGTTGAAACTAAAGAGAAACCATAATTGCTTCTATCAAATACAAGGAGAAATGCACATTGCAAAGAGAGAATATTGCATTTTCATTGTATGGACACCATTAAGAATAGAATTTGAAACAATAAATACAAGAAACCTTCCATAATTTTTTTGAACAATAAACAAGAAAAATCTGTTTTTTTAGGTTTACCGGGACGATGAGATGTGGCAAATGAAAATGTTTCAAAAATTGAACGATTTTTATCTGCATTGTTTGTTACCGCCACTGATAGGTCCTCAGTTTCCTCGGAACTGAGCAATTAGAGATTTATTATTATTATTGTTATTATTTTTTCAGTACATGCTTAATTTTTTTAAATTTATTTATTGGTTTTTTTAACCATTTTAGCTGTTCACTGTATTAATAATATTAGTTATTTAAATTTTTACGTTTTTCATCATTATTATACCTCTATTAATTTTATCTTCGAAAAATACAAAATACATCAACCTGTTAATCTACAATAGAAATTTTTTGAAGACGAAATCCTTGCGCGCGCACCGGCCGACCGATGTGTGATATGCGAATTTCAATTAGATCTACATATTAAATAACCACAATTATTACTTTTATTTACAAAAACAATATTTTCCTTTCTCTACTAATAAACGTTCGTAACAACTGACTGTGTGCTGTATTTGTATTGAATAAAACAAGGAGTATGTGTCCGTAATTATTAACCCATTTTTGAAATTTAGAAAGTGTTTGCTTAAAAATGATTACCCTCTTTCAGAATCTGTAATAAAATATGTTCCATTTAAAAAAAAATAAGTTGGTAGCACTGTCGCAAAAACAAAGAATGCCGTGGTTTAACATTAAGTATCTGAAACATGAACTTTTATACATAATTTACGATTCCAGAATTTCAAATCCATATTTTAAAGCGTTAACAAAATAAGGGACGTTACCATTCTCTGTAGACACCCGGTATAATACCAAATTTTTACCTATGTAATAATGTAAATTAGACTAAAACCTAAGTAGGTTATGTGAAAACATAAGTTATTGCCTGTTATAATTGGACTGTTATTGTAGGTATAATAAGCAAAATAGGTAGTTGGTAGTTTATCTTTTATGAGTTACATAATACACCGAAGATTTTCGACGGTGCACTCTTGATGAAGTTGCATCATATTCGGTTAACATAATAAACCGTTTATTTGAAAATATAGTATATATATATTTCCACAACGTCTATACGTACACGTAGTTTCACCATCGTAAAGGCTAAGTTTTATTTATCTATACCATACAATGCTTAAAATACGTAAAAAATTGCATACATGCAACGTTTAGATGATGAATTGGTAGCATCCGTCGTTTAACATTTATATCTTATGAGCTACATAATAAACCGTTTATTTTAAAATATAGTATATATATATATTTCCACAATGTCTATACACAAAATGTATTTCGCAATCGTAAAAGCAACGTTTTATTTACCTAACCATACAACGCTTAAAATACGTAAATGAATTTTCATACACAAAACGTTTAAATGATCAATTGGTAGCATCCGTTATTTAACATTCATCTTCTATGAGTTACATAATCAACCGTTTATTTGAAAATATAGTATATATGCTTCCACAACATCTATACGCAAAATATATTTCGCAGTCGTAAAGGAAACGACTTATTTACATAACCATACAACGCTTAAAATACGTAAATGAATTTTCATACACAAAACGTTTAAATGATGAATTGATAGCATCCGTTATTTAAGATTCATCTTTTATGAGTTACATAATAAACCATCTATTTAAAAATATAGCAGATATACTTCCTCAACGTCTATACGTAAACGTAGTTTAGCGATCGTAAGGGCTACGTTTTATTTACATACGCTGTACAACGCTAAAAATACGTAAAATAATTTTCATACATGAAACGTTTAAATGATGAATTGGTAGCAACCGTTGTTTAAAAAATGTAAATAATGTACCCTATTTTAAGCAAATATACACTGATATTAAAATTACGTCAATTGAATGTTCTTTTGATATTGACTAAAAGACATCCCAGTTTAAACCATCTTACGCACAAAAATTTATTTACCGGGAAGGTTGTACAATTTCCTGCCTTTTCTCGTTGTGAGTCGAGCACCCCAGTGTGTATTTTTCGAGTTGAAATTTCCGTGTGCTAGAAATTTTGGCCCTAGTGTTCAAAAGAAAGGTATTGTGTTTTGCTGCAGCAGCTACAGCCAGTGGTGCTGGGAATTTCTTGACTTTTATTATCGTTCCTTGCAGAAATTCGGCATTGAAAGAGGGCAATTCGTGTAGTTGTATAGAGCTTCTAATTGTGATGACTGAATCACCGTGGGCTGTATTGTCTGGATGATCCTTATGATATATTGTACTAGCTGGCCCGGCAAACGATGTTCTTCCCAAAAATAATTTGTCTCTGAAACCCCGTTTAACCACTATAGAGTTTTAATTTTATATCATGTTTATCGTCTTGGATTTAAAAATGTATGCCATTTTCTAGCTGTAACCCGCGACTTCGTACGCGTGAGGTTCGTTATTTGTGTATTAAATAATGACGAATTATTTTCTGTCATCCCATCCCATCTTATCCCAGTACCGTCCCGTCCCGTCCCGTCCCGGCCCGTCCCTTCTCGTATCCGTCCCTAAAATCCCATCCCATCCCTTCCCGTCCCGTCCCGTCCAATTCATTCACGTCCCGTCCCGCCCCGTCCCTTCCTGTCCCTTTCCGCCCCTTCCCGTCTCGTCCAGTCCCATCCCGTCCCTTCCCGTCCCGTCCCGTCCCGTCCCCTCCCGGCAAACGTTGTTCTGTCCAAAAATAATTTGTCTCTGAAACCCCGTTTAACCACTATAGAGTTTTAATTTTATGTCATGTCCATCGACTTGGACTTAAAAATAAATGCCGTTTTCGCAATCAACGTCCCAACCTCAATAACGACACCCACATCGATTTTTAGGCTTATTTACCCCATTTCACCCTCTAAGGGGCAGCGAACCCGACCGAAGTTGTCCAGTCCGAACATTGATTTGCCTGCTATTAGCGGGTTCAGCAAACGTTTTTCCGATATTCGAATTTTCGATTTCCTTCATTTTAAAAACATGCTAATAGCTACAACTATTTTCATTATCCGTAGCGCGCTGGTCATCATTGCGGTTCGCACGTAATGTAGATACCAACGCAGCTGACTGTCTTCGACAACCTATGTTAACTCGTCGTGCCTTTGGCATTGCAACGGACACTATAAAACGACACGAAATTGTTTTCACAATCACTTGTGCATAAACCAAATTTGAATGTCTGACTGACTGACTGCGACGACTTATGTAAAGCATTTGGAATTACATAAACTATTAGTGTCTTATCTCTTCCGCTTTCGGTTATCTGATGTGGATTATAACATTATGGGGAAAACCCTTCAAACCACTAAGCACAGGTGTGACTGCAAATAGAAACAACACACTTTCGATATTTTCCAATTTTTCGGCTTTTCCTTTGGACTTTCTTAATTTTTCATTCTGTAATAACCTTCTACGCAGTATTAGAAAACTTAAAAAAAGATGAATAAAATCAGTAAAGTCGTTCTCAAGTTATGGCGTGACCAAGGGAAATATGGATTCATTTTTATATATATAGATAGTAGGTGATAGTTAAGTAAGTTCTTGTAGTGTAGTGACTTTCGGAAATTAATAGTGTTGTGACGTTTCAACCCGTTTATTAAGGGCGCCAAACTTATTAGCTCGGGTTTAGCTCGAATCGGAGAAATACGTTCACTCAAATATAGATCAGTAAAAACACTGGATAATTGTCGGAATAAATATAATGTTTATAAATGTGTACATTAATAAAATCAGAATGAATTATACATTATAAAATAATATTAACACTTCTGGAAGCGCTGTTCGTTTTCCTGGCTTAAACTGCAACCCAAGACGCTGAAACGTAAAGCGGGCTCGCTGGAGACAATATGACAGTACGCACTCCGGATCTTCCAAAAAAGGAATCAGGTAGGCCGTTTAACTCGGACGATCAGCGCGCACGTCGCTCCTTGGGAAACGAGTCCTCGTAATTCTCTTACAGCCGCTGATTAGGCCTTCGCCGTTGTGTGTGTTGATAAAGTTCGGCGACTGCAATTTTTCGTATTAATTAGCAGATTTACGATTTACCTGGGACCAGCTCTAGTTTTTAAAGCCTGCAGGGCGACCCGTAATGATCCTAGGCGTTCAGCACGTAACTACGAAAGCGGCCGCGACTTTTCTAGCGGACCGACAGCCTTTGGTTTTCTGCTGACTAGCGAATTTTCGGCATTCGAATGGCGAAGAACTGGATGTACGAGGACGTCGGCTACGAGCTTCTGGACGGCATTTTCGTGCGTTTGCGGCGGGTTCTCTAGGTGAGTTTCTTATCCAGCAATCTCTACGTTGTAGTTTCGGGCCCGTAGTGACGGCGATGGAAAACTCTGCGTCCTTTAACGTTAAAAAAAATTTAATTTCGTGAAATATTGCCTTCCTTGTCGCGCTTAAATTTGCGCTCGGGAATTAATCTAGTACGGATAAATAAAGGCGGTCTGGCCGGCCGGGTTACAGGGAAGTTAAGGCTACTTTGAGCCGACAGAATACGCTGTCATCTCACTTAGTGCCTACTGGATCTGGGTTTATCATGCGAGAGAGAAAAGCGCTGTCAGGACAGAGTAGGCAGGTGAGGAGGTCTGAGAAGGAAAATCTCAAGATACTGGAATGGCCATGTAGTTTCCTTTTATACATCTTGCAAGCCGTTATCGGTACACTCACTCGCGTCGGTTTTTCGGCGCCGCTTCGCGGATAGTAGATGGGATTCCGTTATCGCCTTTTCTCGCGTTAAACTGATTCAGCGCTTGATAAGACGATGAATTAAATTCAAATACATTTTAAGTATAATAAGAATTTAATTCAGGAACAAGCGTTACAGTATATCTATGTTATGAAGACGTAAGAATGTTTCCACTTCCAGTTGCTTATGTAGTAAGCCATTGGCGTTCAACAGTGCAATTTTTAATAATTTTGTCATTATTGAATCAATTTTTTGATGACTGTTGTCAGCATATTCAATATCATGCTGCTTTGCTGTAACAGTTGGTTAAACATGTTTTTAAATTTGTTTAGGAATTGTTTAAGGCTAATATCTTGGTAGGAACAGGTAAATTTTTTACTGTGTCGGAGTAAAGGACATTTGCATAGGGGTACTGGCTGGGTATAAGATTGATTGTTCTGATTATGTAATGGTGGAAAGTTTAGTCGTGTAGAAAGTGGAGATCTGCTAGTTGGGGAGGGTTGTTAGGTATATATTTTCTCTGCAGTTCCTGATAGATGGAGCATCCCTTATAATTAGCGGGGTGAAGGCCACCGCATAGTATACAAGTTATTGGCCTAGGGTTCTCTAGACTTTTTACGAGTTTTTGTGTCATGGGATGCTGCGCATTTCATGCATCTATGTGGCCTATTTCAGTATTCCTTCATCTTCTTCACCTAGTACACTGTGTGATGTCCTTGTTTGTTTGCGGTAGCTCAAACGATTATTCTGTAGTGCGCGCGCGTTATCAATTTCTTTATTATTTGGGACAGGCTTCAGGTCGACGAAAAATAGCGGCAGCCGTTCTTTAGTCTGCTTATTTCTAAGATTCATTATATTACGTATACTATGCCCTAACGAAGTTAGGGCTTCCTTGGTGCCCTCCGCCCTATATGGGCGGTCTTCCTTCATTTGGTAGGTGTGCTGTATTATTTTGCTGTCTTGCATGTGTTTAATAACTTTGCGATATAGGTATGTCAGGATCATTTGTGGTAATTTTGACTGCATTGTTATGTAGGCATTTGACTTCGAACTGCTCTTCTTCTGCAACTGCTGTCAAACTTTCAGTCATTTCGTTATACTGCAGAACACTGTAGACGAAGTGCGGTGGTGGTTTAGGTACAGTATCTTTTTGTTTTTCCCAGGTAGATTCAGTGTTTTTGTGTCTTTATCACTTAACCCAGCGAATTTATTAGGGTGGGTAAATTCTAGTTGTTTCTCAGAGTCGGTAGTTCTTGTACTTTTTGTTATCAGTTGTCTTTTATTATTTGATATTAGTTACCAAGTATTAGCTGGGTTAATATTCATTTCTAAATCTGAATTGTCGTCTATAAGGCATTCACCTTCAGTTTTATTTTTATATTGAAGTGTATGCATGGTTGATGTACTATCATTTTGAGATAAACATATTGGCTGTTCAGATAATGTTTGTAGAATGCTCTGGTATTGAGGAGAAAAATAATGTGAAGTAGGTGGTTGGGATGAATGTTGTACTTCCTGTTAATATTGTTGAAGGGATTGTGGTGTTGATAAGTAAGGAGATTGCGGAAGAAGAGTACTTCCCTTCATTTGTTAATTATAATTGTTAAATGTGCCATTATAGCCGTTGCCGGCTGGCAGCATTTCATTTGTGTATGCGCAATGCAGCGCCTTTTACAGAATTTTAGTTTATTATGATGTGATTAGTAATTTGCGATACCTATTAAAGTGTATTGTTATCAATTCGTAAATAAGCGCAGTGGTACTCACTTGACCGATGTTACTCTATCGCTCGATGCACAACTGCTCGCTTCGACTGTCACTTACGGACTTGCCAACGAAGTAGTAAATATTAGTTACATGATTAATGTGTCGATATGGCAAAATATAATAACCTTGAACGGCCTTATCAAGACTCGTGGATGCAGTTGCAGTTAAACTTCAAAATTATGATGCGATTTTCTCGTTATTAAAGGTACAATACTAATTATTATATTTAATTTTAGCCGAGCCATAGTGTCGAGTTTTTAAGAAATTTTGTATAGGTACACAGACATCTTGAATGGTGAAATATTTCCTAATCTGCTGGTTACACCTGTATTAGAAATATTGAAAAAGAGGTAATTTTTAACAAAATATAACACTTAACCTACGGTTTCCCAGACGCGTCCCACACTGAGCGATGATCGCTGGGCGGTGATCGCTCAGTGAAAATCGCTGGCGCAAAACGCTGAGTTGTTTTCCTGCAAGCTTCTCCTGCGACGATTGCAGCAGTTTATTTCTAATTGTGTTTATCGGTTGCTAGGTTGTGATTGGGAGTTTCGTGAATTTTATGATGCGTTTAAACTTTAAACCTAACCCTAACCCAACATTTACTTGTATTTTTGTTTTATTTGAACTTGTAAGTCCTGTGAAATAGCTATTTGTGCAACAAGTGCTAAAAGTGAACGTAATGTGTCTCGTGCATAAACACTTTGCAAACAATTTACTGTTATTAATCCATAAATGTCGATTTAACAAAGGTTTGCATTTATGGCAATCATAATTTATGTCATAGTAAAGAGACGGCATTGACAAGCAGGTGACTGTTTCTGCAGCTAGTAGCTGTCAAAGTTAGTTATCAAAGGTAATTATAAATGTACACATTTTACTATATTCATTACATAGTGACTTTTGAGAAAGTTGAAAGAAGAGATTGTTTAAAACGTAATACTACCCCTGTACCAAAATTGTATGAAATTAGTAGTTAATCTTTTTTACCATAAAAGTTATACAACAGTATGATGCTGACGCAAAACCAAATATAAATGATACAACTTTACGAGAACTAGGGCTGGTTGCAGAAAGCAATGTTAAGTCTGGTGTTAGCTAACATCGCGTCAAAGTGAATAAAATCGCATAAAATTTTGTTTACTAATGTATTAGTTACCATAAGCATTTGAGATTTGATTCGTTTTTGTTCACTTTGACGTCGCGTTAGCTAACACCAGACTTAACATTGCTTTCTGCAACCCGCCCCTAGAATGTGAAAATTTATTTTTATACTTACTTGAGTGAAACTGTAAAATAACAAATAACTTATACAGATGCACTACTGTACTAAATATTTACACCAAACATTAAGATTTTACTGTCAATACAAAATATTACATAATTTACAATTAAAGGGAAGTTTAATTTTAAATTAATTATTACAAATTAGATCTAGAGGGATATACATGCACCACAAAATGTATGCCTTAGTAGGCCCTTGCTTGTTATAAAGGAAATATAACGATTTTAGGTTAAAGTCGGTCGCAAACGCATCATAAATATTCGCATGTATGATTATCTAGAACTATTATATAATTCTTAATCCTGAACGCCCACACAACCTATTTATACTTGTAACGCCCCATTTAAGTATGACTGTACAATCGCTGATTACGTTATTAGAGTAAAGGAAAAATACTAGAACAAATTTACTAGACGACCTGGCGCAGTGGTAGAGCATCAGACTTGCACTAAGCAAGTCCTCGGTTCGAATCCATGAATAGGCGGAAATTTTCTACAGTTCATTGGATCGGTATCGGGCTCGGTCACCATTCGCCGTTGGGATACAATTAACGGCGCTCTTCCCGGAAGACTGGTCTATGGGAAAGAGTAACCTGACCACACACAACAAATGCTACATACAATATACACATGATATATCATATATTGTAATGGTATGGGTTTTTTATTTGTAAAAAATATAATATAATAATTAACTCGCCCCACACAATATAAACCAGTAATTAATAATTATGAATTTTCAGATCTTGAACTGTGTAAAATCAGATTGTTATATTTAATTGCTTCAAATAAAATCGTATTATGCCCTCTCTTTTATTTTATCTGACTGCAAATATGATTGAAATACGCTAGCTCCGGTAGACATTCAACTCTTATCAAAGGGTGGCTTCTTGACAATTTGTAATAATAAGTTATTTAAAAACGGCACGCCACTGCGTTCTAAATTCGACTTAAATACGCAGCCGCACAACTACGAAATGCTATCAAATGTACAAAGGGGTTCCTAACCTCGTATTAAACATGTCGTTTGACTCGCAAATTCTAACTTTTGTGAACGCTAAATCAGGTAAATATTTAAATAATCTTGTTTTGGCGGTTCTAATTTCTTTTGTTTTAGCCCAAACTGATCCTTGATTGTCGAACCGACGCGGCTTGGGAAGATTGCTTTTGTTTGGAAACTTAACCTCACAATTCGGCTTCAAATTACAATTACTGGCAAAATATTTCCTTTAGCGACTTGGATACGCCTGGCCTTTGTTGGTTCTGTTGTCGTCTCGGTGGTACGTAAATTTCCGGCTCCTCAAGCTATTATTTAAGTTTCTACAGTACCTTTATAGCTTCATGTGAACGGTAGGCTCTTCGGATGGGAGCCTGAGCTGGAACTCCTCCTGAACTCGCTGCACCGGGTGCTGGGGTTGCTGCTCTCGCTGCTGTTAGCCCTCGCGATGCTCCGAAATATCCACACGGTCCTGGTTCCCTTGGTTTGGCTGCTGTCGACACTCGTAGCCCTGTCCTCGGCGAACGACCTAAGATCGGACGCCTCTACTTGAAGGTAAAGCTTTTATCATGAGAAACGTTGCCCACACTTGCACTAGAGCTCCAAAATGCGCTGATCACAATGGTATACTTTATTTTAATGTAAGTAAATTGGAAATATAAGAAATCTTTATTTAAAATCAGAGCAAAATTCTGTGTGTCATAAAATAATTTATTCAACTGTTTCTCTTTTTTCAACGGTTATAAACAATTGCCTATCTAATAAATCTACAAAAACCGGATATTACTTAAGTTTAATGACAGTACATTTATATTAATTATTCTTAACAGCAACTAAAACTACACAATTCTTATAATCTAATTTATTGTACGCATTGGTTCAGTATTTAAATTGTATTGTTACGGTATTAAAACAACTTTACGACACCCACCCAAGGTGAGCATCGCACCACGGAATCAGTCCTGGAAAACTGGCACACTTGCCGTGAGATCTGCTAAAAACAGGCTAAAGGCCACGGCTGGAACGCTCAGGGAGTCGGGCGTGAGTCACACGATACGTTCTGGGCAAGCGTGTTGAGGCATATATATAGGGTACGTCAAAATTATGAGGGCGCCACCAAGCCTGTCTTAACCCGGATAACCGGGCCTGGGCGGTTAGACGGGGCGAAGTATTCAAGACACTCCGTCGATAGGGGTACTCGTGAATTATAAACTCACACAACGATTTCGTGATGGCAAAAATACTTAGATCATGAAGGGGGCTTTTTCAGTCACGGCAATGTCACCACCAAGCCTACCTGCACGTTCTGATCTCACTGGCTCCACCGTACATTCATCTCCTCAATGATGGCCGCACACTGAAACAGAACATGCACAAAGCGACCAAGAATAAAGCGTCTCTTACTTAGATAAGCGTCTATTGGTCCAGTCTTACATTGGGGCAGCAAAGCGTGCCGCAAACATTGCGTTAACTCTTATTAATAAGCATCAGCTGATGGGCGCACTACGGTTACTAAACAACACTCATAACTGTACAACATCAAAAGCAGTTTGACATATGAGTCCCACAACGGGAACGTTTGTTCATAAAAAAAATGCTCACATGATAATTTGGGCAAACACAGCAAAGTCCAAGTGAGGGAAGTGATTAGATCAAAAATGAGCGAGCGACGCCACTTCGCGACAACGATTTAAGATGCGAAGGGTACGTTTTTAACGGTGCACAAGATTTCACAGTTATTCACATGATTAAGCGCACAGCTCGCGCACGAGAAGTTAGTATAATTCAATGGTTACAAATACCTTAATTTTATTGGTGACGATCCAAGAGATCAGCGTGCGGTCCAGCTTGCGGGAAACAGGTTGCCTGTGGCAATTCATTCGCCGCTAAAACGGCCGACGTGTGAATGGTCTGGATGCGCCCAAAATGGCGACAAAGGCTGGCGCTTCAACAAACGCCGCTACGACGGCCAAACTAGCCCAAGTGATGTCCTACCTCAACGGAATCCTCGCACAACGAGATAAAGGGAACACTCCCTTACGTGACGACGTAGAACCGGGCATGGAATTTTATCACACCTACACTTTGGCGTAATAAGATCGCCGTTAACGACACACACACACCTCCCTTGTTCAATCGCCTGAGTAGAACTGCACAAGCAAGCAGCGTTCCGACCCCCGCCGTGGCGTGAGCCAAAACGGCGTTACCACGTGACTCTCGACAGCCAATGGCGAGGCGCCCAATAAAACAAATAAGTGCCGGTGACAAAGACAGCCAATGGCGAGGCGCCCACTAAAACAAATAAGTGCCGGTAACGAAGACAGCGCGAGGCCTCGCAGTCACACCAACAGCGTAAATTCTAGAAGGTTCGGAAATCCTGCGAGCGTTAACACCCGATTGTCAAAGTACCAACAAAGGGGTGCCCCGGATGACGAGAAATACTGCGCTTAAGGCCAAATATGTGCAAAATCATTATTATGGAATTAGGCGATGAAGCCAAATAACTAACTAAAAGGGTTTAGCATACGGGCACGCTGTCCTAAAGCCTAAGTGGCTAATTAAAATACAAAATGACCTGACAGTCTTTTGGCGCCACTGCACGTGTTATTAAATGTTTTAATTGTCTATTCACGTATTTGTATTGATTCACTTCTTGTTCACTTCCTTTAGAATGTTTCTGAATTTCGTGTGTGTGCTTTTCACCAAATTTAAACAACACTTAAGTGTCTGTTTTTCTTGCATATTTTACAAAGTCCTAATTTCTTCTTATAATTGTTATTTTGCCTTATTCATTTGCTCTTTTGCAATCTTATCATTCCTTCGCCTCATACCTTTTTATAATTGTTCACAAAATGTATAAATTAGCTAAAATGAATTCTATGTTTCATACCTGCATGTAGTAAACCTCTTTGTGATAATTTGATTTTATTTAGGCAATTTATTCTGCCAAATATAGTAATTAATTTAATTTAAACTAGGATTCCAACCCTGTGAAAAGCCAGCTGTCTCCTTAGCGTTTCTTAATTCATTCATTTATTTGAATACAGACATTTCAAACTTATCAAATGCATTTACTGAATTATGATTTTAACATTGCGGCCAGATACAACATCTCTACCCTGTGCTTAATTTAATTTTAATAGCGCACTGCAATCGGAGCAGGGGCGTAGGGCCCAATACCATCTAAATATATCATACAGTCGGCGGCCGAACATCTCGGGTCGCAGACCCGGGACTCCCGGCCAAACAAGCCATACGCTTAATAAAATAAAATCAATTTACTTAACACTGGTGAGAGTGAGAACACAGTGAGTGCTTGTAAGTGTGAGCACGACAAATCAGTAATCAGGCATATGCTATCGTAAGTGTCCTTATTTGTGAATATTCACAATGTGTCTGAGACCTACTTTTAAAACATCATTGTTCAATTTTCTCACTGCTGATCAATTCTTATATTATTTGATAACTCATTCCAAAGTTATATTTTAACTTAATTTCAGTGCCTTTCATTCTAATACGTTTTACAAAATCCAAAACCTGTAGATCCAACCTTAATATCCCTTTTTCGAATGATTTTCTGATATAAAACAATAACTTCAACTCTTTTATGTATCTACTGCCTTATTGTTTTACATAGGATTTTACTTATAGTTCCTAACCATATGCCTGACCAAATCAAGTTTTTGTGCTGGTTTAAATTCACATACAACAAGCGAATAAGATTTATCTCTTGCATGCTTCCTCATACGCTTTCCCCTGTATATGTCATGATATGTACTATGTCTCACTAAATTTCTCTATGTTGTTTTATATTTAATGATAAAACACCAATAAAACTATTCATACTGCCAGTTTCTTCCATGGCTATCAGAGTACTGTTTTTAGTAGGTAACTTTAAAGCAGTCAAGATTTTGGTAAACGACAATAGAACTTCACATTCTAAGGTGTTTCTCCAGTATGTCTCTGTATGTTTAACTAATGTAGGTTTTGTTGCTGCTTTGTAGACACAAATAGAATAGGATTACCATTTTTCTCCTAAATGAGATTTTATATGTTGAACTAAAGAACCTTTTTGTGCTGCTTTATACTCACAAATAGAACATGAATAAGGTTTTCCCCTGTATATGTTTTCAAATGTCTAACTAAATTACTTCTTTGTGCTCTTTTATAATCACAAATAGAACACGAATAAGGTTTTGCATCTGTATGCGCAGAGCCGGATTAAGGGGGGGGGGGGGGCTAAGGGGGCTGCAGCCCCGGGCCACCGAATTTCGGAGGCCTCGAAAAGATTCGAAGGTTATAATCTAGTGCGGTTTCTAATCATTTAGATCCCTTTGTACCTGTTGCATAAATGGGAATGGGGCCTCTAAAAAAATTTAGCCCTGGGCCTCACATATCATTAATCCGGCTCTGTGTATGAGTGTTCATGTTTAACAAAATTACTCCTTTGTGCTGCTTTATATTGTAATGGTCTTAGGCCAACGAGACTCGACTCTGCTAGCAGTGCAAATTAATGAACATTTCAATAAGCACAGAGTTGGGGTGTTTTATGTGGCTGCAATGAAAAACTTAAAATTCAAACAATAAATGCATTGGTAAAGAGATGTCAGTAATAGGAAAGTAATTGAGTAAAAGGACCGCAAAAGGCAAAGCTCGTTTTTCACAGGGGTCGAAGTTGACTTTCACATAAATTAAATAATAGGTTTGTGCAGAATGAGTAGCCGAACCGAAAGAAAGCGTAGTTTTCAATTAAGCTAATTAGTGAAATTGGTGAGGAATTGTGAAAGGTAAAGAAAGCTAAAATGAAATAACAGCATATTGCAAAAAAGCAATCATGAAAAGCAGGCAGAATGACATGGAAAAGCAAGGGAGAAATAATGAACTCTAAAAATAATCAGTGCATTTAGCGGTTGTGAAAAGCAGAGCAAATAATATAACGTGTTTGTGTGTGTGGCGCAAATAAACGATTTTTAAATATAAGAAACACACAATAATTTTAGTTTGTAAGAAATTTGAAAATTTAAATTTATGGTATCAAACTCTTTCTAGAATGTATTTAAATTAACCAAAACTTTAATTATATTTTTAATATAATAAATGAGCATTTTTCAAGCTACAAAGTTTACCCTTTTATTGTGTGCATATCCAAGTTTGTGTGGCGTCGTTATAGAAGTTTTCCGAGACCAAAAAAATAAAAATTTTACAAGAGCGTTTCCGAGGATTTTCGCCAGCCGATCCAGTTCAAGATTTCGACAACTACGTCCAGCCAAGAGAAGAATCCTAAGCCAGGGGTCTGCACAGCTACACATCGGGCAGCACTGCAGGAGGCCCACCACCAGCGAGAAGAGCGAGGAAAGCCGTTCCAAAGGCTACAACCAACAGGTGGTTCATCTCTGAGCACATCGGAAGCTGCAGATTGAGGTAGGAACAATTTACCTAAAATACCAGGGTTAGAGGACGGAAAATCGAGGTGCATATGCAAGGAGAGCTTACTGAAGAAAATTCGAACATATCCACGGCTCCAGCGAAGGTTTAATTCAAATTATCAGCGAGCCGTCCCATATTTGAGGTTATGCGAGAATAAAACTATTGTTACTTTTACGCGTCTGTATGACGTCAAGAAATAAGCCTGAAACAAATGTTATTTGCCGCCAAAGTGCAAAGATTTAAATAATTACCGTACGAATTCCCATAATTACACTGGTTTTAACGTCAGATACCGCAGACTTGCACTACGCAATCCATTTTTGTAGGTTTTTTTGACAGAACAGTAAACATTTAACTACCGCGCAATGGATCTAATTGCAGTGAACAGGACCGTATCAGATAATTTGTAATTCACAATCAACTTGGAACCCAACTGAATTAAAGAGTTATTGGTCTACCTGAGCTAAAGTTTTCCTATTTAATTGCAGCTAAGTAAATTATTAGAAAAGGCATACCACCATTTATTTTGTACAGTAAACAAGTACATGTCATATTTTAACCAGCCTAATAATTTAATAACAGGCAAAGTTCCGTACACAGTAAAATATTAAACATAACATTGTGCATATTGGATTTTGCTTCAACTTATATTAAATTAATTATATATTAATTAAACCCAATTATTAGACACCCAATTAGAGCTATCCATCGCAATATTTGCAAATACTACATTAATAAGGTTTTTCTCCTGTATGGGTTTTCATATGTATAACTAAATTAGCTTTATGTGCACCTTTATATTTGCAAACACTACATCAATAAGGTCCTTCTTCTGTATGCGCTTTCATATGTTTAACTAAATAAGCTTTACGTGCAGCTTTATATTTGCAAATAGAACAGAAATAAGGTTTTTCTTCTGTATGCGTTTTCATGTGGGACACTAAATAACCTGTATGTGTTGCTTTGTAGTCACAAATATAACATGCATAAGGTTTTTTTCCTGTATGCGTTGTCATATGTATAACTAAACTAGCTTTTTGTGCAGCTTTATATTTGCAAATAGAACATGAATACAGTTTTTCATCAGTATGTGTTTTCATATGTTGAACTAAAGAACTCTTTCTTGCTGCTTTATACTTGCAAATAGAACATGAATATGGTTTTTCACCTGTATGCTTTATCATATGTTGAACTAAATTAGGTTTTTGTGCAGCTTTATATTTGCAAATAGAACATGAATAAGGTTTTTCACCAGTATGCGTTTTCATATGTTGAACTAAAGAACATTTTCTTAGTGCTTTATACTTGCACATAGAACATGAATAAGGTCTTTCTCCTGTATGCGTTTTCATATGTATAACTAAATTAGCTTTATGTGCAGTTTTATATTTGCAAATAGAACATGAATGCCCTTCTCCTGTATGCGTTTTCATATGTATAACTAAACTACTTTTATGTGCTGCTTTATATTTGCAATTAGAACATGAATACGGTTTTTCTCCTGTATGTGTTTTCATATGTATAACTAAACTATTTTTATGTGCTGCTTTATATTTGCAGTTAGAACATGAATAAGGTTTTTCTCCTGTATGCGTTTTCATATGTTGAACTAAAGAACTTTTTCTTAGTGCTTTATACTTGCACATAGAACATGAATAAGGTCTTTCTCCTGTATGCGTTTTCATATGTATAACTAAATTAGCTTTATGTGCAGTTTTATATTTGCAAATAGAACATGAATGAACTTCTCCTGTATGCGTTTCCATATGTTTAACTAAAGAACTTTTATGTGCTGCTTTATATTTGCAATTAGAACATGAATACGGTTTTTCTCCTGTATGTGTTTTCATATGTATAACTAAACTATATTTATGTGCTGCTTTATATTTGCAGTTAGAACATGAGTAAGGTTTTTCTTCTGTATGCCTCTTTATACGGTTCGATAAATCACCTAGAAAATAAATAAGATTTTACACTTGTACAGATCACTAGATGGTTAAATGACTTACATTTCCCTGCAGTTTTATCTTCATACACGGTAATTGTATGAAATTGGTCCGTATGTGTCTTCATATGTTCCAAGAAATTACTCTCATCTTTTGCTTCATATTCAGAAACGCTGCAAAGGAATTGTTCTTCAACTAAACTTCCACTTGCTGCACACGAATCAAGCAATTCATCCTTCATCTCAACTTCCTCCTGTTTAATATCCAATTCGTGATAAGTCGTGTTGTCGATAGTATCTACTTCACTTTCAGTTTTTATCAGTGGTTCATGTAAAATGCTGGCTACTGCATTATGCATATTATATTCAACTGATTCATGTTCCACGTCCATTATTATGAGAAATTGGGGTGTAATCAATGCAATATCTGAAAATGCAACGTAAGTACAATGAAGTTGGTCATGCTTATTTAAAAAATATTATAACAAGCTTCCTATTCGGAGTCTTACATGGATAAACATGAAATTTTATAAAGTACCTCGTTTAAAGGATGAGTTAGCAACAAAGACAACATTGAATTACTACAAAAACAACACCGCCACCATTACAATCTGGCCATATGGATCAAATCCAATGAAATTCAAAAGAACTACTGTGGTATATAGTATGTCCCGCAAAAAAATCGTCAAAACATATGAAGATGTTCTTAAGTGTATTTTATACAAAACATTTTTACAAACACATATATCTGACTGCTGGTTCAAACAATAACACTAAAACTAGTAGTTTTGCAGTCAGATTGTCATTAAGCCCGAAGTTTTCTCAAAATACCATCAAATACGAAACACTTGTACCTATATTATTACCATAAGTAATTGCACAAGTGCAAAATTTCAACGTTAATTTGTAACACTTCCAACACTTGAAGGATAAAACATACTCCTTTCTAGAGGAAATAGTACTTAGCCCACCCGGGCAGGACTGGGTGTTTGAACCGGTCCGAGCAAGTACGGACCCTTTCAAAAATTACTTTTCTTCTAAGGCAAACGACCTCAATTATTAGACAAAAAATCATTTCGTTAACAATTTTGAGGTAATAGTACAGAGAAATTAGACATTACCCTTCGGAAAAATTCCCGGAAAGCTGGATTTTGGTATGAGCCTTGATATTATGGTTCTAACCAAAATGTCAAAAGTCCCCATCGATCAGAGTGGAGCTAAACATTTTAGGTCAAAGGTCACTAAAAACGGTGTTCCGTGAATATCTCGTTAACGGCCACTTTTACAGAAAAAAAATTATCATATTTGTAGCTTACGAAATTTCTTACAAAAAAAATATCACGCCTTTTATCCGTAAAAGTAACCGTTTTGGAGATAAATTAATTTACAGATTTGAAACCTTTATGTTTGTCATGAAACGTCTTTTCCACATCATCTTCGAGGTAGAGTACAAGGTGCGTTTCGTTTCATGTGGTGTCCCCAGTAGGCCTAAGCCACGTTTATTTTTGTTTGAAAAATGTAAAAAAATATATTATGAACTTGTTCATTAATCAATTTTGTCCATATGTCCATTATGTACATTAGACATCATGGCCATAATGTCATGATTGTCTACGATGGTTATAACAATAATAAAAAAATATTAAAGTTGCAGAGCAACGTCGTCGATGTGCAAAAGTTTCTTAATCTTTTGATTTTTTTTTATGGATCCATGATAGTTCCGAGTCAAGAAAAAATCTGTGGGAATGCAAACAACAAGCAGCGATTCAGTTCTATGTTATGCGAATAATTTGAAGCAGCTAATGTCAATGTAAAGCAAGCTCAATATGATGCTTATGTTTTCATCATTGAAACAGCAATCGAAGAATTCTATAGTAGAACAAGTATTGTTGTAGGTGAAAATGTAGACTTATTACTCTTATTAGTAATATTGATTGAACGAAACACTGTTGATAAAATCATTTATTTTTTGAAACCTCGAAAAGTAAAAATAGAAACGATAATGTATTCCTCACAAAGTTTGAAGTCACATCCGAAGTGTCAATATCATATTTTATTATTACATGCAATGACAGGTTGCGACACTACTTCAGCAATTTTTAAAAAAGGTCTTCAAATTATTTGAAAATAATAAGGAATTAATAAATTACGCAGACATTTTTACTAAGACAGAATGTTCTCCAGACGTGATTTTCAACAATGGAATTCGGTTTCTCCTGGCTATGTATGAGAACCCAGTAAAAGAAAAATCTATTGATACTTACAGATATTCAACTTTTGTAAAATCTACACAGCTCAAAAAAACCTGTTCAATTATCTATACTTCCGCCAGCATCTAGTGCTGCTCGGCAACTTTTATATTAGGTCTATTACCAGGATCAAATATGGCTAGGTAACGAGCTTACTCCTGAAGATTGTGGATGGATGTTAAGGGATAACATTTTGGAGCCAATTCAAACTCTGCTTCCACCTGCTTCAGTCATTCTGCTAAATACTACTTTTTCTAATTGCACCAAGGGCTGTAGCTTAAACTGCGATTGCAGGAAAGTTGGTTTATATTGTCCACCAGTTGGTGGTAATTTCCAAGGTCAGTCTTGCTTAAATGTAACACCCGATATAAATGACGTCGATAATTGCGACTCCGCTGATTCATCGCGTTTCCTGACTGAATTTATGGAAATAAACAGCAGAAGAACAAGAAGAAGAAGAAGATGATGAAGAGGAAAGCATACAGATTTAAATACAGTGTGAAAATGAATATTAATTATTGAGATTCATAACTCCTGCGTTGAATCCAAAATTGATTAATGAACAAGTTCATAATAACTTTTAAAAAATAAACATTTTTTAAACAAAAATAAACGTGGATTGGGCCTACTGGGGACACCACATGAAAAAAGCACACCTTTTACTCTACCTCGAAAGTGGTGTGGAAAAGAGTGCACGTTTCATGAGAAACATAAAGGTTTCAACTCTGTAAAACGAATTATCTCCAAAACGGCTACTTTTACGAATAAAAGTTATGATATCTTTTTTGTAACAAATTTTGTAAGCTTCAAATTTGATAATTAATATTGTTTCTGCAAAAGTGACCGTTAACGAGATATTCACGAAACACCGTTAACGAGATATTCACGAAACACCGCTAACGAGATATTCACGAAAAACCGTTTTTAGTGACCTTTGACCTCACGTAAAATTTTTAGCGGCACTCGGATCGATGGCTTTTGACATTTTGTTTAGAACCACAATAGCAGGGCTCATACCAAAATCCAGCTTTCCGGGAATTTTCCCGTCACTTTGCTTTTATTTTGTCTAATTTCTCTGGACTATAATACAATCAGAAAAAACAAAACATATTAGCAAACTTTTACTGCTCGTACGTGTACCTACGTATTAAGTAAAACATAAACAAATAAATTATTAAGATTAAAGTGAACTATCAAATTACAAGTATCTAATGCCTTTACACTTATCTGTCAGTATAAGCAAAACATCACAATTTCACACTTTAAGTTCTAATTGTAAAATGCGAAAAAAATCTTTATCGCAATACTGATTAACTTGCAAATAAAAACAAACGTAGAATAGATTTTCTATATCGCACAGCTTGTCAATAAACACTTTTGTGTTATTCAGGCGAAAATCCGTAACTTTAATCAAATCGAGTCGAAATTGTCACATCAGATTGGAATTTTTTTAAATCGACATCGCGCGATTTTGAGCGCGGATGCTATAAGATTTTCGTCTCATAACAAAGGTCATTTTTAAATTCCTTGGTGAAATATTTTAATCGGTTATTGCATAATGATACGAATAATGAAAATTATTTAACAAATATCTGACATTTCTATTGACTTGCATTATTTCTATTCTATATGAGTTATTAGGGAATATGCTTGAATGATTGATTTGGTTATGTAATTTCGAACGAAAGCAAAGCTACATCATCAGTAAGTAACTTTTTCAGTGATGCCACTGTTGCCAGTCCAGCAGTCCACATGTAGAATATTTAAATATCGGAATGTCGTAATCTGTTTTTGTCTGCAACGGGGACAGAAAAAGTGCATTTTACATTCGGTTGACCTTACCATCAACATTCTCCATGAGCCGTCACTGGGGCTTTGTCTTTCGTTGTGAAATCTCTTTTCCTTTTGTATTTTTTAGACATACGTCCCTTTCTTAACGACAACGTCTAGCGGGATTTTATTTTTAATAAAATCTTTCATTTACTACCTAATTTACAAACTCTTCAGTAATTTTATGAAATTCTTGAGACAATTTCTTCAGGGATTTTGTCATCGATCATGCAGTCTTTGCAAAAAATCCATACCTGATGTTTGCAGATACTTTCAGAGGGGTTAATTAAACATAAAAATTGTTCTAAACAAGATTGCAGTAATAATTGTCTCATACCAATCTTTAGAGTTCGGGAAATTTTTCTGAGCAATCCGGTCGCAGCGTTCAACCAAAGAGCGTAGTACATGTTTATACGTGGTGTCATTAATCAGCAAACCACCGGCCCATCGGTCTAACGCCCAATCGCCCGGCCTCCCAGTCCGGCTCTGTAGGCCACTATTCTTACCGAAAATTTCAGTTGCACGGAATATTACCCATGTCGGAAACAATTGGCTGAAGGGTTGGTGCACAACGCGACACCAGCACGGTTATGTTTTTAGTTGTTTGACAGAGTAGTTCGTGGAAGGTCATTGGACACAAAAGGTGACGCAGGCTGTTTTGTGTTGCGCTTATGTTCTTGTTTTTTAATTGTTTGTACTATCGTCTACTGTATCGGCGTAAGAAATTAAATGCATAAAAATAGAATCTGTTTTTTATTTCTAATTCAAACCGTCTACCACTTTACGACGGGTAGTTGCATGGTGCTGAAAGACGTAAGCAAAAATGACTTATTGCCGGAAATAGAACAACGTGACGTGTACGATAACAAATTTTCAGACTTGAAACTACGCGTGGAGCGTGTGCTGTTAAAACCTACGGCGGCTGGCGCGGCAGACCGGCGAACCGTTCTATCTGAAGCGATATCCTAATTTGACGATGTTATGGACGGGCCGGCATACAAGCGAAAATGTAAGCTTGTTAGCTATATTTTCCCTAAATATTTTCAAATATCGCAACGCTACGAGAGTATATCTGAGAACTCACCAGCTAGACTTAGTGGATACGACGTGCAGTTCAGTAAATAATATAATTACCAAATATAATGAGCGTCGAAATGTTTTCAATTACAACAAATACTCAGATAAGTCGAGAACTTATTAACTCAGTTTAATCGCAGCAGGTTATAACACAATATCTTATATACAGAAGGTAGCAGTAACAAAATCAAATAATGGATGATATAAATAGTGCATTAGATTTATTAAGCAACGCTGCACAAAGTAGCCAGTACAGTAATTCTTAAGGGCGTTACTTCTCAAAACGTGTACCGCCAAATAACGCTACCATAGCAGTGATTAGCACAATTCAATACGCAATCTAAAACTAAATCAGTAGAATATACAATTACATGATAAGAACAGTTTCAGTTTCTTTCACATTGCTTACGATACAAATATCATTACCACTTACCACAGATCATTAGGTTGTACGCTACTTATCTGAGAGAATCACGCTTTTCAATGGGGTGAATGAAATAGCATCCAAACGGGGTCTTACAGCTGCTGATGCAGGTGGAAGATGTTGGCGAGCATCACCAACAAAGTACTCGATGTGGACCAAAATCAATCTAGGCTCCCAAAAGCAGAGGGATAGACACGCTTTCCTAAATAAATAAAATCGCTAAAGTTTTTACAACTCTCGGGTGACGCTAAAACTGCCGGACGAAATTAAACTAAATGCATTATGTTACCAAAATCGAAAATTTCGTAGTTTACTCATACTGTAATTACAAGCGATGGACAGGACGGCGAACAACTTGTAATAAATGATCCTTCTAAAAGACGTGGACTTATTTGTCCTATATATGTCTTCAAGCCCAGAAATCGCATCAAGCGAATATTTCATAAAAAACCTCTTCAAAATACCCGAAGCTGCTAAACTAGAGCACAAAGAATCACAAGAGTTCTGCCAGCTGCCGGTCACTTTTTGGAAGCGAAATACGACAAATCAAAACAAACGGCTTAAAACAACTGCTGGAGCCAGTCCGTAAGGCAGATTACCACATAACCGACGATACTAGACGATACAGCACTAAGAAAAACCAGAACAAATGGGTCATAGAAAAGCTCAGAGCAGAGGAGACAAAGAAAACATACGAGAAAGCATTAATAAAGAATTTACAAAACCAATACATTACCCCATCCGATATAGAAACAAGGTGGAAAGAAATAAAACAAAATATAACAAGCGCAGCCGAGGAGGCGATAGGAAAGGAAAAGATGAGACACATAGGAAAAGAGTGGTAAGACCAGCAGTGTGAAGAAGCCAGAAAAGAAAAAACAGCTCAAGAAGTAAATGGATCATTAAAAAAAGAGAACAAGACAAAAGAAAATACGAAATAAAAAGAAACGCAGTAAATGTAATATACAAACGAAAAAGGAACGAATGGATAAATAATAAGCTAGACGAGATAATTTAAACCATAAAGCAAAACAATTCTACCAAAAAATAAAAACACAAAGCTACAAACCAAGTACCTACAAAGGAATAAGAGATAAAACCGACAGAATTGAGATTGAACCCCAAATGATAGGAAACATATGGATAGAATATTACACAAATCTATTAAAGGAAGAAGAAAGAGATAAAGACACAGATGAAGACAATGCAGCAATGATAGAAGAGGAAGATAATGGAATAGAAACCCCAACAAAGGATGAAATAGAAGAAGAAACAAAAAGACTGCGTAATGTCAAAACCACAGGAGAAGATACAATTGAAACAGAATTGATAAAACATGTAGGTGAACAACTACACACGAAGATACAACAACTGATAGAAGAAATATGGAAGCAAAACAGGATGCCCGAGGAATGCAACACCGGAATAATTACGCCCATACAAAAAAAATGAACAAAAAAGATTGCAAAAATTACAGGGCACTAACTTTGCTAAATACGACTTATAAAATCCTGGCAAAGATAATTTAGAAAAGGCTGAAATCTTACGCGGAAGAAATACTGGGAGACTACCAGAACGGGTTTAGACCGGGCCGATCAACCATTGACGCTATACACACTTTAGAACAAATACTTCAAAAATCACACCAACACAACAGACAAGTTTATGTAGTATTTATTGACTTTAAGAGAGCCGCCGACGGTATAAATAGGGAAAAAATGATGAAAGCACTAGAAGAACTGGAAATACCAAAAAAAACTTATAAATATTCTAAAAATGAGCTTAGAAACACAAAAGCGAAGGTGAGATTTCATAGAATAACTACGAATGAATTTGAGATAAGTAAAGGAGTAAAGCAGGGGGACTCAATTACCTCAACTCTGTTTAATTTGGTGTTAGAAAGTATTATAAGGAAGACAAAACTAAGTCAGAAGGATATAATTATAAAGACGCAGACGATGTAGCAATAGTCGCAAACTCTAGAGAAGCATTAATAAGAGAAATAGAAAAGATAGACAAAGAAGCAAAAGAATTTGATATGGAAATAAACGAAGACAAAACGAAACATATGGAACTGAAGAGGACAAACGAAGAAACGTTAAAATACCTGACCGTGCAAACATTTAATTTCAAATCATCATTAAATTACTCGGGAGTGACCATGGGGCAAACAGAAAAGGAACGTGTAAGAGAAAGAATTCAAAAAGCAAATCAGGCTTACGGCATAAACAGAGCACTACTCAAAAGTACAAACCTTAGTAAATAACTAAAATAAACATTTATCAAACCCTAATAAGACCTATCGTAACATACGCCATGGAAACTACAATAATGAATAAAAAAGAAGAAGACTTGAAGATAATAGAAAGAAAAATAATGGGAAAGAGACTAGGGCCAAATATAACAAGGAAAGGCGAAAGAAGAATAAAAACGAATAAAGAAATAGAAGAGCAACTTGGTGAAGCGAACATTGTAAGTCATATAAAAGCCCAACGCCTACATTGGGCAGGACACATTATGAGGAAAAAACCACAGAAATAGTCAGATGGATAACACAGTGGACCCCAATGTGACGCAGAGCAAAAGGAAGACCGAGAAAAAGATGGCGAGAAGAAATAGAAGAAGATATAAAAGAAATGGGAATAACAGACTGGAAAGCACAAGGTAGAGACAGAAAGAATTGGAAGCAAATTACAAACATGGCCAGGACCCACCACAAGCTGTAGCAACAACAGAAAAAGAGAATTAATTCACCTCAAGACAAGGATTCAAAAAACGCCGCGGCGGTTGCCATAATCCCAAGAATTGAACGCTCGATGACGATGAAAACATAAACGTTGTCAGCGAAGATAAAATTGTGTATTTACGCTAAGCGACTCTTGCAGACAGCAAGTTTTCCCCCCATTGGCGAAAATTATGAAAATATTTTAAAGGCATTCAAGTCAAGTTTTGACAGGGATGACTTGCAAATCGATGTTTACGTTCGGAAACTACTTAAACTCATTACAAACAACTGTGTACCCCGATATAAGATGAACCTTGCGACGCTGTATGATAAAACAGAGATGATCGAGTCGTGCTTGCCCGAAGACCTAATACGAATTTGGCAGCGTGTAGGATGACGAAACAGTAACGAGTAAGCTTGGTTCTAATGAATATCTTGTACATAAAGAATAGCTTGAAGGCCATTTAAAGGATTTTGTGTGTTTTCTGAGAAACGAGGTGGAAAACGTACAGTGTATTTCGTTAGCATCCGAGAGATTTGGACTACGTTCCGATAGTTCGGCGTCTGCCAAAGATAACAGTGGCACACTAAAAAAGTTAAAACAAAAAGAATGTCTAGGTACCGACTACGGATGGTTTGATAAATTGCGGCGGAGTTAAGTACTTTTTTCGAGGATGCTCAAGAAAGCAAAACATGTTTTAAAGCCCAGGCCTTCGCTTTAGAACGCAAAAGAAACATTTTAACCGAAAAAAAGGTGTTTTCGTTTTCTTAAAACTGGGTATATATCGCGTA
The DNA here is from genome assembly GCA_940337035.1 of Agriotes lineatus. Classification (NCBI taxonomy): domain Eukaryota; kingdom Metazoa; phylum Arthropoda; class Insecta; order Coleoptera; family Elateridae; genus Agriotes; species Agriotes lineatus. The sequence goes on from CALNHX010000130.1 coordinate 86,820, forward strand.
AGTGCTGGGTACGCTTAAATTGCATTCTGTGTAGCAGACCCTATGTGGCTTGATGCGGCTACGTATTCTTAGAGACGTTGCGTGTGATGATCAACACCGAATGCGGATCATAGGTTATTCGCGCCTTAATCGATAGCTGTTCTCCACGCTACTCAAAGTCAACAGCACAACGATTGGGTTGCAAAACAAAACGGCGAGAGAAGACTATCCACTGTCTATTCGGAAGTACCCATTGAAAGCGGACACATGCTTGCTTCTAGGTCAAATTGAGTCATGACGACTATTCGTGTACATTGGAACTGCTAGACCAACCGATAATCTGCCAGATTATTTCGCCTGTATTTTATGGCCCTTGGATGAAGACATTAAACCAATTAAATGTTCATTTGTATGATATCTATGGTGAAGATACCATAGTACTCTTGATCGGTGATAATGCTACAGGCACATTATACACTGGCCGAAGACACATTCTATCGTGTGTATTGGTGACAATATAGACTTTCTTAGAATGTGAGTGCGCCCATAACGAGCACAATCTTCACAGCATTTTCTCTTTTAGTGAACGAAGCTTGCGTAGCTGAGTTATGGAAACTAGATGTGCTGGGAATTACCGAGCTCTCTAAAAAGAAGTCTCAAAAATAAATGGCAGAAGCAGCTCAACAACTTTTCTTGCAAATGGTGACGAAAAATGAAGGGAGACGTAATGAGGTCAGGTTGTCTACGATGGAAGGCCATCCTCGGCTACCTGACAACTACAACGGTGCAAAAGGAGATTAGATGCTACGACGAGAAAACTGCGGAAAGAGGAGCTTTTTGATCAATATGACTTGATATTTAAAGAGTGGTTGAACGAAGAACTAATTGAAATATTTACTACGACGAAGAATGATTACAACGTTCATTACCTACCCCACATGAGGTGAGTCACTTTTAGAATTTATCTTAACTAATAATCTAGTAGTAGTCAATAAAGGGAACACTCCAACCTTTTATAACTCTAATAGACATGAAGTTATAGATATTACAACAACTACTATGAGAATTAGTCAATCAGTGAACAAATGGCAAGTTTCAGACGAACCATCACTCTCTGACCACAATTATATAATCTTTGTAAGCCAAAGAGTTTACTACAACCCAAGAAAGACAGACTGGGACCTATATAAACAAAAACTGCAAGACAAGATAGAACACTTAAAGTTTAGATCTCCCAATAAAGTAGTATTAGACTCAAACGCTGACCGGTTAAAAGAGGCCATGATTGACTCTTTTCAAAGTAGCTGTCGTCTAATAGACCCAAGTCAGCAAAGAGCGAAAAAACACTCAGATTGGTGGAATAAAAACCTAGAGAGAACCATACAAGAAGTCAGACGTCTGTTTAACAGGTCTAAAGCCACAAATAACTGGGAGAACTATCACAAAGCTCTCGCAGACTATGGCAAAAAGATCAAGGCAGCTAAGATAGCAGCCTGGAAAAAATTTTGCCAGGAGGTGGAGACCACTCGATCCACAGCTAGACTCCACAACATTATCTCAAAGGAAGCCGTGAACCCAGTAGGCACTCTTAAAAAAGAAAGCGAAGCATATACTACAACGGGCTACATTGCCCAAGCCTGGAGAGTGACTAAAGTAGTATTTATCCATAAGCCTGGTAAGAGCAGCTATGCAGAAGCTACATCTTACAGACCTATCAGCCTAACGTCATTCCTCCTGAAAACGTTTGAAAGATTAGTAGACAGATACTGGAGGGAGGAAGCCCTAACTTCACTCCCGATTCACAAATATCAACATGCTTACCAAACAGGAAAGTCATGTGAAACCACACTACACCAACTAGTGGGGAAAATTGAGAGAACCTTGGAGTACAAGGAGTACGCAGTCGGAGCATTTTTAGACATAGAAGGTGCCTTCGACAACACCTCCTACCACTCTATTGAAAGAGCAATGACAAACCATCAGATCGATAACACCACGATAAGATGGACTATGGCAATGCTCAACACTAGAGTTGTAAAAGTCAAGTTATTTGACAATGAAAATAGAGTGCAGGCGACAAGGGGATGTCCACAGGGAGGAGTTCTTTCTCCATTCCTGTGGTGCCTCACAGTTGATGAACTGTTGATCCAACTTAATAACAAAGGCTACTACACTCAAGGATACGCTGATGACAATGTCATACTGATTCAAGGTAAATACCAAAGAACCGTAGACAATGTAATAGTCCGGGAGCCAGTGACCGTTTAGAGTTAGTCATTTCACAAAAGCTGAAAATTTTTCCTAAGCTTTATTTGGTATCACTAGTAAGTAAATGGACCTCCAGCTGGCTCAGTTCCGGGGGGTGTAGCTGCGGCAGGCTCTCACACATGTAAAATAATAATAATAAATAATTTTAACAGACGTTGACAGAAACTACCTGATTTACGCCAACTAATTACCAATTATTTTGATAAATGCTATCGAACTTGAAAAGCAAGGCACGGCATATTTAAAAATTTCCAAGTTTTAAATTAGTATTTTAAAATAAAAATCTCATATAGAATATTATTATTGGTATCATTTGATGAGTAAACTGATACCGCAAAAGCTGACATTTGGTAAACTAATAGTTAAGTTAATAACTTAACCAAAAAAAGCATCCAGCTATATATTTAGTGGGGGAAAAGTGCCCAGCCGATGCACTGAAAGACGCTGCGCATCGGTATGCGCTTGGGCGCATTGTATCTTTGACTGCATCAGCTGGACCCTTTTCACTCACTAAATATAAAGCTGGATATTTTTTTCGTTTAACTTATTCAATTAACTATTGTATTACCAAATGTCAGCTCTGACAGTATCAGATATCTATACTTTTCTCATTAAACACGTCCATGCAGTTATTATAATATCTCACAAGTTTTTGAATTTAAAGGGTTTTAGTAAATATTTACACATTTAAATATATATACATTAACATAAACAGTAAATATGTGGACATTAAAATGCAAAAAACAAATATTTACACTTAAAAGTGCAAATAGTAAATATTTAGATAGCCACTTTGTATAATACTGAGCCAAGATTTAATGCAGCAGTTTTATGCTACACCGAATAGCCCAACCGACCGCCACAATTTGTTATTCCGTTTACCGAAGAATAATATCGTCGGATCAGCTCTGCCTCCCTGTAAAATTGAGCTGCACCAACGCCAACATTGGCTGCGGACAACGTATATAGCAAATATTTGGGCACACGCTCATCTTCAGGTTCCAACGGCATTACATCCGACTGATTTTGGCTGGGAAGAGAAGGAGGAGAAATTTCATTTCAAATGGTTTCGAGGGTGAGCAGCTACCCTCTTCCCTTGGAGATATAACTATCGATGATGACAAAAAAGTACTGCAGGTTAAAATAATACTGATATATTTCTCTCTCATTTCATTACTTTTTTTCATTATTTCAATGTAAATTTTTGATTATTTTCTATTTAATTTTATCTATATAATTTTAATTGAAAAATAAAACTGGATAATATTTAACAATTTTGTTAGCATGTAAACTCTTTTTATAATTCATAATCCGATTTGTGTTACAATTTTGCTCTTGCGTGTTATACGTTTTTATATTATCTTTTAATATATTATTATTATATATGTTTACAGATGATGTCAAAGATATTTCACAGATCGACATCAATTGCAGCGGTAACGAAATCGATAATTAGTTGGATGGCAATGAATCCGAAGAAGACCAAATCTAAAAAATTTGTTGATACATTACTTTATTAATTTACACGTATTAGTACACTATACCGGGTGTCCGTTCTCGAAGTCGAACATAGGCGATTAACATTGTATTGAAGGTTTCCGTCGATTCCTGCTCGCCAATTCAACTTACAGGGAAGGTAATAGTATCAATGAAAAGATAAAATTATTACGCATCAAATGATACCAATAATAATATTCTATATGCGATTTTTATTTTAAAATACTAATTTAAAACTTGGGAATTTTTAAATATGCCATGATTTGCTTTTCAAGTTCAATAGCATTTGTCAAAAAAATTGATAATTAGTTGGCGTAAATCAGGTATTTTCTGTCAACGTCTGTTAAAATTATTTATTATTATTTTACGTGCGTGGGAGGATGCCGCAGCTACACCCCCGGAAGTGCGCCAGCTGGAGGTCCATTCACTTACTAGTGATACCAAATAAAGCTTAGGAAACATTTTCAGCTTTTGTGGTTTTGGTCATTAAAAAAGGTCACTGGCTCCCGGACCAATATAATTATATTCGTGAAAAATTTCATAATAGCTTACCTTATCCAAAAAAATTATCAAAATGGTACTCCTCAGTAAATGCTGAGCCAGGTTTCACTTCTGAAGCAGTAGAGTTTTTAAAATCAAAAGTGACACATTCCAATAAAGATGCATTAGTGTGCTCTCTTGTTTTTGATGAGATTGCCATTAGACAACATTTATAGAGTATAGTGGTAACAAGTACTATGGTTATGTAGATGTTGGAAATTATTTACAAGGGGATAGCATAGAATTAGCTAGGGAAGCTTTGATATTTATGGTGGTTTGCATTAATGAACCATGGAAGATACCATTGGGATATTTTTTATTGCAGGTATCAACAGCGAACAAAACGTTTCCTGACCAAACAATCATTGTCATTACTTAAAGAAATTGGAGTTGTCATCACAAATATTACATTTGATGGGTGCCCAACTAACTTTAGTATGTGAAATTTATTAAACTGCCAGTTTAATAAGCAAAGTGTAAAATCTCATTTTATATTTGATAATACAAAATACTTTTTGTTACCTGTTCCTGTACCAAAAATCAAGAGGAGGTTTAAGTTACCCAAATAATAATAATAATAATAATAATAATATAAGCTTTATTGGGATAATATACAAAAAATATAGTATAAATAATTAAATAAATGTATAATTACAAGATCCCAATAGGTGGGGTTCTGCATAGAACAGGTTTTCAACCCTACCCAATAATAATATATACCTAATATTTGGCACAGTGAAGAATAACCATAAAATTCATACCGAATAAAACAAAATTATATTTCCAAAAAATTACTTTGACTTAAAACTAATTCTTCTCTAAGTTTATTTTTAAACGTAGTAATTGTATTACACTCCTTAAATAAAATAAACCACTTATTAATGATAATAACGGAATGATACTCGAAACAACTTTTAAATTTGAACGTCGAATGTTTTGGAATACTATAAAGCTCTACCTGCCTTAATTGACGATCATGTATAGATGAACGCCTACAGAGTAAATTAAATAGATAAGGTGGAACATAGCGTTTGATAATTTTAAAAAGTAGGCATGCAAATAGTAGGCAAAAGCGATATTCCAACTTTAAGATTTTCTGAGCAATGTAGTATGGCGTAATATGCTCACTTTTACTAACATTGTAGGCAAAACGAAAACCGCAGTTTTGAACAATTTGCAACTTATTCTTAAATTGTGAATTTAAGTAATTGAAATAAACTCCACAACAATAATCCAAATTACTTAGTACTAAAGCATTAACTAGATACCATTTTGTAGATTTTGGCAAAACATACTTAAACTGATATAAAGTTTTTAGTTTTATATAACAAAACGAAGATTTTTTTATTACATGCGTTTGGAAGTTTAAATTACAATCTAAATAAACACCTAAGTTTTTAACACACTCCGAGAATGATAAGTGATCGTTATCAATGCAAACACTTCGATTTAACACTGAAAATGCCTTTTCACGCATTGCACTCGAACCAACACACATCACCTTAGATTTAGAAGCGTTAAGGAAGAGTCCATTATTCGTTGACCATGAAGAGATTGCAGCCAAATTTAAATTAAGTAGTTCTATTGACTCATTTATCTTTACCGGATCACACGCAAAATAAAGCTGCGTATCATCAGCGTAGAAATGGATAGAACAGTCTGGGGTCAGATTTGATGGTAAATCAGAGGTAAAAATGGCAAAAAGTATCGGTCCCAGGATACTTCCTTGGGGAACACCCTGTGTGAGAACAATTTCGCTGGAAAATTGGTCGTTTATTCTTACGACTTGAGTTCTATTAGCCAAATAACTTGAGAACCATTTAAGTGCTGTCACATCACATCCATAAAAGTGTAATTTTGAAATTAGCAGTTGATGGTGAATGGTATCGAAGGCTTTGCTGTAGTCAAGTAAGACCAATAATGATACTTTAGAGTTGTCTATTGCGACTGTTAAATCATTAACTATCTTCATAAGAGCTGTGGCAGTACTATAACCAGATCTAAATCCCGACTGAGTCATAGGTAGAACATTCTCTGTATTAATATAGGCAACCAACTTGTTGTACACAATCTTTTCAATAAGTTTCGATATAGCTGGTAGTATACTTATAGGTCGAAGTTGTGACAGTAAAGTTGCTTTAGGGGTTTTTGCTAACGGATTTACAATAGCTTTTTTCCAGATTGAAGGAACTTCACCAGATGTCAAGGAGAAATTTATTATTCGTAACAGCGCAATTTTGCAGTAGGGGAAAACAATCTGAAGCATTTTCAAATTTATAAAATCAGCACCAACAGCATTGGATTTTATTTGGTTGAAAGCAGTTCGTAATTCTTCATCAGTAATTTCACCAAATACTAAACTACGTTGGGCATTTCGATGAAGGTTGCTGTTAAAAAAAGAAATATGTTCATCACTAACATTAGAGTGGGGAGCCATAGTAGAAAAGAAGTTGTTAATTACTTCAGCATCCATAATTTCTGAGCTTATTTCGTTAACTTTCTTCGTATGAATGTTCCATGCTTCAAAATTCGCCCACATTTTTTTCGAATTATTTTTAAATTTAAGTATCTGTTGTTGAATATAAGCGCACTTCTCTTGCTTTATCGCAAAAGCCAGATAGTTTTTGAGATCTCTGTACAATTGCTTAGCAGAGTCTAATCTGGATTTCTTGTATTTTTTAAATGCCTTATTCTTGAGGGCAATAATTTGTTTTATTGTTTCTGTAATGTAAGGCTTCGCAGACTTCTTAACAGTGATAGTTCTATATGGAGCATGCATGTCAAAAAGCGTAACTATAGCAGAATTGAAAAAATTTATTTTATCCTCAATTAAAGAAAGGTTATCAATATAATTCCATGATATTCTATTTGCATCAAAAGCAAATTCATTTGCATCAAAAAATCTGTAATCACGAACTGTTATTGTCTTAGGCTGTAACTGACTGATTTCGCAATCAAAATAGCAGTATACAAGACAGTGATCAGATAGATTTTGAGTGTCTTTAGTACCATGTTTGATTATATTCAGATTTTTGCTTGTACATATTACATCAATTAAAGTGCTTGAAGTTTCAGTAATTCTTGACGGATCCTTAATAACTTGATACAGATTAAAACCATGCAGAATGTCATTAAGATGGGAAAGTTTGCTGCTTGGTTTTAAGAAGTCCACATTGACGTCACCTGTTAACACAATTTCATCCACAGTAGTAAACAGATCTGCCAATACAGTTTCAAGATTGTCAAAAGCTGTCAATGGAATTAGCGGAGGTTTATAGATAACCCCTATAGCTATTTTAAGTTGTTTTGTGGTAACACATATCCATAATTGTTCTAAATGTAAAGTTGAAACGTAGTCAATATTAATAACGCGAAACTTTAAATTGGTTTTAACATAGAGCGCCACACCACCACCTCTGGTTATTCGATCGAAGCGTATTAGTTCATACCCAGGTATACTAACAACACTAGATGGAATGTCCGACGTTAACCAAGTTTCCGACAACGCAATAATAGAAAAATCATAATTTTTAATGTAGTCACAAAATGAACTGAAGCTGGATAGTAAAGAACGAATATTGAGGTGGCATACTGAAAGATTAGTTACTTTTTTGGAACCATGTTAGAATTCTCCCTAATAGGCACAGTTGAGATTTTTGGAACTATTTTTGGAGTCCCTTTCACATATTTAATTGTCAAATTGGGTTCATCTTCTTGAATGCGGCGATCCAACTCAGCTCTTAATTGTTTCAAATATTCTCGTTGCATTAATGTTTCATCTGCTTTAATTTTAATATTTTGAAAAGCTGATTCTTGTAATTTATTCTTTTTCCGCAGAATTTTTAGTGCATCATTAGAATTATCAAACACAATTTTAACAGGACGTGGACGAGTACCCATTCTTCCTAGCCTAGTAGGTACCTCCGTAATAGTTAATTCCGGCTCAATACTTTTTATAATATTAGATGAAGTAACACTCAAATCAGAATTTTCAGGAATCCCAAAAACAATGACATTTTTTGATCGGGTAATTCTATCCATTGCTTCGGATACAATTAATTCAACATTGGCGGCCTCTGTGTAATTAATTGATAATTTATTTTCTAAGCTTGCAAGGCGCTGTTCAATTGTTTCAACGTGCTTTTTAAGAGAAGTTAAAATTGATACGAGGTCAACGTTGGCAGCATCATGCTTCAAGCACGGTTTGCAAAATAATCTAAAACCCTTAATTTTGGAACGCGTAAAGCGCTGAATATCTTCATCACCACAGTCAACGCAACTCATGTGTATTTTCCTGGAACATCTGTCACATTGCATGGTTTTTTCTTGGGGTGAAACAGATTTGTCACAGTTGGGACATATGGAACTAATACTGCACTTGTATGTATTACTGATTGCAGGCAAATGTTGGGCAGAATGTTGAGTGTAAATAGTGATTAGCTTGTCGATGGATTTTGATGAAAAACTAGTAAGCACTTCAAATGTTGGAAAAAGCGATTCAAAAAACTCACCGAGATATAAATTAAAATATCTGTTTGTATTAATTCACCAGCTAGCACACTAGGAGCTAAACGTCTAACTTCTAAATGAAGATGTAATAGCAATATGCTCACAAAGTGGTAACAAATCTTTAAAATTACAGAAACATATTCAAAATCAAAAAATAGATAAAAAAATTGTAAGTTTAAGAACTCTTAAATATGTAATGGACAAGAATGTATTTTCAAAAATGATAATTCATGACCAAATCCCATTAGAAAACCATAAGATCTTATTAGTCAAATGCATTACTAATGCATATTTAACAACCCGCATCTTTTTTATATGTAAAAGTACCATTAACAAAGACAGAATTAGAAATATGTACACTAAATTAATCTTGTTTAAAGGCCAATAAATAGATTTCGAGGTTTTGTGCCTTTAAACTCAATGTTATAGAGAGACATTTTATCATACAAGTTATAATGATCTTTTGTTGCATTTTAATTTTATAAAGCTTTAGTCAAGGCGTACTTATAATCTTTATTTACAAGCTGGTTGGTAATTATATTGACTGTCCTGAACTGCTGGCAAAACTTAACTTTCATAGACCTCACATTTGTTAATACTTGTCCTAGGACCAAGTCCTATAAAAATTCATCATTTTTTGCAAGCACTTCAGCATACAATCTTATTAATAATCAAATTGACATATTCCACTGTGACTTGAAATGTTTTTCTAAGGATTTGAATATACCGTAAGTTTATTGTATTCTTAGGTTAGTCTTCAACTGTATACTAGAAATTAAGTTTGAGTTAGTTCTAAATATGAAATTGTAGATTTTCTGTAATTGGACTTCCTGTCTGTTGGAAATAAATAAATAAATAAATAAAAATTAAAATTAATAAATTTGTTAAAACTTCAACTACTTGTTTTATTTTTATCACCATACAAATTTTGCGATTGTAGCAGAAACTCGTTAATTAATGTTAATGTGAATTAATTTACATTATATTTTGTTATTAAAATTTTTGGAATCACAGGAACCATTCATAAAAGTTGTACATATAAAGGAAACCACAATCAAAAACATCAGGAAAAATTATACAGTAATTGCGGAAGTAAATGCATGTGCCTATGGTGTAATTATGAAAGAAGAAAAATTAATATCGGCTGGAATAGATGTAGAGTTTATGATGCAGTTGAATTAACCAGGTGCTTTTGATGTGACGGATTTAATCATTAAGCGAGCCAATGTAAATCAAAGATAACATGTCCAAAATGTGCTGGTTCTCATCTTTTGAAAGAATGTAAGGCTAACGACGAAGAAAAGAAATGTGTGAACTGCTGTAATGCCAAAGAAAAACTAAAAATAAATTTAGATGTACATCATTTTGCATGGAGCTTTGACTGTCCAGTTTACAAACGTAAACTAGAACAAGAAAGAAGTAAGATAGATTTTTTAGAATAACAACCAAATACTGAAATTACTTATTCAAATGCACAAAGTATGCTAAAAAATATGGAGAAAATTGAAGTTTTAATTGAAGGCAGAGGTCCAGCTATCGTGTTTTTAAGTGAAACAAGGTTCACAGAGAATATTGAAGACTGTGAATAAGTTTTCGGGGTTATGTCACCATTCGTTGTAATTCTGCAAATCGACGCACGGGAGGAGTGGCAATCGTTGTGCGTAATAATATTAAGTTAAAATAGTGTCAAACTTTTCATTTAACAACGAATTCTGGCTGCTATGCATTTACATAACGCAAGAATTTCAAAACGGATTGTACACCGCTGTTTATTGTTCTCCAAGTTCCAGTATTGCAAGATTCTTAGAACTTAGAGCAGTTTGAAAAATGTTACGACGAAACAATCCCAGGCGACACCAAGCATTTAATTCTAGGCGATTTCAACTGGGATATCTCTAAAGATTCATTCTACACAAGCAAGCTCCTACAATTAATAAATACGTTGGGTTTAAATCAACTCGTAACCGAATTTACGAGCTCAACAAGAAATTCCAATACAGTCATTGACCTCGTTTTAACGAATCGCGACAATGTAATTGCTAATGTGCAGATTCCACAAATTTCTGAACATAATGCAATCGATGTCACGTTACGAAAGGTTGCGCGGTATAACCGCAATTTTGAAAGATTTAATATCACAACGTTCGCTAATTACGCCTCACAAAATCTGCTTGATAAACTAAATAAACATAGCTGAGTTACATTATTAGATAGCAAAGATGTAAACAATCGTGCCACACATATGATCAGCAGAATACAAAATTCCGTAAATGACCTTATTAACAACAAAACAATCGCACTTAACCCGGCATTGGTCGCTACATGAGCGATTCCCTCACGTTTTTACAAATTCATTCGCCATTTTAGTGCAATGGCAGGTACGGCCCCGCCAATTTTTTTAATCCCCACCCTAGTCGTAAAGGACCGGCTAGTGGTATTATTTCATGAAAAAACAAGGCACAGTGCAATTGTGACAAGTAGTTTGGTAGGTGCGTGCGCTAGTGTGAGCAAATCGCTCATTACGCGACTAACCACGTTTACTTTTATATTTTTGTATTTGTTCTAAACAATTTCGATTTTGCCATCTTGCCAACGAGCCATTTGCACAGAACATACCACATATACCTGCCCTAATTGTTTACAAGTTTCGGATGAGTCGGATACAAACTAGAGATCCAAGCAGAGTTTATATTATATCTTCTTTGGATTTGAATTTAACGATTTGTGTTGTATTTACACATGGTGTAAAAAATAAAGTTTTGTATATTCAATGAATAATTTTTTATTTTAATTTTAAGGTATGACGTTAACAGATATTGCCACATTATGATTATAGAGTAATAATTGCCAATTATGAAAAAAAAAACACACGTATACATTCAAAATGTCAGTTGTGAGCGAAACGCTCACGCGCGACCAACGACGCGAAACGAAACCTAGCGACTAATCCCGGGTTAAAACTAACACCCCATGGTTTAGCTGTGAATTACGCAAGTTCCAGGTGGAACGTAATCAAATGTACAAGAGAGCTAAATTTACTAAAAACACGCAGGACTGGTAAAACTATAAACGTATTCGACATTTTTACAGCAATCAAATTAAGGACAGGAAAAACCAATATTATGAAAATAGAATAGAAAACTGTCTTGGAAATCCGAAGATGTGGAAAACTGTCAAATACTTCTTCAAACATTTTATTTCACGGAGAAGAAATTAGCAATGCCCAGAATATTGCTAATAAATTTAATCAGTACTTTGTAAATAGCATATTAGAGCTAAACACGTCCATTATTATAAACGACCGCTTTGAAGAGGCTACGTTTCCGGTTAATATCAGTACGAAAGAATTCTTTCGACCATATTACAGTTGGTGTAATTGCAGATGCCGTACCAGTTGTAGGTGAGATATCTGTTAAATCAATAAATCAGTCTTTCGGAACAGGGTGCTTTGCAGAATCATGGAAAATATGTAGAGTTGTTCCAGTACCTAGTTAAATTAACTAACAAGCGCAAAGAATTTCGACCAATAAATGTGTTACCGGTTTACGAGCAAATTATCGAACTTATTGTGAAAGATCAACCCCAAATCTTTTTAGATAAACATGACATTATAAGTAAAAACCAATCAGGATTCAGAACTAGACATTTGTGTGAAACGGCGTTAAATTTAGTTCGCATGAATTGGAAAAGTGACTCAGAATTAAATAAAAGTGTAGTTCCTGCTTTCTAGATTATAAACGTGCATTTAAGACTATCGACAGGCAGCGGTTAGTAAATAAACTATATAAATATGGAATACGTGGTAACGAAAATATGTGGTTTCAAAGTTATCTCACGCATCGACTACAAACTACACACTTCGATCAGTGCCAGTCAAGCTACATGAAAAACAACTTGGGTGTACCCCAAGGCTCTGTTTTGGGTCCATTAGTGTTTATTTTGTATATAAACGATTTGGAATTGAATCTAAAACATTGCACCATAAACCTGTTTGCAGATGATACATTAGTGGCAGTTGACGAAGATGTTAGAAATGCTATTAATAAAATGAATATAAATTTAGAAATTATTTCTAAGTGGTTAAAACGTAATAAACTGAAACTGAATATCGCAAAAACGAAAGCAATAATTTTATCAGGTACTAATGCAGAATCGGTTAATAAAATTAAAATTAAAAACTTAGAAATAGAAAAGGTATCTCAAGTATCTAGGAGTAATTATAGATGATAAATTAAACTTCAAAGCACACGTAGATTATGTAATTAAAAAGGTAGTTAAGAAAATAGGCACATTCAGTAGAATTTCTAACAAGCTTAGTATACAGTCTAAAATTATGATTTACAAAACAATCATCGCACCGCATTTCAATTACTGCTTTAGTATCTTACAAGCAATCCAGTGAGACAAATGTCTCATTTAAAAAAACAAAAAAAACCGTTTTTCAAATAGAACGCGTATTAAATAAAAACTGTACCCAGACCTCAAAGGTGTCAAAGTGGTTGCCTAACCGATCGACGTTTTAAGGCGCAGAGGGTCGCAGCTGCGTTTGGCTACTGAAACATTTTTATTTAATACGCGTTCTATTTAAAAAACGGTCTTTTTTGTGATTTCTCGAAAACCGGAAGTGTCACGTGACTGAAATTCGGTTCCTGAGCTGACATGACCATTCCAAACATATAACTGCCATAACTTTTTTCTCTATCTCTTACGGTTTGGCTGCTGAAACAGCGTCCCGGATGGACGGACGGACGGACAGACAAGTCTATTAGATAAAGGATTTTTATGTTAAGAACAAGAATTGGCTAGAATGCAAAAGCAGCAGAACAGAGTAACGCGTACTATATTACTCTGTACGAAATATACACGACTTTCTGCGATGCTGGATTGTTTACAATGGTTAAGTATGAAGCAACGTATTTATTTCAATTGTTTGTTGTTAGTTTTTAAAGCGGTCAATAACATGTTACCTGAATATATGACCCAAAACTTAGTTTATGGTTGTGATATTCATAATTATACTACTAGAAATAGGCAGAATGTTAAATTACCCAATTACAAAAGCAGTTCCCGAAATTGTTTCTTTTATAAAGGCTTCAAAATTTATAATAACCTTCCAATTGATGTTCAAGGAACTAAAAATATTTATGAGTTTAAAAAAAACTAAGCGATTATGTCAAGAAAAATTATTAGTTAAGTAAATATGTAAATCTTAAAATAGTTTATAACTAAATAAAGATTATTATTATTATTTATTATTATTAAAATGTATTTAATACAAATAACGACAATTTGTAAACTCAGAAAAACAATAATTATATATAACAATAATAAATAATAATTTACATACATTCCAATAAGCTAACCCAATAGCTCGTCTAGGCGTTAATATATAAATATGTAGAATTACATAACATTTTGATCCTTGATAAATAAACCCATAATATATCGTTTACAGACAGTACGCCACTGTCAAACTGAAACAACTATCCGCCATATGCAACCTCCATTCTGGACGCAAACTCATTTGGTAAATGCTCCTTTCTGTTGTTTTATATTCAAAATTATTACCTAACAAATTTTTTTTCGAATATTACTTTTGGTACCCCCCATAACGGTTCCATTTAATTAAAAAATAATTCCTGCAAAACTTGAACGCGGTCGGATAACATGCCCCAATCCACCAAATTTTGCAAGTTTCAAGTAATTTCCACACTTTCATTGTTCGACAGTATTTTAAACGTTTATTTTTTCAAATAATTGTTTGATATACCGCATGCAAATGCACTTGAAATTATTACCATTATGGACAATTTTTGATTAGACAAAGACAGAAAGGTAGACCAGTACCTTATATCATAAAACAACTTTGCCCTTTCAAATACTAAAAAAATTGAATATAATTTCGCTAGTAATCAACCGTTCACTTGCACTTTGCATAATCTTCATAAAATTTTGCTTTTTAACTTTTCAAAAATATTTTTACGTAGCAGAAATTGATTGAAAATTGTAAAGTTCTTTTATAAAATGGGGCCCCATTGATGTATGATGTCGATCATAAACAAGTTCAAAAAGAAGTGAAATGAAAAAACAAGTACCTAAATATGTATTAATTAGTGCAGTTCACGTAATAATAAATGAGTAGCAATAAATAGAGGCAGATTAAGACTGAAAGGGAGCCTATTTAGTAGGTACTAATGGGTAATCCAGCTCTAACGATAAATCTTTAAAACATAGTTTAAAATAGAGAACTGTTTCATACTCATAAATGTCTTCTTCTTCCTAGAAGCAACCGTAGAAATAGCCCCATCTTCAATATCTTCATGTAGCGAGAACACTACAATGCAACAAATGTATGAAGAAAGAATAAAATGAATCTGTTATACAAGAGAAGGGATTCTGACGCTAACGAGGTGTAAAGTTACCGTCTATCTGGCGCGGAGTCCGCAAGCGCAATGCGCGGTGCTGAATGCGCATCCGGATTGCGCATCAGATGTGGTCTATTTGCAATGCGCACTGCGCGTCAGTTAGTATAAATTTTTCTCTGTCGTGTAGTGTACAAGAGTGAACTATGGCAAAGAGAAATATATTATTAGCTTCGCTTCTAGAAAAGGAGGAAGATGATGAAAATATATTACTATTATCAACATTAGACGCCATATATTTTCACGTACAACATTGTATTTATATGATTTTTCAGTAGCATCAAATAACGCAGGATGGCGTAACACACTGTCAATCAATATTTCGTCGTGTTCCTTCAAAAACTTGCAGTAATTTTTTTATTTTTCGGCTGTCATCTTCATTTGATAGCAAACACGTGCAGCAGAGCAAACAATATCCGCAGCAACTATGCGCATCAATCGCTCCGGCAGCTATTGCGACGGACATCCGCAGCGGACAGCTCGCATGCGTTGACAGAGTGTGCTGCTCAGTGAGGCAAAGGTGGTTCAACACGAGATAACCTACGGGCAACGGCCTAAGGAACGGTAAACGAATATAAAATTAGATTGAGCGCCACCCGGTTCCATCAGTATAAACGGAAATACAAAAGCAGGCCCACCGAGAAACCAGGAAGCAAATGAACCTACCTTTTAGCTTTTCACCTTGGCAAAATCCAAAAGCTAAACGGGATATAGTAAAATTGATGTGCAGCCTCGCGATTCCTCGTACTGCGACGACGAGCGCCCTGACCTACCTGTGACGCTTACAATTTCTTCCAGGCTCCACTTCACATCGATCTTACACAGTGAATAATTCACTCTGAAAATAAGCATGCACAGGCGCGGAGGGAAATCACAAGACAACATTTATCAAACCTATCTATTAGTTTAACACATAAATTTATATACACAATAGAAAGAAAACAGTAAATCGGACTACAGATACGAGCCTAGAAAGGGTAACTATTATTTAATTTAGTGCGAGAACATGATTCCAAATGAGATCCCAGAATGGGTAATTATGTAATTATTATTTAATCTGGTGCGAGAATATGTTTCTAAATACGGGCCCAGAAGGGGCAACTATTATATAATTTAGTGCGAGAATATCATAGCGGACAGTTAGCACACAAAGCAAAAGACTACAAATATTACATGCACCTGGCAGCTATTTAACGGCTAATTTCTATACACGTTACCTTATTTACTTCAGCTTTGCCTGGACCTCAAGGTCGGTGGCTTGCCTCACAGAGCAAGAAAGCCGCAACGCTGCAGCTGTACTCGTGGTTGACGCATACTCCGGGATACCTTTTCACAGAGCTCGCATCGGTAAAAGAAGACAGGAAGACCTTTATTTACACGTCCTCGAAGATTTGATCCCAACTGATCAGCGGAAAATTGCCTCTATGCCATTCGAGACTATAGGACGTCGGTCGACGAAGGGAGTAGCACCAAATCACACAACCGGCCACTACCACGGCTAGACACGCTCTCTACAGGCCGTTCACGCTCCCGGAGGCACGGGGCGGTTACAAAAGCACGCTCTAAGAACCCGCTCGCAGTAGCTGCACCAGGTCCGAAACCAACTGCTTGCAACTAACTCCCAACACTGACTGACTCAACAAAACCGGCTCGCGTTGCCGATCGACAAGCGCGGTTACAACGAAGACAGACGAAACCAAAACCTTTTCTGTCGCTCTCATAGGCTCGCGATCCAAATTTATTGCAGAAAGCATGCCAAAAACCAAGCTCGCGACAGCAGCAGAAGCGATAACAGCCCAGGTGCAAGAAAGACGGCTCAAAGCCAGAGCAGCTGGGCGACGATTTGAATAAAACTTGATGCATTTTCAAATTAAACGGAAAAATACTAAAGAAAGTTATATACAAGCGGTGTCGTAATCTTGACTGAAATTTAAATAGTTCATAAAGTTCATTTTTTTTGCTATAATGCTTGTCAAACTGTTGTAATGTGCTGACAATTTAAAAATTTATTATTTTAGATTACCTTGGTCTCCTTCAGTTTTTGCCTTCATTTCTAATGTTCTTCTTTTCATGACATTTACCATTTTGTATTCTGTTAAACAATAATTTAAATTTGTTTACTGTTACCGACCTACCTATTTATTTTCATAATAGTAATTTGTCATTCTGACTCTGACAGCTACTTACGTTAACTAACCTCACAGTCTGATTAATAAAATTTGTTACTAGAATTCAGAAGTAACAATATAAATTGTGTAGGCACCCAAACAAATACCAATAGAAACACTAAAGCTTTGACACTGACAGGTATTATAGAAAAAAATAATAAACTGTACATACATAAGACAATACGTGCGGATTGCGCACCGCGCACTCCTCGTGGGGACTCCGCACCAGATAGACCGTAGCTTTACCTGAACCTGAAGTACCTGAACCATCACAGCCGAAATAGACCTGTCGCGAAATAATCACCCCAAAGTTGGTCGCAGTATTAGACAAATGTAGAGCAGTTCATCTTCTGGTCGTTACAGCTGAAGCATTCGGACAAGATTCCCAAGATTTTGTTATTAATAGATTATTGATTCGTTGCTGCAGGAAACGTTTGCGAAAGGATAGAGCAGAAATACTTAAAAAACAATTTAAGTCTGAGTGGCAAGCAATTGTCGTACAGCGATCAACGGTCCTGAGTTCAAATCCGGGGTACGCACGAGTGTACGTATAAAGACGTACAATATGAGTCCTTTTCAGGATTAACTAGGAACACCTGAAGACGGAAGTAGATCAAAAACTCCCGAAACGTCGTGTGATATACACCCTAGACAGTGGAAAAGGTCCAATAAAACATATCATGATGTTATAAGTGGTAGGTTTGAAGTACGATACAACACATCAAACATTATCATTATGCTTATGTAGGTATTTTTGCTTGCTGAAAATAATTCGGTAAATTGCTACTCCTCAGAAAGTTACAGTATCAAGTGTCTTACTTGCATAAGGAGAAATAGTAAGTGGGTCAGGAATTTATTTTAAAGTCTATAATTTTTGTTGTTAGTAATCCCTGAAAAGTTATCAGTTTCGAGTGAAAATTCTTCATAATTAGAATGAAAATTTAATTTCTTCTTCTTTTCTTTAAATGGCAAATTTTGTATTAAAATATTTTCATAATGAAGACATTTGTTCAAATCTGTCATCGCTGGGTTGAAGCCAGTCCCAGAAGTGCGACGGAAAGGTGCCAAGAAAGTCGTTAAGAATAAATGACGTAAGTAGGTAAGACCAGAATTCCAAAACGCTATCCCAGGCGGCCTCTTATTACCCAGCGGCCGAATTTCAACTAAGCACGATCTGCACCAAACAGAGACTGTACATTAGGGCTCGCGATTGTAGAACTCTGCGATAATATTATGAAAATGCTGAAGATGACGTTATTTCGAAAATGCTCATTGTTAAGGATACGATCTTCTCGCTTAGAAAAACTCGCGATGCTACAACAATTAGAAAAAAGCAAGGCACAATTACATAACTAAAAATTTTAAAAACTATGGTATCTGATATTTTCACTGATTTCTATGAAGGCAATGGTACATATACGTTACAATAAAAAAGAGTGGGTGTATTAAATTAACATACAATAGTCAACAATATGTTACAGTTCAATATCAAGGTTTCAGCCAATTTACTACAGCAGGGGTGGCATCTACAAAATCATCCGAGATGTTCAGGAATGCTCTATGTGCGCACTGGAACGTCATCTATAATATAATTTTCCTTAATGTGTGTCTGTGTGTCTGTGGCACAAAATAAAATCTCCCGTTCCGGCTTCACAAATGTTTATATTTGTTTAGGTTTTGTTTTTCTTATCTTAGCGATCGGATCGGAACTTGACCTTTCGCGTATACTATTTCACGTGCGCGTAGCGCGCAGTTTGCTTGTATACCTTAATTTATTATACAAGATGTCCGAAAACGTACCAGAAAGTTTTTAGGAATCAATTCTGTAACTCATGTAGAGTCAAAAAGTCTAGATAAACATATACGAGGGATGTACAGTATTTATTGTCCCTAGCATAGAATACAACATTATTTTTCAACATAATCCCCTTGAACGTGAAGACACTTATTCCACCTATGTTCAAGCATAGCAACACCTTTGGGCATAGAGCTCTTATGAACGGGGGCGTTATCTTGATGAAAAAGAATTCCGCGTGACTGTTTTCCTTTTGTTTTTTTTTTCTTTAAAATGCAATCACAAAGTTTTGTAACTAATGCTGCATAATATTAACCAGTTATTGTGTGGCCACGTTCCAAAAAATCTACCAGTAAAATTCCTTCGGCAGCCCAAAAAACTGTAGCCATTATCTTGTCCGCTGAAGCCTGTACACGAAATTTGCGTGGAGGGGAAGGTCCTGGATGATGCCACTCCATACTTTGTTGTTTGCATTCGTGATCGAAGCTATGAACCCAAGTTTCATCAACCGTAACAAAGCGATCGAGGAAACGTTTAAGATTACTGTTAAACAATGCTAAATTGGCTATTGAAGAAGTGATTCTCGCACGCTTTTGTTCGGGCGTCAACATTTGGAGTACCCATCTTGCTGACATCATATGAAGCCCTTAATAGTAATTTATTATGGTTCCAATAGTACCATTTGAAAGACCTGTTATCTTCGCTACACGTATTGTTGTCAATCGACGATTTTCTCAGATCGTGTCATTCGCAAGTTCAATGTTTTCTTGAGTACACAAAGAATGCGGCCGATCAGCATTTTTTGCATGTTCGCAGATTGTTCTACCACATTTGAACGCTCGAGGCCAATTTTTTACTACTTGATAGAAAGGAGCAGAATCTCCAAGCACGCTAACCATATCTGTATGAATTGAGGTGTTAAACCTTTTTTTTTGTAGGTGCTTGATGACAGCATGAAGCTCACTTTTTTTCATTTCTCAAAATCTTCGTGCAATCACTACTTTCAACTTGTATAATTTTAAAACTATTAACGCTCGACTAATCAAATTTGGCAGTTTGTCAGTAAAATAACAAAACAAGTGCGGTTACAAGAAGGAAACATATTCCAAAGCAATCTATGCTAGGGACAACAAATACTTTACATCCCTCGTATCCTAAACTCAACCCGTCAACGAGTTATTCTTAATTTTATAATTTGTGATTAAAATTCATAAAAGAGAATTTACCAAATAAATTCCTTTTTATAATATCTACATGCTACTATACTATATCAGTACTGTCTGCTTGATCGAAATGTCACCCATAACAGCCAATGCTGTTAAAATATGGCCGTTATATCAGTTGCTACAGTTCCAACCTTTGTGTGTAACTCAGGTTATTAGGTTTATTTATATTATTTACATTAAAATTATATCTTAGAATTTGCCACTTTTAGTAGATATTACACTGTTCAACAACATACGGACGATATTACATATAACCGACTCGAATAATTTATCTTCGTCTGTTATATGGTCAATATCAGCCTAATACCGTTAAATACTATATTATACTATCATTATTACTATTCACAAAAAACTTTCGAAATTGTGGCTTATTGCGAATAGTATCTGCGGCCTGCTGTATTAAACGACATAATTCCTCCAAAGTATGTACTTCCATAGCATAAACTAACTGTTTCATGTCACCACAAAGATAAAAGTCCATGGGAGTTAGGTCTGGCGAACACGGTGGTCATGCCACTGGATCGTCTATTCCAACCCATCTTCCTGGGAAATGTGTGTTAAGCCAATTTCTGACGCGTGTATTTAACAGAACATCTTACAGTAATATCAGCAACAAATTCTCAACAAAATCTTCGTAATTTTCAGCATTCAAACGTTATGGTAATCCAAATGGTCCAATTGAGCGATCATTTAAGATACCAGCACCATGTTCACAGTAAATCTTTCTTTGAAATGAAAGCGTCGCCATAACTTAGGGTCTTTCTTGCCCATTCATGAAAATGATCAAAATTATTAATTCCATATCTCGTAAAGCAGGCCTCGTCAGTTCACAAAATATTAGGCAGAGTATCTTCATGCATCTGAAGCTAGTTACGATTTCTTAAACAAGCTTCCGCATCATTGCCCAGAGCTTAAATCTTTGATAATGGTATAGATGGAAACGCTCCCCTCTTATGAGTGACAAACACTGGGTTATAGTGAAATAATAGTGTACCTACTTGTGCATAATAAACCTGATTTCTGGATATTCACCGCACATATAATGTAGGATCTTCTTCTAATAAATTAAGAATTTGCTCCTCATTGTTTACGGCTTTACAAACAATACCTTGGCCAGCCGTATTCCTTGGTTGGAATGCCCCGTGCTCTCTTAACTGCTGATATGAATTAGTGAAAGAGTGGTCTATGAGGTAGAGTAACAAGACTACACACAAAATGTACACACACACATCACTTGGAGGTAGTCCAATGGGCATCTTGCGGCCGCAGTGCATGTGAACTTGGTTCACCCTCCACCCAAGAAAAAAAAACGATTTCACTTTTTAATAATATGACAGGCAACACTTAAAACAATATTATTGTTTGTCAAAGATAACGTCCAATTGTTATGGAAAACAAATGGCATTCATGGCCTATATAATGTAATGATAGGCCTCTAAATGGCTTTATAATATAAAAGTTAAAACGCGAGTGAGCGAGCGTATTAAGCCCCGCGAGTGACTAAAGATGCTTTACGCATGTGTATCGTACAATATTTTATGTACGATAGAATCTACTAAACACGGTAAATATAAGAAAAATATTTAAATGAAAATTGCAAACGGTCGTAATTTTGCGTGGTTAAAAATTTAGAACCGTTGGTACTGACGACGTGTCGAATGAAATCTTTTAAACACGTTGCTACTGACAACGTAAACTAATGAAAACATGTTACAGTCTTTTTACAAACTTAAAACTGCCAACTAAAGGTCAATTTTACACTCCCAACTATGAAAATACAATTCCAAAATTTTTGGTCACCATACTTACGTTAAACTCAATCGGGAAACACGCTGAATATTGAAAGCATTTGTCTTTATATAAACCTTCAGTAATTCTTTTCACCTTATAGGTTTTAGATTTGGTTCTTAATTTGTAACACAGAGAAAATTAAATTCTAACTTCCTTAAAGGTTCAAGAGAGATAGTTCAAATATATAGTTCATGTATTCGTATCAGAAGAAAATATAAACCAACCCCTATAAATTTTATTAAGTATGATACCACAAGTCTTCTCCCCCCCCCCTTCCCCCTCCCCGGTTCTCATTCCAAAGGTATACAAAACTGCTTTCGTATTTACCCATGCTATTAAATTAACAATGCACTATGAAAATAAAATTAAAGATAATATTGAAGGCAATCGTAATTGAGCACCAATTCATTACTTATATGTTGAGTATGAGTAAGCTATAGCCATTATGATTATTTATCTAATCAATTAACTACTTATACTATTTCCAGACCTCCAATAACCATTCGATTAGGACAAAAATACACATTTATCGCATTAGTATATTCTGAGCAACTACAATAACCACCTGAATGTCCCCTCTTAGTTTTTAAAGAAAAGAAAGTTATTAAAAGCATGAAGAATATTAACACTATTTCATTTACACGTACTACTTCATCGCAGATTTTAAAGGGCACGGCTAATAAAGTTAGTAGACAAATGTATTACTTAAGTAAGTTAATAATTTTATGTCTTACTAGTACATTATTCTTTCTTAATAATTGGGATACAAGGCATATTATGGGGTAGGTACATAGTACCTTGGCGGACATTATGAGTTACTTCGGTGAGTGGAATGGTCAGAAATTGACAAGCGTCAAATTTCTGACCAAGCACGTTCCTCGATGCGTCGATGTGTTCACATTAATAGTTAATCATCGAATACAAGTTTTCTAATCTATTATTTAGGTTATCAAAAAACACTAGTAAGGCATAAAATTTTGTATGCACCACTAGCAAGACTTGATGTTTATATATTTTAATTTTTGATTTGCGACTGGTATTATTTTTTTTTTCGCAAGTTTCCTGTATATAATTTTTGGGGAACAATTTTCCGTTCTCATTTTAGAGATTACCTACAAATGTAAGTGAATACATATCTTGATGGACAGTCATGTGGCTCTTAAAGCCCTGTCGTCAAACCAGTTCAAATCGGAACTGACATATGAACGCCAAAGAAACGTATTCAACTTGGAGAACACAACAGACACGTTTATTGTTTGTACCAAGACACCACGCAATAAAAAGCAACCTAAAATCTGACAAACTATAAAAATCAAGCAGTACAAAACAGCTTATATACAGGTTGATTTTTTTATTGTGTAACAACTAGATAGGCAACATATGCTACAATTGCATGCATTTCATAGATATCTTAGTAAACATTATTTTTTTTTTTAGTAAACAAAAATCAAAGTAGTTACTTTAGATACGTTAAGAAACTTCACGACAACTAGTCGTAATGACAGTTGTGTCTATTTACGCACCCATTATTGCTAAATGACGCTACATCACAAAAGAGAAGATGTCTTAAGAATTGGGGATTAGCAATAACTCTGTTTCTTAAGAAATGGCAGAAATTTGACCGACGTGGGTAATCTTCTTCATTAAAGTGTTGCACTAATGTGACATGGTATGGGTGAAATTGATTTTCTGTTAAAATTTTGTAAACTGATGTATGGTTAATGCCTACTGTTGTTGCAATCGCCCGTTGACTTGTATAGGGATTTGTAGTAATTTCTTCTATAACTGCGGCTTCGTTTTCTATGGTAGTGACATGTTGTCTCACCTTTGGCTTTTTAAATTGCCCGTATTCGCGCAACTTCCTATTCAAACGCCTGAAGGCGTTATGCGATGGATGATATCTGTCTGGATACTTTTGCTCATATCGTCGTACAGCTAGATATGCGCCGCTTCTCGGCATTCTCCCAAAATCAACATCATATCCGTTTTTTTTCTTCATTTGAATACATTGCGAATGCTATTACAGTTTTGACAAGGTGAAATTTTATTTAAGTAACAAAACGTTAGTTGACATTTGTGTTCCCAAAGCTTGCTTAATATTAAAAATAATTTATTATTTAAAAAAAGTAAGGTTCACTATGCATTGCATGACCTGTAAGAAGTGTTGCCTACTAGTATGTTACACGATAAAAAAAATCACCCTCTATACGATTAGAGCTCACCTACAGGTCACAGAAACTAGATTGAGTCTCAAGAGAGGTCATGAAAGGCTCTGTGATCATATTTGATGAATTGGCAATATGTGAAAAGTTGTCAAACATACAAAGTTTGGTTATATTTTAAATGACAGGTTATCAGTAACGGTGGGTAGAGGGATTTTGTTTGAGCAGTGACTAACGTCATATGACAGATTCTTTGTGTTTTAAAGTGTGAAAATTGCTGTTGCTGGCATAGAAGGTTTAGCAGAGCCTGGTTGTTCAATTTAACACCATTATTTCCGCAATCCTTTTAACATTCAAGAGCTGATAATACACCATACCGCAATGTTGCGTACGCCTCCGATTTATTGTGTCATTTAGTTTAAATAAGGTTAACAATTTAATGTCAATATGATAGATGTAAAAATGTTTATTTGTTCCTCACTTGTAAACATCAATTTATCAAGTCACTGTATTCACCTTGAAAATGTTTCTTAACTGGCTAGCCAGTAAATTTTTTACTGGCTAGCATGTTATATTTTACAAGCGTGCTCATAGATAAATGATAGCGTGCAAAGCCAGAGTTGTCTTCCTTAGTATGTGTCATATTGATTAATTTAGTTGCTTGTCAGTTTGACATTTTGAATAAATGGTGAATTTCTAGTTATTTACAAGTGAGGAACAAATAAAACATTCAACAATACACGCCAGGTAACCATTTTTACTGGCTCAAGGATATGACAGGCTCGCCTAACGGCTCGCCAGTCATCCCAATCCTATCGCCAGTAAAACCTGTTTTACCTGGCTTGTAATGTTAAATACTATTTCAATACGAAACTTTGAAATTACTAGATTCTAACATTAGTTCCGATTTTCACCGCGTCTCAATCTAGGTTCTGTAACCTGTACCAACAAGAAAATTTGATTTGATTATCAATTAAAAATTTAAAAAAAAGTATTTTTACTTCCTTTTACAGTAAAGGAAGTATTGGATTCACCACAAAAATTCGAAATTGAGTTTTCAACAGATCTTTACGTTTTAGAGTCCCCTGATCCCAAAAAACATATTTTTTTTCCATTGGTCTGTCTGTCTGTGTGTGTGTCTGTGTGTGTGTCTGTCTGTGAACAGAATATCTCAAAAACGGAAAGAGGTATAGCGTTGAAATTTCATATATAAGTTTTGTCTACTATGTGCATGCGACAGCAAGCTTTCGAAGAAAATTGCATAACCGGAAGTAGGTGTTTACTCTTGTAATTTTTCAGTTTTTTCCGATTTTTTCAAAAACGGCTCTAACGATTTTTTTTTAAACTTTACATTTCTATTACATTTTTAATGTGTATTGATGTGAGATAGGTGATTTTTCAGTTGAATACTTCTAAAATGAGTTTCTTTTGTTTTCTTTTCAATTTTTTTTATTAACTCCTATTTTAAATAGAACACCCGGTATATTATTACATTTTTGAATTCAGCTTAAAATTCTAGAAAAAAATTATCTCTTGAACTAACACTCTATTTTGTACCGTTTTTGTAAAATTTGTAATTTTTTAAAATTTTTGACAAATGATTAAAAATGTAAAATCAAATTTTAGGCTAATTATAAGATCACTGTAAAAGGAAGTTGTGTGCGTGTATCACACCGGATTTTTCATAAAAACTTCGGCATTTCCCAAAAACCAAAATTGTTTTTTGATTAATTTTTATTGGCGATCAGAATAAAATACAATATACAGAGAGATTTTCTTTACTACGAACACGGCAGACGATATGACGAATTTACAAATGCCGAAAATGTGACTTTGACAGTTTGCGAATTTTGTCAACAGATAATATCCGTCATTATTTCTATCTTAAAATGGATAACTACGAGGCAACGGAAAAGTGCAAATTGTAAAATGCTATTATCAGGTTCAAACGTTTCGGGAAATTCTAAGTTCTTTCATAACAACATTTGAAAATAGACGTCCTCCATCGTTATTCATGTTGTACAGAGTTACCTCAAATTTTGAAAAATGTTGATGTGTTTTTCCCCAAAAGCATAAAAGGCCTAGTGTTCCCAACGAAGAGAGGGGTTTAATAGTATATTGTCTAATTAGTGCTGAAAGTTGGATATTTCACACGAATGCGATAGTTGAGCCACGAGCCGAAGGCAAGTGGCTCATTCGTAGAAGTGTGAAATATCCAATCAGCACGTGTTATACACTATACTTTTCCGACGACCACCTACTTGAGTTACATATTGGCCAAATAAATATAAAATAAATAAAAATTGATGTCTTTGTAATAAATGTTATTGTTTAAACATCAACTTATATTGTCATACTATTTCTGTGACATTAGCTTACTAGATTTTTGAACCGGCTTGTTTAGCGACTTCCTCTCTGTTTTATGCCGAATTGACCGTGATGCTCTCGCGCATTTTAGTTGCTACGGGAGACCATGTCGCACTAGTGTTTCAAGACGGAAAACGTACGCTCCACGTGACCTTTTCAGGTGACCTGTGCAATGTGTCACTTTCAGTAACACCAAGCCATGCCATTTTGGGCATTTTTCGTAGTGGTCGTCGGAAAAGGAATT
Source organism: Agriotes lineatus (assembly GCA_940337035.1). Taxonomy (NCBI): domain Eukaryota; kingdom Metazoa; phylum Arthropoda; class Insecta; order Coleoptera; family Elateridae; genus Agriotes; species Agriotes lineatus. Next base: position 113,788 of record CALNHX010000130.1, read on the forward strand.
AATGATTTGTACTACCACTAATGACTATCCAGATTATTCCCTTAACCAAATTGTTGAACTAGTAGATTTAGGTGCTTCCACTACTAGAATTATTTTACGAAAAGTTTATTATCGATTCTACGAACTACAAAAAACACACGAAATTCTTCCCGATGACCATTTCAGACGTATGGATTTTGTGAAACTGTGAGAGAGATGGCGAACACTTCCTCTGGAAAGTCGTTTTCACTGATGAGTCAACGTTTTCCAGTGCAAGGTCGCCCTAGCCCACAGAATATGTATTATTGGCCGCGAGAAAACCTGCATAGGTATTTTGAATTCCGAATTCAGTACCCCCACAACTTAAATGTTTGGGTAGGAATGCCGGGTAAGAACATGATCGGTCTATTTTTTTATTGAGAGAACCCTAACCAGCCCTAAATACCTTGAACTACTACAGCAGCAAATCATTCCAGAAATTGCACGTATAGCGAATGAAAACTTTGGTTGCAGTAGCATGGTTGTTACACTCACAGCACTGTTGCAGTTTAAGCTTCTCTGAACAATACATTACCAAATAGACTGTTAACTGGATGAGGAATCGGTTTGTGGCCAGCTAAATCTCCAGATTTCTCTTCCAATGATATCTGCTTATGGGACTACATAGAATCGCAAATTTATGGTTTTCCGGATAACATTACTAGCGATTTGGGGAAATTGCGTTTAAAAATTGAAAATGTGTTTCAAAGGATTAGTCCTAGTATCTTAGCTAATGTGCGAAGAAGTTTCTATCATCGCTTAGGTTATTATTTAGCGCAAGAAAGCGGGCTCTTCGAACGCGAACTCATTTAAGAACTTGAATTTTTTTGTTTGAAATAAAAATAGTTTTACTTCTATTTGCATTTTTTTACTATTATTTAGTTTGTTCAGAGTAAATTGTTTATTTCTTCAGAATGCGTTGTACTTTGTAAACTTCCTTCTTTTACTTTACTAATCTCTGAATATCCTGTTCTTCAAATCTGAATTTAATCTCGGAATAACACAGTATCTCATACAACTTAACTGTGATATAATTATTCAATTACAAAAAGTACCTACACTATGGGTGGATACGTCATCTGCGTTAAACACTTACTTAAACAATTAACTCAAACCACCCTTGGCTTAATATAATTAATATCAGAGTACCTTAGATCGACTGTCCGTTGATCTTGGTGTCTTTTTAGGCAATCGTAAATTCGCCTTGATTTACTCGTGTTCGCAGTTCATGAATTTTCTCTGTATAAGCCAATTAGATGGCTAGTACATTGGTCAGGAAATAATGTACGATAATGACTTGTAGAAGCTAACATCCAGTGATGTTGCTTCAGTTTTCTTTGATTTCTAATGGCCAGCATTTTCTAAGTCTTCTATTTTCTGGAAGGTGAAGCAGGGGCTGCAGCAGTGGAGTTGGGTGGATTTCGAGTTTGGTATTGTGTTTGGTGGCTGTTTTTCTGATTACTTCACTGACATATGGGATTTTGAGGTCTGTGTGTAAGGTGTGGTTCGAAACGTACCACGGCGCATCCATTATGGTTCGGAGTATTTTAGATTGAGCTCTCTGGATTATTGCTGTATTAGACTTGCTAGCGCATCCCCATAGTTCGATGCCGTAGGTCCATATCGGCTTTAGCACTATTTTATAGATCAAGATTTTGTTTTCCATTGATAGTCGGGATTTCCTTCCGATAAGCCAGGAGAGTTCTTTAGCTTTTAAATCTAGCTGAATCCTTTTGTTTTTAATGTGTTGTTTCCAATTTAATTTGCTGTCGAAAGTTAGGCCTAAGTATTTTACATTGTCGCTTTGTGGTAATGCTACTTGATTGAGGTTTATAGATGGGCATGTACCTTTTCTGAAAGTGAATGTTACATGTGTCGATTTGGATTCATTAGCCTTGATCTTCCATTTTTCCATCCATATGTTTATTAAATTTAAGTGGAGTTGTAAATTTGAGGAGGCTACTGCTGGATCTTCGTGCGCTGAGAATATGAAGGTATCGTCCGCGAAGGTGCCTGTTGTTGTTTGTGCTGTTGTAGGTAAGTCTTGTGTGTAGTAGTAGTGGTCCTAAGATGCTACCTTGCGTTTACTCTCACTTCGAATTAGCGTTCTTGTAGATATGACTTTATCAGTTTGAAGTAGCAGGTTGGAAAGATTCTTTTTTTTTTATAGTAATCCAGGGTGCCACACTTTGTCAAAAGCTTGACTGATATCTATAAATGCAGCTGTGCAGTATTTTTTGTCTTCAAATGACTTGATTATGATGTTAACTATACGGTGGCATTGTTGGGTTGTCTAGTGTGCATGTCGAAACCCGAACTGATGATTGAAGTGACACCTGACGGATTTTTTCCAGGTTTTGATATCATTATGATTTGGGCTATTTTGAGTGATGTAGGCCAGTAGTCCAGTCTAAGTATTGCGTTGAAGATATACATGAGTTTCACTAGACTTTTTTTTGGCAATTCTTGTAACATTTTTGCTGTAATGAGGTCTATGCCGGGGGCCTTTTTGGGATTTATGGTATTTATTACTTCCCAAATTTCTTTTGGAGTAAATAGTTTTAATGGTTGTGCCCGTATAGGCGTACTTAGGACCTGTTCGACTTCCTGTACCTAATCATTATTATGGGGTTGAAACACCGCTGCTAGGTACTCTGCGAAGAGGTCGGCCTTTTGCTTATCATTTATTTCCCATGGACCTGGTGGTGTTGCGTATTTCCGTATGGGGGGAGATAATGTTGATGGTTTCCTTCTGTTTTTTATGGGCTTCCAAATGGAATTATCAAACCTTGAAAGGTTAGAAATATATGTAGCAATAGAGTTGTTTTTGAATTCTTGCAACTTGGTTTTTAGCTTGTTACATAGATGGTTATATTTAACTCTATTATTTGGTGTTCTAGTTCGTTGCCAAGTTGATCTGGCTCTTCATTTTTCTGATACTAGTTTTTTGATTTCTAGAGGTAGGTATATTATTGATTGATTTCTTGTGTACGATGTTGGGAGTGGCTGCTTTCGCGGCCTGTTGTAGAACATTGACAAAGTTATTATATTCGTCCACGACTTCCTTTGGTTCTTTCAGTCGGGTGGATAGTACGATGTTCTCTTGCAGTATTTGCCTATATGTGTCCCAATTTGTTTTGGAGTTGTGCACGTGTGGTTTGTGTTTCTTGTTTATTGCGGATGTGCTTAGCGTAGCTATTATTGGGCTATGATCAGAGGACAGATCGTAGCTGGGTGTAATGTTTGTGTATGTTGATGCGAAGCCGTTAGTAATGAAGAAATCCAACATATCTGGAGTCTTGTTGGGGTCTGATGGCCAGTATGTTGGTGTTCTCGTCGAGATGAACTGATAGATTTTATCTTGAAAAATTTTTGCTAATTCTCTACCCTTTTAGTTGTAGACAGTCGCGAACCCCACAGCATGTGTTTACAGTTATAGTCCCCACCTGCAATAAATTTATGTCCCAGTGTTTGAAAGAAGCTTTCAAAGTGATCTTGTTTTAGGTTGTGTCGTGGGGGACTGTAGACTACTGTGACAGTTAAATCGTATGGAAGTGTTTGTATTAGTACTGACGTTGCTTGTATATGTTCTTCTTCGTATTTTGGCAGTTCGTGATGCTTAATTGTTTGTTAAACTAGTAATGCGAAGCCCCCGTGTGCTGTCCCATCGGGATAGTTGGTGTGGTAGAAACTAAATTTTGGTATGTTGAAGTAACTTCTATATGTGAGATGCGTTTCGCTAATCAGTAGTATGTCTATAAAATTATTGTCTAAAAATATTTGTATTTCTTTTTGATGGATTGGAAGGCCGTTGGCGTTCCATTGGGCTATTCGCAGTGACTTGGCCATTTTTATTTGATTTTATTGATTAACATTGTATCATATTTAGGACAGTACTGTTTTGTTGTAGTAGCTGATTAAATAAGATTTTAAATTCATTTAAGAATTTGGTTAGTATAGTAGTTGTGTCTTCACCTTTGTTTGTGTTTTGTTTTACTGTTTCCGAGTAATTTCTTTGTTGAGTAGGTAAAAAAGGTTGTTGCACGTTTCTTGTATAAGCATTGTTTCTAAATATCGGTGAGGCTGTGTTGACCTGTCCGTGGTTTCTGGGGTACCCTTTGGAGATTCTTTGAAAGTGCTCGCATCCCCTGTAATTTGAAGGGTGGTTCCCTCCGCATAATGAACATTTTGCGGGGGTTTCTCTTGTTTTAGTGCAGGTTGTGGTGTTATGGTGGCCTCCGCATTTCACGCATAGATGTGGATTATTACAATACGATTTTGAGTGGCCGTACCTGGTGTATTGTATTATGTTATTTTTGTTTGTGCGGGGGGGGGGGGTTCTATTTGTACTATCATGTTCTGAAGTCCTTTTATTTTATAAACACCTTTGTTGTTTCAAGCGGGTTCCCTACAAAAAATAGGTTGAGAGGTTGCTTTGTGGTTCTGTGTTGTGTATTTATTATATTTCTGACGTTATGTCCTAGCTTTAATGTTGTCTGGGTTTGCGGAGTGGTGTAGTTATCTGGTTACTATTCTGCAGGCCCTCTCTTCCTTCATTTGATATGTGTGGTAGTAAATGTTTTGTTCTTTAAATTGTCGAATCAGTTTCCTGTATGTTTTAGGGATTTGGCAGTTTATTTTGACGACATTATCAGCTAAAGTCTTTGTCTGATACTGTTCTGCTTCTGCGACGATTTGGATCCGTTTTATCAATTCATTGTAGTTCTTAACTCCTTGTACAAATATAGGGGGGGGGTCTTGTTGTTGTAGTAACTTCTATGCTATTTTTGCTTGTTTCTGCGTCTTGAGTCAGCGGGTCGTAGCGATTGTTAGTTTCGATATCGTTTGTAGTGGTGCTTGGTTTTGTTTTTTATATTTTTTTACGAAGCTGCGTGGCGCAGATGGGTTAGCGCCAGGCTTGCATTAAACAAGTCCTCGGTTCGAATCCCGCTGGGGTCGGAATTTTTCCGTATCCTTGGCGATTAGAATCGGGCTCAGTGAGACCATTCACAGTTGGGCACCAAATTAACTGTGCTCTACTCAGAACCACAGACCTAAGAGATAGAGTAACAAGGTCAACACATCACCAAGACACACACCTCATACAATGGTTGCTGCGCAAGCACCAAAGGCGCGATCCAACTCTGTATCCCGAATCCGGGGCAAGTTGATCATTGTACCGCCAGATGCCAGCGCATATAGCACCAGCCTCGACACCGCAAGGTAAATGAGGTTACAGATAATACATATTTTTTTCCTTTTTGTACTTCTTATTTCTTGCCATTCATTGTTACTGTTCTTTTACAGATGAATTCCACCAATCTCTTTCCTTTCCTTTCTTTGTTTGTCTTTCTCCCAAAGCTTTTTTTGCTGCTGTGTTTATTTTTGCCTTCAGCTGCTCGTACACATTCTCTGCTGCTTAATTTATATCATTTTTCTAACTTACCTAGCCTTAACTCATATAAGGGCTGAATGCATTCCTCTTTTAGGCTGCCGTCTTTGTGTGTGATATCTTTATTTACGTTAGTATTTTTGCATTCTTTGGCAGTAGTTTCATTAATTTGTAACATGTACCTGTTTGAAATATATTTTTTAAGTAGAATATGATCGCTACGCATTCAGCACCTCTATGTATCTTCTCTCAAATGTGGGGCTTTAATATTTGATTGTTTTCTCTCTAACTGCTTATTGTCTTTGATTTCCTCTTAGGATGAACTCAAGTGTCGCTGTGTATTTTTTGTTTGAAGTACCGATTAGGTTAATAAACCGATCTCCATTATCATTAGTTATATTTTCTCTAAAGCTACCAACTACTTGATTTCCAACTTTAGATCCAACTCTACCATTGGACGTGCCTTTTCCTTACTTGCTACTTATCGAGTAGCGTCGACAAATCCTCATGATACGAATATTTTATTGTATCAGCTGTATCATCCATCGGTGCTCACGCTGCTATAGTTACTAACTGGTGGTCAGGATAATGAGTTCTAACCTTTTATTTAATTCTTCCCAGATTTTAATAAATATTTTTAGACTTTTACAGTATATACGAGAAAGATACTATCAATCTCAAATTTTAGAAGTTGTTTTAGTACTTCTTTATACTAGTGTTTATCTTTTAGATATTCCAAATGGCCACATTTATAGTCTTTAATCATGGTTTTTGTCTGATTTCTGAGACTCTGCATTAGAGTTTTCAGCATTTAAAATGGTTTGCCCAGTGTTAAAGTGCAGGTGCGATCCCAGTCCTTAGCTGGAGTTAATTTTTGTTCAAAGTTGTTTTCTTCTATCCTTAGGCCACTTAACGTCCACCTACAAGACATCAGCTTTTCTCTTCAGTTACCTGCTGGAAAAGGTGTCTCTTTCACCCTCCACGCCGTTATGAAGTCATGTTCTTTGCCAAGTCGGCTGTTGAAACCTCTTTCTTCACCCCGGGCATGGTGTCGTTATAGGCTGTTTCGCCCTGGGTAAGGGTAAAAGTAAGAATAAGAAGAAGAACCAAGAATATCATGGGATACTGTTATATGAATAAGAACATGTACCTACACTTTGAGGAATCAATAATAAAAACTAAAATACTAATTAATATCTCTATATATTATTCTGGGTTTCTTCGAGAAAACCAACATTCCTCTGTGAGGTTAAAAACACTAGATGGCGCAATAGATCTTCGAAGCTGCAGTCCAGAGGGCACAACCACAACCAGAAATGTGATGATACTAATTATAACGAGTAACATTTACTAGTACTTTGTTCGACAAATGTTTACACATCGAGTCCAAAACTATCCCAAAAATGATGTGTAAATGATTCCATAAGTGACCGTCCAAGAATATATCTTGTGTTCTACTAGATATAAGTTATATAACTTGGCACTTTATATTGAATTTCACGTTAGTAGCTTTGTTCGCACTCTATAAATGTTTGTTCCAAACATACAATCATGCAGTTGTAAATTGTTAAAATGAGAATAAATAATGATGCATTTTTGAAATGTTACATTGAAGTGAAAATTTTACAAAAATGTGTTTGATTTCAGATAAGCGTTTCATCTTCATCGACTATCCATGCTGCCATAAAACCTCTTTACTATATTTCTCGATCGATCTGCCTATGGCCCTACAAATATCAAAAGAGAAATGAAATTGTTAGTCTTAGCACAAGGGACAGAGCGACTGCTTATATTCTAATTGTAGTTGTTGTTCTATCATTTATTTGGTTATCCGTTCAAATGTTGCAGGGAATTCTAGAAATCACGAATTCCTTAGCATTGTATTCAATAGCAGTATACCTGTTTCTGCATTTACTGGGAGTGTTTACACTTACAACATCATGTAGTAGCTGGGGAGACTTAACCAAGGATTTTTACATAAAATTAAATCTTGTTACTTCATCCAGTGACATATTCTCAGACGATCAATTTCATAAATCTTTAAAAATGAAGTTGCTACGGCAACTAATAGCAGGAATGTTATTCAGTAGTATAGGTACCATATTTGATATAATCTTCTACAGGAACTTCTACATTATTGGTTTAATAGAATTATTAAAGTTTGCAGGTTTTTACTTAGTTCAACATATTTATATAGTAACATTTCTCCAAGTCAATGCTAAAGTTGAAGTTCTGCTAGACTGTTTTAAAAATATCAACAAGAATTTTCCAACCCCAGATTTACTTACCAATAATTGTTCTATATTTCTATCAAAATCATCGACAGTAGTAAAATCGCAAACTATTAAGCAGGTATCTGTTCTTCACGGAACACTTTGTAATTTAGTTAATATATGTAATGACGCACATGGCTGGCAAATACTTCTTATGATATTTGTTAGTGCTACGATGATCTTGAATACCTTATGCTATGGTATTAGCTATAGCACTGGGCTACATTGGAGGGAAATAATTATATGGACAAAAGAAGGCACCACAGCAATATTTTTCTGTGTAAGTATCAATGTAGTAGGTGTTAAATATTACACACATCTGTACTTTATTTAATTAATTAGATATGCAGGATCCGGGAATGGTACGGAGTTGGAAGGTATTTTTAAAACTATAAGAGTTACATAAAAATTGCTTATATGAGAGTTGTAGGTTCGAAGGTGGTGCATGTTTGATTATACAAAGAGGCACAAAAAGTGTAGCAAACTGAACTCTTTTTTTATGAAGTGCGGTATATACAGATAGCTTAAAGGTTTTGTATTTGGATGCCAATCATTTCAATACAAAGTTATTTAAATCTAACTTCAGCTGTTTTGAAGATATTAACGTTTTATGCAAAAAAATTTGAATTACAGACGGCTGCTGTAAGCAATGCAAAACAACTTGTTACAGTCGAAACTCGATATTACGCCGTGAAAGGCCAATTTGTTACAAGAATTCAACTTTACGCCACTAAACTGTTTACTACACGATAAAACAACATAAATCGGGAAAATACAAGGATGGGTTGCCCCAACTACGTTAAGATGTTCTGTTACAAAGTTTGCTGACTAACTTAAGTGGGAGGAAGGGTTCATTACAATACTATTACTTAGGGCAACCACCTGTTAATCTGAATAAAAATGTTAAATGCCATAGACATCCGCACTTTATAAATCGGTAAATACAGGAGCATCTATTAAGTCGAAACGGTGAACGAACCTTTCAAATACGACTTCGGCAGTTCTCGGACCACGGCAGCGTACAGCTTCGGTAAAGCTACGTTTATTTGATTTCTTCTAGCTGCTAAACTTCTTATATAGAAACACATAAAATGCAAAACGCATGCAACATCCTACATAGAATAGAAAAGTACGACTGCTTTAAAATTCAAATGTATTAACTTAAATAAAACCATGTGAATCTTTGAAAAACTAAACACAAGAAGAAAGGGTTAGTATTCTTGCTTAAATACTTAATCAACCGATTACAAACGGTGAGACTTGACTACAAATGGTAAAAACCGACTAAATGACGGTAGCAACTATTCAAATTCTTAATTAAGTAATTCAAATATAAAAACATTTCCTTAAAAAGGGGCGGCAATGCATCAAATAGATGACCACTTCACTTCACATTGAACGCTTTAAAATTAGCAAAATGTATAGTATCTTTCAGGAGTTCAGGAGCAATTGCTTGACGTATTATGCTGACGCCGGTGCAGCCAGCTACTGCTATGGTGTTTGATTAAATGCGGAAACGAGGCTTTCAACAACAAGGGAGTTGTCTTTCGTCAACGGAGACACCAATTATATCCCCTATCGAGGGTAAATGGAAGACGCACGATTACGACTGGCAATTTACGATAGGCGCATTTCATCGGAAAAGCTAGCACGAATGGAAATCCCATTTAATATCCGCATAATATAATTTCATAGCTTGCCAAAACTCCTCGGTAAAAAAATCCTGCTGCTATAATTTGGTGTCGCCCGAAAACTAAGGCCTCCCGGTATGTTAGATGAGGGAATGAACGGCAATCGCAGCCACAGTAAAAACACAACTAAATCACGGCTCGCCATAATCAACAAATTAGTTTCAACGAAGACCTCAACGGGCGGTAATCACAATTTACATATTGATTTCAACTAGGATCCCGAGCAGTGCAAGCTGCTCGAGGACCTGGGCACAAACACATTTCTTGCCTCGCTGTTGGATGTGTGCCGCGAATTAGCTCAAGGGACGCGCGGTAGAAGAAAACTTTCGAAAGGCGTCACTTGCTGGCTCGCTTTCATACACATACCGACTTGTTATTGCAACATATTGTATCAGACGTGCCTTCACGTAACACAAAGATGGAGGAATAACCGGTCACTCCAGAGCCGATGCAGGTGCTCCAAGGCTCGTTACAAGCGATGACTTAACTGGCTTGAGCAAAAAGCCCCAAAGCATTGCTTGGCGACCTCAATGGGTAAACAATTAAAACGCTTAAAGGAAGCCATACAAAACGAAGCGGTAAAGCAGGAAATTGATATTTGTAGAGCTCTACAGCTAAACGATGGGTGAAGAAATGTTGCTAGTTGTTTGAATTTACAAGAAATTTTAGATGGCGAAAAATCTTTACGGAAAAACGTTAAATAGTGACGAAATCGTTAATTTTTTCTAACAAATTGAATGAAAATTAAAAATAAAAACGTTTACGAAAAAATTGTTTTTCGTGAATTACCTTTCGTATGTAAAATTGTGGCCCTGGGTACTAATGCTATACACTCAAAATTTTAAAATGTATATGAATTTCGCTTTCTTTAACGGAACCCCCCTATATGTTACTGTATTTATGAAAAGCATTTTTAATAAGCTTTCTTTCGATATCTTATTTCAACTATTTTTCAGATATGTAAGTTCCAAAATCAGAAGCAATTTTAGCTGCTTAAGATATTTTATTTCAAATAATAACAAAGAAATGCCGTTATAATACTAAGTTAAACACTCAACTCTCCGAGCATAACAAGAAACCAGGTTTAGAATATAAAAATCCAGTAATTGTTGTTGCAAGAAATGATAAACACAAAAAGCGAAAAATGTATTAAGAAATTGATTACAGTATAAAATAAAATCAGAATTAAAAAAAAATAACAAATACACAAAAATCTACTTACGTTAAATGTTCAAATTAGTGATGGGCATAACCTGACAATTTTCATAACCGAATTATTTGCATTCGAATCATATTAATAACCGATTGAATATTTGAATCATCATTCGAATCAATTTTGGCTCTCGATTTGTTTCGATTAACTCAGCCGGTTTGCCGGTTGGCGGTTCACCGTCATCTGCATCAGCATCGTAACTTGCAGATAGCAGAGGAACTCAGTTAATCGTTAATTATAATGATTGTATAAATGATTTTTATTTGATTTCTAAGGAGTTTAAACCATTGAGAATAGCTATATCAATACTAATCATAAAGAAATTATAAATATGCGAATACAAAGTATCTATTGAATCTATTTTTAGTTCCTAAAATTCTCTAGTAGTCACTTAAAATTTTCAACATCGAAATCCACTTCTTGTGCCGATTGCTCCGTTATTAAAAATTAAATATAAATCTTTTACGATATTGGAAAATCTTATTTCGCTTTCTGTTTATCCCTTATTAGGCATAATCAACCGCGTTTCGAAGCAAAAATTTAGGCTGTTATAAACACAGCTCGGCAAATCTTAGACTCAGCAGAACGTTATCTTTAATAGGAACGGCCCTATAAATTTAACTCGTCGACAGGGAGTATCAAATATCTTAATAACATCAACAAGCAGCGGCGAGCCTCACAAGGGTCAATCAAGTACATACGTAGAAAAGGTTATATGAGTTATGATTATTGATGCCGTATTATTTACAGAATTTCGATCACTCGCAGGTCGCTGAGACGCGGCACGAAGTACGTATCAGGTTGAGGTTATTTTTGATTCGATTACTTGGAACGAAAACCGAGTTACACAGGTTATTTCAATAACCGGATAACCCCTTATTTTTGATTCGAATAAGCCCATCACTAGTTCAAATATTTGTCTTTCTGTTATCTGGGTAACAAGCTATACTCGTACTAAGCTCCATTAAACTACATTAAAGCAATTTTCAATTATTATTTATTATTATGAGTACCTAAATATATTTTTTTCTATTATCATGTACAAGTAATATTCTTCCGTCATGTCTCCATACATTTCTCGCTCCCTATTGTGGGATAGCGGTTTTACATTTTTTTGCCAGCAGCCAAATCTTCGGTAATAACCACTGTTAGGCCTTTTTGGATCTAAGATTCTGGGCAATCTTTCAAAGCAGCATCAAACAACACAATAGGTACACTTGGGTGCAATTTTCCGGCCGCCGGCTCAATCGGTAGTAGGCCGCGGGATGAATAACAGCAAGAATAATATCGGTAGAGTTTTAATTAAATATAAAAAAGCCCAGAGCACCAACAATTTTTGAAGATACGACAATTGTACCCCGGTGAACTATGGAGAAATTGTAAACTCTATACCTAGCACGCAATACTTCCTGAAAGATAGCTTCAATAAAGGCAAACGAACCGTAGCTAACACAACTCGTATAAAGATAATTTAAAATCGTTTAATTTCATGCAGAAATACAATATATATCTTTTACATTGACTAACTTATAACTAGCATGAAATGAAAGGTGAGGACCGCCCTAATTAAATATCACATGCACTAAATGTACTTACAGTTTTGACAGAACATTGGAGTTACAACATATTAAAATGGGCAACCTCGCCAGCTGCTCGCCGCGACAGACTTGGAGCTCTGATTCTGGAAGTCGCTGCAATCGTACTTCGACGTCGGCAGAGAACGTTTCGCGGTCGACGGTAGCCGTTTTGGCCAGCAATAACAGCGCCGCTCGCACGGGTCGAAAGGCCAAACCTCGGGGCGAATTACCCCCACAATACGGTACCCTCTTGTGCCCTAACTGTGCGCCGGCGACAAGGAGAAGCGGTTCCGTGGGGGCTCGACAGATCGCCTCGCTAACTTTGCTGCACGTGGCCAAAAGGTCCAGCGACTTCAGAGCGAAAACGCAATTTGTGCCAAGTACGGCTCGATGACGAAATGTTGCCTAGTACGACTTGCTGTAAGAGGGAAAACAAAGGTTCTAATAGAACACGCACGGACAGACTTCCTAACGCGAAATAGTTACTCACCCCAGGTGGTTTAGGAAACCAACGTCCTTAAATATGTTCGGGGGGCTTCAATCCACGAAACGTGAGAGCATTCCTAACTCCACATATCCAAACTAGAGATGGGCGCGTGAGTGAGTTTTCGCTCACGTCACGCACGTTTCACGCTTGCTTGAAACACTCACGTTCACGCACGTTCACGCTCACGTTCACTCACGTTCACGGCGTGACACGTCACTCACGACGTGACACGCAGTTTTTATTTTAAAATTTAAATTCAGATAGAACAGAATGTCCAAATTTAAAACCAATGAAAAAAACCGTAAAGAGAACTAAAAATATGTTTCTGCACGTGACATAATTTACGTGGTATATTGCAATCAGAATAGTTGACATAAAAAGAAAAAAATGAAAATTGACTACAATAACTTACGACAAAGGATAAATAGTGATTTCTCGCAAATACATTTCTTGCAGCTGTCTTCAAAGACATTAATTTTAATACCAAAAGCTGTCATTGAAATTGACGTTTCCCTTATTGGTATGAGTACAGAATGTATATGTTGCTAGGCAACACTTTTAATTCGTAGGTTTAAAAGTACTTTTATGTAAAAGGATCAACATTTTCAGCGTTAAGGCGAGTATACAAAACAAAACATTAAAATTTTGATTTAAAAATAATATGTAATCAACATTCTCAGCGTTAGGTCGAGTTCTGCGCTCTTCTAAAATTCGCCCAGCTGTAGCAAATACTCTTTCGCTTGTAGCCGAACTTGCCGGTATGTTTAAAAATTCTCGAGCTAATTTTTTTAACAGTGGTGTATTTACACTGTTTTTCCAAAATCCTAAAATGTCATCTACATTTCCGCATTTTAATTTAACATAATAATTTAGTTCTGCTTCGACATCATCATCATTAGATGTGTCATCGTCAGAGCTATCTCTAAGTGTAGAAAAAAAGAATGTGATGCTGATGTACCAGTTTTGAGTTGTTTGCTATGTATTTATTTCATCATTATCATCTATAGTTTTATTTGCATTTTCGTATATTTGGATTTGCTCTAGGATTTCCTTTACAGTCGAACGAATATCTTCTCTTTTATGTGAAGGTATGAACTTTAAGGATTTATAATTAGGGTCCAAAAATAAAACCACATAATGTAACAATTCGTGATTTAATTACGTTTAAAAGTTGCTGCACCCTGCAGTTTTTTATTCGTTACTAAATATTTAACGTGAAATTAACGTGAAACGTGAATCACGCCATGGAAATTTTCACTCACATTCAGTCACGTGCACGTCACGATTTTCAAATATTAGTCACGTTCACGACGTGACACGCCGTGACACGACGTGACACGACTGTTTTCACGTCACGCGCCCATCCCTAATCCAAACCAACCAAATAGTCCTAAATAAGCATCCCCGAACTAGTGAATAGCACTATTATCAAACTGCTCGCGTCGAAAGCTGGTGAAGAAGAACGCAGCGGGTCCCGGCCTGCCAATAGTTTTTCCAGATAAAAGACTATTGCCCGAAGACAGATAAAGTCACTGCGCAACGCGCGGGAAAATAGCGTTCGAATTCGAAATTATGGCAGGCGGCGCATTCTGCACGTAACACCACCTCACTACCTTTTAACTCTTTTTTGCTTTGAAAAGTATTTTTTCGTACACTAGCATTGAAAGAGCTACTCTGCCGTACAATTTATTAATTAGAAAGTTAAACTTTGCGGTATTTGTATTTCTAATTAATAAATTTTACGGCAAATTCAGATGAGGGGATACATTTATTATTCCTTTTTGTATGCTAGTGTACGAAAAAATATTGTACGAAACTCGTATGAAAGTGGCTTTTCCATACTCGTCTAGAAATTCCGGACTCGGCCTAACGACCTCTTCCGGAAACATCTCACTCGTACTGAAAAGCTTCACTTTCTATACTTGTAACGTAAATTACTATTATACCGAACAAATTTTACTTTCCCTGCTCTACTTTTTCATTATTTACCCGGTGGCAACGGTCGATATCTTTATCAGCAACCTCCAGACCCATGATATCTTATATATAAGAATAGAAGTCCTGACTCACTCAGTCATCAACGCCCAGCCCAAACCCTTGGACCTACAGGGCTGAAATTTTGCACAGAAGTTTCCTTAATGATGTATACAAGGAATAAGGAAGGATATTTCGAAATTCAACCCCTAAAGGAGTAAAATGATGGTTCCAATTTTGTATGAAAAAATAATATTAAATAGACATTTCAACTTGAAACTTCGTAGAAGTATTCTTAAAAACAAATAAACAAACACGTATTTCGTGATTTTCCAAAAATCAACCCCTTAAAAGGGGGTGAAATAGAGTAAATAAGCCTAAAAATCGATATGGGTGTCGTTATTGAGGTTTTTTGGGACGTTGATTGCGAAAATGGCATTTGAAATTTGGGAGGCAGATTTCTCATAAAGAGTAGGCATCCGCTAAGCAAGGATTTTTGAAAATTCAACCCCTAAAGGGGTAAAAAAAGGGGGTGCCATTAAACTCCCACTAGAACTACCAGAACTTTAAAAACTTCCTTCCACGACTTGGTCGTTTCGTAAAAGTGCTAACACAAAAATACGCGTAACTTTTTTACCTCGAGTCGTATCAAAAAATGTTATTCGAGTTATTAATATTACTCGTCGGGGTGCTACTAAAACTCCCATTAGAACTAGCAGAACTTTAAAAAAATTGCTTTCATGACTTGATCATTTTGTAAAAGTAATAACACAAAAATAGGCGTAACTTTTTTACTTCGAGTCCTATCAAAAAATGTTATTAGAGTTACCAATAGAATTCGTCAAGGTGCTATTAGAACTGCAAGTAGAACTACCGAAACTTAAAAAAATAAAAAAGATATTTATTTCGGGTTTGTATATATTTTATTTAAGATTTCTTTTTGTTACAATTCTAGTCGCACAACGACGAGTTCTATCGAAAAGTGTAATGAAATTTTTCGATAAGTATGACGGAAAAAAAGTTATAGTGGCATTTGTCCGAGGAAAAAGTGAAGTTAGCACCGCACATTTTCGATTCACATTTTTTTATCGAAAATACATAGAACTATTTTTTAAAATAGCAAGGAACTCTAGAACTCTTTGAGGTTCAACGGGAACTCTTGAAAAACTAACATTTTTTGAACTTGTGGTGCTAACTTCACAGAGGTTAATCACTGCATATACAGGGTGATTTTTAAGTTGATTCTTTCCTTTACCAGAATATAAAGCCCAAGAAATAAGTATTTTTTTCATTTACCACTTTTGCGAAATATCAAAACTAACGAAGGTACAGGGTGTTAAAGTTTCAAATTAAGAACTATAATTACTTAACAAAAATTAAACTAAACTTAATCTAACTTAAATGATATGTTCAAAATTATCAGCATTCGCTTCTACACATACGTTCCGCGTATAAGAGCCATGCGGCAGCGGCATTTTGAAGACACTCGTTGTAAATAATAAGGATATTCACTAAATCATTCTTTCAGAAACATGAACCATTATTGTAGCAATATCATTAATAAAATTACAATGGAAGACTAGTTGACAGGTCGTTTGACAACAGAGATAAACAAAAATAAAATTGTACAGCCGCATTTGCGCCAAATTTAGTTTTTAATTTGAAACTTTAACACCCTGTACCTCCGTTAGTTTTGATATTTCGCAAAAGTGGTAAATGAAAAAAATGCTTACTTTTTTAGCTTTATTTCCTGGTAAACGGAAAGAATCAACTTAAAAATCACTCTCTACTTTGTTGATATTTGTGACATCATTGTGCATGAGGAAAAGGCTAGAAAAAGTTAGCTACACATTACTTACAAAATCTGAAACGGCAAAAAGTTTAGTTAAACCGTTAAAAAAAGGAAAAATTCACATTTCTGTATTCTGCATATTTTAGCTGCTTGATAGAGCAAACCATTTTATGGAAATGCGTGTAATCAAACTAAAGAGAAATAGAAATATCAGTTTCTTTTAAATGTTACTTTTTATTGTTACAAATAATGTAAACTCATTAGCAATACTTGTATCATGTAACTCAGATCCCAATTTTTAAATTTCAGAGTTGCATCGTGATTCTAGCTGCGAAATGTTCAGCGACGAAAAAAGAAGCTTTGAAAACGGGACTTCTTGCTTATGACATGCTGTTGGAAATTCAGAACGAATCTGCAAATGCACATACATTAATTTATGAAAAACAACTTTACTTACTAATTGATCAAATTAGTTACAGAAACCCAAGCTTTTTTGCTGCAGGAGTATTCAATATGGATTACACTATAGTTTCTGCGATGGCATCCGCTATTGCTTCGTACTTAATAATATTTTTGCAGTTTAGAGAAGAGAGCTCACCCATGAATTATGATATTAATAACACTACTTTACTTTAGTATGGATGTGGTAATGTGTTTGTTTAACACGTAGTTTTTGATGAGTAGTTAGGATATTTACATCAATTACGAATTGCTTTGTACTTTGATTTTGCAGAAAATAGTAGGGTACCTACATACATTATACACATAGGAATATAGTTAACAATATGAAAAAAATGTATTTAATATGTCAAATAAAATCTTAGAGCCAAAATATGTAGCAATAACCTGCATGAATACAAGAAGCTGCGATTATAGTACTGAATATGGGCATGCACCTTAAATTGGATTATCACTGTAAAGCTCGCCTGCAACTTCTAGAATGGGAGTCAAGTTACTCCTACAAGATGTGTACACGTTTTATTATATCTGAGATATTGTATTGCGTTTATCCAAATACATATAATGAAGAAAGTGTGTCCTCCATCCAGCGACCATAATGCAAGCTTCTGTACTATTTGCATTTTTTAATTTCCACAAGAGTGGGCCGTGGTATACACCTAAAGGAAAAATGTTTAAGGTAGACTGACTGCAGAACACGGTTCATACGATTTTACCAATAAAAAAATAAAATGTTCAGATTTCCGTGATAGTCGGGGTTAGTTTTTGTTACTTTTTATACCAATCAAATCTTCTTCTTCTTCCTTCAGCTCTACAACCCTGGATGGGTCTTGGCCTGTTCTATTATTTTCTTCCATTCCATTCTTTCCCCTGTCACTCTCCACCAGTTTCTTGCCCCCATTATCCTTGGATCGTTTAGAACACAGTCATACCACCTTTTTTTTGGTCGTCCAGCTAGCCTTTTTTCTGTCGGTTTCCACTGTGTTATTACTCGCGTTCTCCTTTTTTCATTCATTCGTCTTATGTGTCCTAGCAATGCTATTCTTTGGGCCTTAATGTGCCTTACTATGTCTTTACCTTCTATAATATTATTCAGTTCGTGGTTCATTTTGATTCTATATGTTCCGTCCTCGTTTCTGGATGGCCCATATATTCTTCTCAATATTTTTTTTTCACACATTCTTAACTGTTCTTCTATTTTCTCAGTGGTTGGCCATGTTTCACAACCGTATGTAATGACTGACTTTATCATGCTTTGGTAGATCCTTAGTTTGCTCTTTTTGCTTTGACACTTTGAAGTCATTATACCCTTATTAGCATAGTAGCTCCTCATACCGGCTTTAATTCTTCTCTGGATCTCTTGTGTCACATCGTTGTTACTAACCTAAGTATATAAATTCACGGACATGTTCGAAACTAGATTCGTTTATTTCCAGATCTTGTAACTGTATGTTTGTCCGCTTTGTCACTATCATGTATTTTTTCTTCTGCACATTTACCTCAAGACCCATTTTCTTGGCTTGGTTTTCCAGGACTGGAAACAAATTTTTCAGCTCGTAGAAACTTACTATTACGAAATCGTCTGCGTAACCATTTATTTGTGTCATTTTGCTACATACCTATGAAATAGAAATGCCTGAGAGGCTGCTTCAGGATTCCGTTACTTTGCGCTGATTCTATCCGTCAAGCACGTAAACAAGACTGTGTTTACGTTTTAAACCAATGTAGTCAATGGTACTTGAACGGACGACAGTAGAAACACTAACCCCTGGAGCACAGCTTCATGCCCCATAAATATTATGGCTTAGAAGGGGTAGTGAATGAATCAAACATTAAATGCAGATTGTTTTTATTATAAAAATAAACTTGTATTTATATAAAACTAAAACGCTTAACTAAGTAACAATATCAAAGTTCATTTGTACAGTTTACTGGATCAGAGCGTTTAAATTACAAAACAGCAATGTAGCAATTCTGCAGTTTTTATTTCCTGCTAGAGCGAAGGTCGCCCGTTGAACTTGCTACTGTAGGTCGGTATTGTGCATGAAGTGCAGATTTGCATTTTTCCTGGTCTTTAACTCGTCTGATTGCGTAATAACACTGGCTTTTAAATTATGATTAATGTTCCGTAATTTTGGACTGAAATATATATATGTTTAATCTAATTTAAACATATTAAATTTAGTAATTATGAGGCAAAGACTGGTGATTGCGGCATTAAAATTTTCTTGCTATTAAATCGGAATTGCATTTTAAAAACGTGCGACTGGATTTAGTAAATTTTAGAAAATAAAATTTATGTGTGTTTAAATCAAGTTTAAACATGTTGCCAATTTTAGGCTGAAGAAAAAGAAAAAGAAAAAACTATATTGTTTCTTCCACATTAAGAGTTTTTAAAGGATATTCTTCTACGGCTGACTGGCGTTGTTTGGATTGATGCTTCCTTCGGTTGATCCTTTTCCGAATGTAGTAGAAGGCTCCTATTAAAATAGCCCCTCCTAATAGGCTGCCTGTGATCCCGCTGGATAGATAGGAGTGATGGCGGATGGTTTTCCATGTCACGTCTTTTAGACGCTGTTGATTATTCCTCTGGATAGGTAGTAGCGACGTCGGATGGCTCTCCATGCTACTTCCTTCAGATGATGTTGCAGGTCTAACCGAGAGGGTTGTAAATCCTCGAAGTGGTTCGGTTGCTGCAACACTGGCTCCTTTGCTATTTCTGTAAAAGAGCTTTTGTGTTATCGTGTCGTTGACTATGTTACCAATTGGTTTGGAACATCCTGCCAACGTCCATCGGCTGCCTCTTCCTTTGGAGACAAACATTATATGAGTGCATACGATAATTAATATCACTCTTGCCGAGGTTAGCTGTTTTAGAGGATGCCGCATCGGTATTCCACATTGCGAGTCTTCGGTAACTTTCCTCGCAGACTTTAATAAGCCGTCTTCTTGATACCATCTTCTACGAGGGGCTAAGTGCTTAGCATTGTGTTTATTGTTTCCTGAACTTGTTGCTGTTAGTTCTTGAATCCACCTTCTATTAGGCGTAGAATATTTGGTTTCGGATTTTTCATTTTCTGAATTCCTGGCTGCTGCCATTTCTAGGTTCCACCCTACACCGGGTGCTAAGTATTTAGCGAACTCGGAGGTTTGCTCGCTTGCTGCATTTCTTGATGCCATTTCTTGATGCCACCCTCCACTAGGTGCTAATTGTTTATTGAACTCGGAGGGTTTCTCGATTGCTGCAGTTCCTGCTGCAACTTCTTGACTCCATCCATCGCTAGGTGCGACGTGTTTGGTGTTTTCTTTTCCTGCATCCCCTGCCGACAAGTCTTGGTGCCGCTCTCCACCGGGTGCCAAGTTTTTAATGGAGTCGGAGGGTTTTCCATCTTCTGCACTTATTGCTGTAACTTCTGGTCTCCATCCATTACCGATTGTCAAGTTTTTAGTGGACTCGGAGGTGTTCTTGTTAGCAGCAGTTATTGCTGCAACTGCTTGGCTCCATCCATCACTAGGAGCTGCTGTAGAAACATCTGGAGGAGTTCCAACGATTTGTTCGTGGCCTGCAATTTCTGGGCTGCATCCACTGCTTGGAGCTGCTGTAGGAGTTTCAACGATTTGTTCGTGGCCTGCAATTTCTGGGCTGCATCCACTGCTTGGAGCTGCAATTTCCTTTTCTTTCTGTCCATCGACTTTGTGAATGGGAACCTCCTGAATGGAGACTTCGTGAACGAGGACTTCGTGAATGAGGACTTTGGAAACTCCATGCACTTGGTGATTTTCTTGTGAATGAGAAGATGCTATTTTTTCACATTCGTTGATAACAGGATGTTGAACTTCCGTATTCTTTATATTGGCAGCTGCGATTGCTCGTTCTTCCGCTGTAGGATCGGTTGTTAATATTTTCTTCACCTGCTGGATTGTTATTCCTGGGATGGATCCATTTGATGCGGGATGAATCTCTTTGACTGTCTTAATAATTTTTTCCTTGCATACCTGATCTTCTGTGGAAAGTTTTCTTTGTGTGGGCACTATGTCCCAGAATTTCTGCAACTGATGTTCTTCTTCAATTTTGGCAACCATGGTGTTGACTCTAATGCTGTCGTTATGCTGTCTTCCAATGGTTCCAGATAATATCCAACCCAGTTTGGTATTTTGTCCCAAGATGCCATCCTTGGTTCTAGTGATTCCTTCTAGAATTATTTTAGAATATTCTTCGGCGCCTAGAATTATGTCTATGGGGCCAGGTTGGTTGAAGGTTGGATCGGCGATGAAAACATTGCTCCAGGAATTGATATTTATATTTGGGATGGGTGACGAAGGCATGGCTTTGGTAAGTTTAGGAAGTATTAGTAAATTGACAGGTAGGGAAAAGTTACTTGAAAGTCTAGGTGTGATCAAACCTGGGATTTTCCATTTGGCAATTTTTGGCTCGCTGTTCCCGATTCCTGTGATTTCAGCTCGAACTTTGGTCCTGGGTAACGCCAATAATTCGGCTGATGCTTCCGTGATAAATGACCCCTGAGACCCGGGATCTATTAATACTCGTACTAGATGAGTCATCCCGGATGCTGCCCTTACTTGAACCATTGCTGTGGCAAGTAGAACTTGGCTCTCCTGTGCGCCTAAATTGGCGGTAATGATGTCCGACTTCGGCTTCTTTTCTGGAGCGTTGGAAGTCTTCATAGCTGCTCCATGAGCTGACGTTCTCATCTTTTGGGCAGGGAGCGGCCTTGATGGTGGCGGCGCCTTATGAAGCAGTGTATGATGCGGGAAGCGACAGATCCTACAATTAAAATAAGCACGACATGGTATATTTGAATCGTGCCGCAAGCATCGATAGCACAATCGATTGGTTTTTACTGCTTCTAGTTTTTCATTGGTAGGTAGCTTCTGGAATTGACTACAGTTGTCGATGTAATGATCTCCATGGCACAGCTTGCAATTTAGGGATGCGGAAGCGTAATTCTTCTGTGGTCTTTCCTGCGTGGGCTTTCGAGCTCCATCTATGGATTCTAGGGATTGGAACCGCACTTGCAGGAAAGCCATTAAATTTTGGTGATCCTGGACTTCATTTGGACATTGAAGCGACTGCTCATATAATTTGTTGGTTTCAGGATCCCATTTTCGAGCGATAGCTCTGTTAATCCACGGACCTCAACTGTCCGTGGAGATGCCTAAATTTTTGATTGCCTCCACATATTCCTTGATGGAGTCGTGCAATCTTATTAACCCTTGGGCTGACTCTTTGGAGAGGACCGGCAGATCGAATATGGTATCTAGCAATTTAGTTAAAATAAGGCGATTAT
Organism: Agriotes lineatus; assembly: GCA_940337035.1. NCBI lineage: Eukaryota > Metazoa > Arthropoda > Insecta > Coleoptera > Elateridae > Agriotes > Agriotes lineatus. The sequence continues at coordinate 135,973 of CALNHX010000130.1, forward strand.
TTTGATACCTTTGTTGCAGCAGATTCCAGGCGGTGTTGTAGTTTGCTTGGGTAACAGCTAGATGCTGCATCAGTCGGCTTGGCTCTCCCTTAACATGCGTCTTTAAATATTGCATCTTGATGACATCGTCCATATTCTGGTTGTCATCTACTAATTTGGTGAACAGGTCCTTGAAAGTGGCCCATTCCTCATAATTTCCCTCGTATATGGGAATTTTGACTTGAGGAAGCGAGATGGCTGCTGCTTGCTCGTTCCTTGTCGGCGCTTGCAATAAAATAATTAAATTTCTATACCTGTCTTCCAACGTAGTATATTCAGGACTGAAGTGCATTTGTTCTGAAGCCATGTCGTTTGACATAACTTCTTCGTCCATCTCGACCACACGATCCCATTTCTCTCTTAATTCCCTTGTCGTGATGGCGGGCCTCCCTAATTCTTGTGTTAGTTCGGCGTGGTCCATCGCTTGCTTAAAATTCTGAATCCGAATCTGCAGTTTTCGGATACGAACCTTTTGCTCGGGGTTGGCCACCATTTCCTCTTGAGTTCTGCTTACGGAGGGGTTGGAAATTTCCGTTGATTTTGAACAGCTCTGCAAGTAAATTTTTGCTTCGCCGTATATGGCTTTAATTTGGTCGTAATACCCTGTTTTAAAATAATTATGAGTTGGAATACTTAGCTGCCGCATTTCTGCATGATTTTTAGTTGCAGTGTTCCAAAGTTCGTCCAGCGTTTTGGTGCGACTGGCGATGTAGGCTTTATTTTTTCGGCTGGCAGGGTCCTTTTTGCTGTTAGATAATATTTGCTTTATCTTCTACGCGAACTCTTCTTGGGCGATAGCTAAGTTGTTGAATTCCTCCATGTTGTTAGCCATTTTCTGGGAACTGGGTGGTTGGCAGATGTTGTCTTCTTCTCGGGATGTGTTTTTTCGTTAGTTGGAGACAGATCCGGCTCGAAGGACCATGAACAGAAATTCTCTGCTTCAGGATTCCGTTACTTTGCGCTGATTCTATCCGTCAAGCACGTAAACAAGACTGTGTTTACGTTTTAAACCAATGTAGTCAATGGTACTTGAACGGACGACAGTAGAAACACTAACCCCTGGAGCACAGCTTCATGCCCCATAAATATTATGGCTTAGAAGGGGTAGTGAATGAATCAAACATTAAATGCAGATTGTTTTTATTATAAAAATAAACTTGTATTTATATAAAACTAAAACGCTAACTAAGTAACAATATCAAAGTTCATTTGTACAGTTTACTGGATCAGAGCGTTTAAATTACAAAACAGCAATGTAGCAATTCTGCAGTTTTTATTTCCTGCTAGAGCGAAGGTCGCCCGTTGAACTTGCTACTGTAGGTCGGTATTGTGCATGAAGTGCAGATTTGCATTTTTCCTGGTCTTTAACTCGTCTGATTGCGTAATAACACTGGCTTTTAAATTATGATTAATGTTCCGTAATTTTGGACTGAAATATATATATGTTTAATCTAATTTAAACATATTAAATTTAGTAATTATGAGGCAAAGACTGGTGATTGCGGCATTAAAATTTTCTTGCTATTAAATCGGAATTGCATTTTAAAAACGTGCGACTGGATTTAGTAAATTTTAGAAAATAAAATTTATGTGTGTTTAAATCAAGTTTAAACATGTTGCCAATTTTAGGCTGAAGAAAAAGAAAAAGAAAAAACTATATTGTTTCTTCCACATTAAGAGTTTTTAAAGGATATTCTTCTACGGCTGACTGGCGTTGTTTGGATTGATGCTTCCTTCGGTTGATCCTTTTCCGAATGTAGTAGAAGGCTCCTATTAAAATAGCCCCTCCTAATAGGCTGCCTGTGATCCCGCTGGATAGATAGGAGTGATGGCGGATGGTTTTCCATGTCACGTCTTTTAGACGCTGTTGATTATTCCTCTGGATAGGTAGTAGCGACGTCGGATGGCTCTCCATGCTACTTCCTTCAGATGATGTTGCAGGTCTAACCGAGAGGGTTGTAAATCCTCGAAGTGCTTCGGTTGCTGCAACACTGGCTCCTTTGCTATTTCTGTAAAAGAGCTTTTGTGTTATCGTGTCGTTGACTATGTTACCAATTGGTTTGGAACATCCTGCCAACGTCCATCGGCTGCCTCTTCCTTTGGAGACAAACATTATATGAGTGCATACGATAATTAATATCACTCTTGCCGAGGTTAGCTGTTTTAGAGGATGCCGCATCGGTATTCCACATTGCGAGTCTTCGGTAACTTTCCTCGCAGACTTTAATAAGCCGTCTTCTTGATATCATCTTCTACGAGGGGCTAAGTGCTTAGCATTGTGTTTATTGTTTCCTGAACTTGTTGCTGTTAGTTCTTGAATCCACCTTCTATTAGGCGTAGAATATTTGGTTTCGGATTTTTCATTTTCTGAATTCCTGGCTGCTGCCATTTCTAGGTTCCACCCTACACCGGGTGCTAAGTATTTAGCGAACTCGGAGGTTTGCTCGCTTGCTGCATTCTTGATGCCATTTCTTGATGCCACCCTCCACTAGGTGCTAAATGTTTAGAGAACTCGGAGGGTTGCTCGTGTACTGCAATTCTTGCCGCTGTGTCTTGTTGCCACCCTCCACTAGGTGCTAATTGTTTATTGAACTCGGAGGGTTTCTCGATTGCTGCAGTTCCTGCTGCAACTTCTTGACTCCATCCATCGCTAGGTGCGACGTGTTTGGTGTTTTCTTTTCCTGCATCCCCTGCCGACAAGTCTTGGTGCCGCTCTCCACCGGGTGCCAAGTTTTTAATGGAGTCGGAGGGTTTTCCATCTTCTGCACTTATTGCTGTAACTTCTGGTCTCCATCCATTACCGATTGTCAAGTTTTTAGTGGACTCGGAGGTGTTCTTGTTAGCAGCAGTTATTGCTGCAACTGCTTGGCTCCATCCATCACTAGGAGCTGCTGTAGAAACATCTGGAGGAGTTCCAACGATTTGTTCGTGGCCTGCAATTTCTGGGCTGCATCCACTGCTTGGAGCTGCTGTAGGAGTTTCAACGATTTGTTCGTGGCCTGCAATTTCTGGGCTGCATCCACTGCTTGGAGCTGCAATTTCCTTTTCTTTCTGTCCATCGACTTTGTGAATGGGAACCTCCTGAATGGAGACTTCGTGAACGAGGACTTCGTGAATGAGGACTTTGGAAACTCCATGCACTTGGTGATTTTCTTGTGAATGAGAAGATGCTATTTTTTCACATTCGTTGATAACAGGATGTTGAACTTCCGTATTCTTTATATTGGCAGCTGCGATTGCTCGTTCTTCCGCTGTAGGATCGGTTGTTAATATTTTCTTCACCTGCTGGATTGTTATTCCTGGGATGGATCCATTTGATGCGGGATGAATCTCTTTGACTGTCTTAATAATTTTTTCCTTGCATACCTGATCTTCTGTGGAAAGTTTTCTTTGTGTGGGCACTATGTCCCAGAATTTCTGCAACTGATGTTCTTCTTCAATTTTGGCAACCATGGTGTTGACTCTAATGCTGTCGTTATGCTGTCTTCCAATGGTTCCAGATAATATCCAACCCAGTTTGGTATTTTGTCCCAAGATGCCATCCTTGGTTCTAGTGATTCCTTCTAGAATTATTTTAGAATATTCTTCGGCGCCTAGAATTATGTCTATGGGGCCAGGTTGGTTGAAGGTTGGATCGGCGATGAAAACATTGCTCCAGGAATTGATATTTATATTTGTGATGGGTGACGAAGGCATGGCTTTGGTAAGTTTAGGAAGTATTAGTAAATTGACAGGTAGGGAACAGTTACTTGAAAGTCTAGGTGTGATCAAACCTGGGATTTTCCATTTGGCAATTTTTGGCTCGCTGTTCCCGATTCCTGTGATTTCAGCTCGAACTTTGGTCCTGGGTAACGCCAATAATTCGGCTGATGCTTCCGTGATAAATGACCCCTGAGACCCGGGATCTATTAATACTCGTACTAGATGAGTCATCCCGGATGCTGCCCTTACTTGAACCATTGCTGTGGCAAGTAGAACTTGGCTCTCCTGTGCGCCTAAATTGGCGGTAATGATGTCCGACTTCGGCTTCTTTTCTGGAGCGTTGGAAGTCTTCATAGCTGCTCCATGAGCTGACGTTCTCATCTTTTGGGCAGGGAGCGGCCTTGATGGTGGCGGCGCCTTATGAAGCAGTGTATGATGCGGGAAGCGACAGATCCTACAATTAAAATAAGCACGACATGGTATATTTGAATCGTGCCGCAAGCATCGATAGCACAATCGATTGGTTTTTACTGCTTCTAGTTTTTCATTGGTAGGTAGCTTCTGGAATTGACTACAGTTGTCGATGTAATGATCTCCATGGCACAGCTTGCAATTTAGGGATGCGGAAGCGTAATTCTTCTGTGGTCTTTCCTGCGTGGGCTTTCGAGCTCCATCTATGGATTCTAGGGATTGGAACCGCACTTGCAGGAAAGCCATTAAATTTTGGTGATCCTGGACTTCATTTGGACATTGAAGCGACTGCTCATATAATTTGTTGGTTTCAGGATCCCATTTTCGAGCGATAGCTCTGTTAATCCACGGACCTCAACTGTCCGTGGAGATGCCTAAATTTTTGATTGCCTCCACATATTCCTTGATGGAGTCGTGCAATCTTATTAACCCTTGGGCTGACTCTTTGGAGAGGACCGGCAGATCGAATATGGTATCTAGCAATTTAGTTAAAATAAGGCGATTATTTTGATACCTTTGTTGCAGCAGATTCCAGGCGGTGTTGTAGTTTGCTTGGGTAACAGCTAGATGCTGCATCAGTCGGCTTGGCTCTCCCTTAACATGCGTCTTTAAATATTGCATCTTGATGACATCGTCCATATTCTGGTTGTCATCTACTAATTTGGTGAACAGGTCCTTGAAAGTGGCCCATTCCTCATAATTTCCCTCGTATATGGGAATTTTGACTTGAGGAAGCGAGATGGCTGCTGCTTGCTCGTTCCTTGTCGGCGCTTGCAATAAAATAATTAAATTTCTATACCTGTCTTCCAACGTAGTATATTCAGGACTGAAGTGCATTTGTTCTGAAGCCATGTCGTTTGACATAACTTCTTCGTCCATCTCGACCACACGATCCCATTTCTCTCTTAATTCCCTTGTCGTGATGGCGGGCCTCCCTAATTCTTGTGTTAGTTCGGCGTGGTCCATCGCTTGCTTAAAATTCTGAATCCGAATCTGCAGTTTTCGGATACGAACCTTTTGCTCGGGGTTGGCCACCATTTCCTCTTGAGTTCTGCTTACGGAGGGGTTGGAAATTTCCGTTGATTTTGAACAGCTCTGCAAGTAAATTTTTGCTTCGCCGTATATGGCTTTAATTTGGTCGTAATACCCTGTTTTAAAATAATTATGAGTTGGAATACTTAGCTGCCGCATTTCTGCATGATTTTTAGTTGCAGTGTTCCAAAGTTCGTCCAGCGTTTTGGTGCGACTGGCGATGTAGGCTTTATTTTTTCGGCTGGCAGGGTCCTTTTTGCTGTTAGATAATATTTGCTTTATCTTCTACGCGAACTCTTCTTGGGCGATAGCTAAGTTGTTGAATTCCTCCATGTTGTTAGCCATTTTCTGGGAACTGGGTGGTTGGCAGATGTTGTCTTCTTCTCGGGATGTGTTTTTTCGTTAGTTGGAGACAGATCCGGCTCGAAGGACCATGAACAGAAATTCTCTGCTTCAGGATTCCGTTACTTTGCGCTGATTCTATCCGTCAAGCACGTAAACAAGACTGTGTTTACGTTTTAAACCAATGTAGTCAATGGTACTTGAACGGACGACAGTAGAAACACTAACCCCTGGAGCACAGCTTCATGCCCCATAAATATTATGGCTTAGAAGGGGTAGTGAATGAATCAAACATTAAATGCAGATTGTTTTTATTATAAAAATAAACTTGTATTTATATAAAACTAAAACGCTTAACTAAGTAACAATATCAAAGTTCATTTGTACAGTTTACTGGATCAGAGCGTTTAAATTACAAAACAGCAATGTAGCAATTCTGCAGTTTTTATTTCCTGCTAGAGCGAAGGTCGCCCGTTGAACTTGCTACTGTAGGTCGGTATTGTGCATGAAGTGCAGATTTGCATTTTTCCTGGTCTTTAACTCGTCTGATTGCGTAATAACACTGGCTTTTAAATTATGATTAATGTTCCGTAATTTTGGACTGAAATATATATATGTTTAATCTAATTTAAACATATTAAATTTAGTAATTATGAGGCAAAGACTGGTGATTGCGGCATTAAAATTTTCTTGCTATTAAATCGGAATTGCATTTTAAAAACGTGCGACTGGATTTAGTAAATTTTAGAAAATAAAATTTATGTGTGTTTAAATCAAGTTTAAACATGTTGCCAATTTTAGGCTGAAGAAAAAGAAAAAGAAAAAACTATATTGTTTCTTCCACATTAAGAGTTTTTAAAGGATATTCTTCTACGGCTGACTGGCGTTGTTTGGATTGATGCTTCCTTCGGTTGATCCTTTTCCGAATGTAGTAGAAGGCTCCTATTAAAATAGCCCCTCCTAATAGGCTGCCTGTGATCCCGCTGGATAGATAGGAGTGATGGCGGATGGTTTTCCATGTCACGTCTTTTAGACGCTGTTGATTATTCCTCTGGATAGGTAGTAGCGACGTCGGATGGCTCTCCATGCTACTTCCTTCAGATGATGTTGCAGGTCTAACCGAGAGGGTTGTAAATCCTCGAAGTGGTTCGGTTGCTGCAACACTGGCTCCTTTGCTATTTCTGTAAAAGAGCTTTTGTGTTATCGTGTCGTTGACTATGTTACCAATTGGTTTGGAACATCCTGCCAACGTCCATCGGCTGCCTCTTCCTTTGGAGACAAACATTATATGAGTGCATACGATAATTAATATCACTCTTGCCGAGGTTAGCTGTTTTAGAGGATGCCGCATCGGTATTCCACATTGCGAGTCTTCGGTAACTTTCCTCGCAGACTTTAATAAGCCGTCTTCTTGATACCATCTTCTACGAGGGGCTAAGTGCTTAGCATTGTGTTTATTGTTTCCTGAACTTGTTGCTGTTAGTTCTTGAATCCACCTTCTATTAGGCGTAGAATATTTGGTTTCGGATTTTTCATTTTCTGAATTCCTGGCTGCTGCCATTTCTAGGTTCCACCCTACACCGGGTGCTAAGTATTTAGCGAACTCGGAGGTTTGCTCGCTTGCTGCATTTCTTGATGCCATTTCTTGATGCCACCCTCCACTAGGTGCTAAATGTTTAGAGAACTCGGAGGGTTGCTCGTGTACTGCAATTCTTGCCGCTGTGTCTTGTTGCCACCCTCCACTAGGTGCTAATTGTTTATTGAACTCGGAGGGTTTCTCGATTGCTGCAGTTCCTGCTGCAACTTCTTGACTCCATCCATCGCTAGGTGCTACGTGTTTGGTGTTTTCTTTTCCTGCATCCCCTGCCGACAAGTCTTGGTGCCGCTCTCCACCGGGTGCCAAGTTTTTAATGGAGTCGGAGGGTTTTCCATCTTCTGCACTTATTGCTGTAACTTCTGGTCTCCATCCATTACCGATTGTCAAGTTTTTAGTGGACTCGGAGGTGTTCTTGTTAGCAGCAGTTATTGCTGCAACTGCTTGGCTCCATCCATCACTAGGAGCTGCTGTAGAAACATCTGGAGGAGTTCCAACGATTTGTTCGTGGCCTGCAATTTCTGGGCTGCATCCACTGCTTGGAGCTGCTGTAGGAGTTTCAACGATTTGTTCGTGGCCTGCAATTTCTGGGCTGCATCCACTGCTTGGAGCTGCAATTTCCTTTTCTTTCTGTCCATCGACTTTGTGAATGGGAACCTCCTGAATGGAGACTTCGTGAACGAGGACTTCGTGAATGAGGACTTTGGAAACTCCATGCACTTGGTGATTTTCTTGTGGATGAGAAGATGCTATTTTTTCACATTCGTTGATAACAGGATGTTGAACTTCCGTATTCTTTATATTGGCAGCTGCGATTGCTCGTTCTTCCGCTGTAGGATCGGTTGTTAATATTTTCTTCACCTGCTGGATTGTTATTCCTGGGATGGATCCATTTGATGCGGGATGAATCTCTTTGACTGTCTTAATAATTTTTTCCTTGCATACCTGATCTTCTGTGGAAAGTTTTCTTTGTGTGGGCACTTCTTCTATGTCCCAGAATTTCTGCAACTGATGTTCTTCTTCAATTTTGGCAACCATGGTGTTGACTCTAATGCTGTCGTTATGCTGTCTTCCAATGGTTCCAGATAATATCCAACCCAGTTTGGTATTTTGTCCCAAGATGCCATCCTTGGTTCTAGTGATTCCTTCTAGAATTATTTTAGAATATTCTTCGGCGCCTAGAATTATGTCTATGGGGCCAGGTTGGTTGAAGGTTGGATCGGCGATGAAAACATTGCTCCAGGAATTGATATTTATATTTGGGATGGGTGATGAAGGCATGGCTTTGGTAAGTTTAGGAAGTATTAGTAAATTGACAGGTAGGGAACAGTTACTTGAAAGTCTAGGTGTGATCAAACCTGGGATTTTCCATTTGGCAATTTTTGGCTCGCTGTTCCCGATTCCTGTGATTTCAGCTCGAACTTTGGTCCTGGGTAACGCCAATAATTCGGCTGATGCTTCCGTGATAAATGACCCCTGAGACCCGGGATCTATTAATACTCGTACTAGATGAGTCATCCCGGATGCTGCCCTTACTTGAACCATTGCTGTGGCAAGTAGAACTTGGCTCTCCTGTGCGCCTAAATTGGCGGTAATGATGTCCGACTTCGGCTTCTTTTCTGGAGCGTTGGAAGTCTTCATAGCTGCTCCATGAGCTGACGTTCTCATCTTTTGGGCAGGGAGCGGCCTTGATGGTGGCGGCGCCTTATGAAGCAGTGTATGATGCGGGAAGCGACAGATCCTACAATTAAAATAAGCACGACATGGTATATTTGAATCGTGCCGCAAGCATCGATAGCACAATCGATTGGTTTTTACTGCTTCTAGTTTTTCATGGGTAGGTAGCTTCTGGAATTGACTACAGTTGTCGATGTAATGATCTCCATGGCACAGCTTGCAATTTAGGGATGCGGAAGCGTAATTCTTCTGTGGTCTTTCCTGCGTGGGCTTTCGAGCTCCATCTATGGATTCTAGGGATTGGAACCGCACTTGCAGGAAAGCCATTAAATTTTGGTGATCCTGGACTTCATTTGGACATTGAAGCGACTGCTCATATAATTTGTTGGTTTCAGGATCCCATTTTCGAGCGATAGCTTTGTTAATCCACGGACCTCAACTGTCCGTGGAGATGCCTAAATTTTTGATTGCCTCCACACATTCCTTGATGGAGTCGTGCAATCTTTTTAACCCTTGGGCTGACTCTTTGGAGAGGACCGGCAGATCGAATATGGTATCTAGCAATTTAGTTAAAATAAGGCGATTATTTTGATACCTTTGTTGCAGCAGATTCCAGGCGGTGTTGTAGTTTGCTTGGGTAACAGCTAGATGCTGCATCAGTCGGCTTGGCTCTCCCTTAACATGCGTCTTTAAATATTGCATCTTGATGACATCGTCCATATTCTGGTTGTCATCTACTAATTTGGTGAACAGGTCCTTGAAAGTGGCCCATTCCTCATAATTTCCCTCGTATATGGGAATTTTGACTTGAGGAAGCGAGATGGCTGCTGCTTGCTCGTTCCTTGTCGGCGCTTGCAATAAAATAATTAAATTTCTATACCTGTCTTCCAACGTAGTATATTCAGGACTGAAGTGCATTTGTTCTGAAGCCATGTCGTTTGACATAACTTCTTCGTCCATCTCGACCACACGATCCCATTTCTCTCTTAATTCCCTTGTCGTGATGGCGGGCCTCCCTAATTCTTGTGTTAGTTCGGCGTGGTCCATCGCTTGCTTAAAATTCTGAATCCGAATCTGCAGTTTTCGGATACGAACCTTTTGCTCGGGGTTGGCCACCATTTCCTCTTGAGTTCTGCTTACGGAGGGGTTGGAAATTTCCGTTGATTTTGAACAGCTCTGCAAGTAAATTTTTGCTTCGCCGTATATGGCTTTAATTTGGTCGTAATACCCTGTTTTAAAATAATTATGAGTTGGAATACTTAGCTGCCGCATTTCTGCATGATTTTTAGTTGCAGTGTTCCAAAGTTCGTCCAGCGTTTTGGTGCGACTGGCGATGTAGGCTTTATTTTTTCGGCTGGCAGGGTCCTTTTTGCTGTTAGATAATATTTGCTTTATCTTCTGCGCGAACTCTTCTTGGGCGATAGCTAAGTTGTTGAATTCCTCCATGTTGTTAGCCATTTTCTGGGAACTGGGTGGTTGGCAGATGTTGTCTTCTTCTCGGGATGTGTTTTTTCGTTAGTTGGAGACAGATCCGGCTCGAAGGACCATGAACAGAAATTCTCTGCTTCAGGATTCCGTTACTTTGCGCTGATTCTATCCGTCAAGCACGTAAACAAGACTGTGTTTACGTTTTAAACCAATGTAGTCAATGGTACTTGAACGGACGACAGTAGAAACACTAACCCCTGGAGCACAGCTTCATGCCCCATAAATATTATGGCTTAGAAGGGGTAGTGAATGAATCAAACATTAAATGCAGATTGTTTTTATTATAAAAATAAACTTGTATTTATATAAAACTAAAACGCTTAACTAAGTAACAATATCAAAGTTCATTTGTACAGTTTACTGGATCAGAGCGTTTAAATTACAAAACAGCAATGTAGCAATTCTGCAGTTTTTATTTCCTGCTAGAGCGAAGGTCGCCCGTTGAACTTGCTACTGTAGGTCGGTATTGTGCATGAAGTGCAGATTTGCATTTTTCCTGGTCTTTAACTCGTCTGATTGCGTAATAACACTGGCTTTTAAATTATGATTAATGTTCCGTAATTTTGGACTGAAATATATATATGTTTAATCTAATTTAAACATATTAAATTTAGTAATTATGAGGCAAAGACTGGTGATTGCGGCATTAAAATTTTCTTGCTATTAAATCGGAATTGCATTTTAAAAACGTGCGACTGGATCTAGTAAATTTTAGAAAATAAAATTTATGTGTGTTTAAATCAAGTTTAAACATGTTGCCAATTTTAGGCTGAAGAAAAAGAAAAAGAAAAAACTATATTGTTTCTTCCACATTAAGAGTTTTTAAAGGATATTCTTCTACGGCTGACTGGCGTTGTTTGGATTGATGCTTCCTTCGGTTGATCCTTTTCCGAATGTAGTAGAAGGCTCCTATTAAAATAGCCCCTCCTAATAGGCTGCCTGTGATCCCGCTGGATAGATAGGAGTGATGGCGGATGGTTTTCCATGTCACGTCTTTTAGACGCTGTTGATTATTCCTCTGGATAGGTAGTAGCGACGTCGGATGGCTCTCCATGCTACTTCCTTCAGATGATGTTGCAGGTCTAACCGAGAGGGTTGTAAATCCTCGAAGTGGTTCGGTTGCTGCAACACTGGCTCCTTTGCTATTTCTGTAAAAGAGCTTTTGTGTTATCGTGTCGTTGACTATGTTACCAATTGGTTTGGAACATCCTGCCAACGTCCATCGGCTGCCTCTTCCTTTGGAGACAAACATTATATGAGTGCATACGATAATTAATATCACTCTTGCCGAGGTTAGCTGTTTTAGAGGATGCCGCATCGGTATTCCACATTGCGAGTCTTCGGTAACTTTCCTCGCAGACTTTAATAAGCCGTCTTCTTGATACCATCTTCTACGAGGGGCTAAGTGCTTAGCATTGTGTTTATTGTTTCCTGAACTTGTTGCTGTTAGTTCTTGAATCCACCTTCTATTAGGCGTAGAATATTTGGTTTCGGATTTTTCATTTTCTGAATTCCTGGCTGCTGCCATTTCTAGGTTCCACCCTACACCGGGTGCTAAGTATTTAGCGAACTCGGAGGTTTGCTCGCTTGCTGCATTTCTTGATGCCATTTCTTGATGCCACCCTCCACTAGGTGCTAAATGTTTAGAGAACTCGGAGGGTTGCTCGTGTACTGCAATTCTTGCCGCTGTGTCTTGTTGCCACCCTCCACTAGGTGCTAATTGTTTATTGAACTCGGAGGGTTTCTCGATTGCTGCAGTTCCTGCTGCAACTTCTTGACTCCATCCATCGCTAGGTGCTACGTGTTTGGTGTTTTCTTTTCCTGCATCCCCTGCCGACAAGTCTTGGTGCCGCTCTCCACCGGGTGCCAAGTTTTTAATGGAGTCGGAGGGTTTTCCATCTTCTGCACTTATTGCTGTAACTTCTGGTCTCCATCCATTACCGATTGTCAAGTTTTTAGTGGACTCGGAGGTGTTCTTGTTAGCAGCAGTTATTGCTGCAACTGCTTGGCTCCATCCATCACTAGGAGCTGCTGTAGAAACATCTGGAGGAGTTCCAACGATTTGTTCGTGGCCTGCAATTTCTGGGCTGCATCCACTGCTTGGAGCTGCTGTAGGAGTTTCAACGATTTGTTCGTGGCCTGCAATTTCTGGGCTGCATCCACTGCTTGGAGCTGCAATTTCCTTTTCTTTCTGTCCATCGACTTTGTGAATGGGAACCTCCTGAATGGAGACTTCGTGAACGAGGACTTCGTGAATGAGGACTTTGGAAACTCCATGCACTTGGTGATTTTCTTGTGAATGAGAAGATGCTATTTTTTCACATTCGTTGATAACAGGATGTTGAACTTCCGTATTCTTTATATTGGCAGCTGCGATTGCTCGTTCTTCCGCTGTAGGATCGGTTGTTAATATTTTCTTCACCTGCTGGATTGTTATTCCTGGGATGGATCCATTTGATGCGGGATGAATCTCTTTGACTGTCTTAATAATTTTTTCCTTGCATACCTGATCTTCTGTGGAAAGTTTTCTTTGTGTGGGCACTTCTTCTATGTCCCAGAATTTCTGCAACTGATGTTCTTCTTCAATTTTGGCAACCATGGTGTTGACTCTAATGCTGTCGTTATGCTGTCTTCCAATGGTTCCAGATAATATCCAACCCAGTTTGGTATTTTGTCCCAAGATGCCATCCTTGGTTCTAGTGATTCCTTCTAGAATTATTTTAGAATATTCTTCGGCGCCTAGAATTATGTCTATGGGGCCAGGTTGGTTGAAGGTTGGATCGGCGATGAAAACATTGCTCCAGGAATTGATATTTATATTTGGGATGGGTGATGAAGGCATGGCTTTGGTAAGTTTAGGAAGTATTAGTAAATTGACAGGTAGGGAACAGTTACTTGAAAGTCTAGGTGTGATCAAACCTGGGATTTTCCATTTGGCAATTTTTGGCTCGCTGTTCCCGATTCCTGTGATTTCAGCTCGAACTTTGGTCCTGGGTAACGCCAATAATTCGGCTGATGCTTCCGTGATAAATGACCCCTGAGACCCGGGATCTATTAATACTCGTACTAGATGAGTCATCCCGGATGCTGCCCTTACTTGAACCATTGCTGTGGCAAGTAGAACTTGGCTCTCCTGTGCGCCTAAATTGGCGGTAATGATGTCCGACTTCGGCTTCTTTTCTGGAGCGTTGGAAGTCTTCATAGCTGCTCCATGAGCTGACGTTCTCATCTTTTGGGCAGGGAGCGGCCTTGATGGTGGCGGCGCCTTATGAAGCAGTGTATGATGCGGGAAGCGACAGATCCTACAATTAAAATAAGCACGACATGGTATATTTGAATCGTGCCGCAAGCATCGATAGCACAATCGATTGGTTTTTACTGCTTCTAGTTTTTCATGGGTAGGTAGCTTCTGGAATTGACTACAGTTGTCGATGTAATGATCTCCATGGCACAGCTTGCAATTTAGGGATGCGGAAGCGTAATTCTTCTGTGGTCTTTCCTGCGTGGGCTTTCGAGCTCCATCTATGGATTCTAGGGATTGGAACCGCACTTGCAGGAAAGCCATTAAATTTTGGTGATCCTGGACTTCATTTGGACATTGAAGCGACTGCTCATATAATTTGTTGGTTTCAGGATCCCATTTTCGAGCGATAGCTTTGTTAATCCACGGACCTCAACTGTCCGTGGAGATGCCTAAATTTTTGATTGCCTCCACACATTCCTTGATGGAGTCGTGCAATCTTTTTAACCCTTGGGCTGACTCTTTGGAGAGGACCGGCAGATCGAATATGGTATCTAGCAATTTAGTTAAAATAAGGCGATTATTTTGATACCTTTGTTGCAGCAGATTCCAGGCGGTGTTGTAGTTTGCTTGGGTAACAGCTAGATGCTGCATCAGTCGGCTTGGCTCTCCCTTAACATGCGTCTTTAAATATTGCATCTTGATGACATCGTCCATATTCTGGTTGTCATCTACTAATTTGGTGAACAGGTCCTTGAAAGTGGCCCATTCCTCATAATTTCCCTCGTATATGGGAATTTTGACTTGAGGAAGCGAGATGGCTGCTGCTTGCTCGTTCCTTGTCGGCGCTTGCAATAAAATAATTAAATTTCTATACCTGTCTTCCAACGTAGTATATTCAGGACTGAAGTGCATTTGTTCTGAAGCCATGTCGTTTGACATAACTTCTTCGTCCATCTCGACCACACGATCCCATTTCTCTCTTAATTCCCTTGTCGTGATGGCGGGCCTCCCTAATTCTTGTGTTAGTTCGGCGTGGTCCATCGCTTGCTTAAAATTCTGAATCCGAATCTGCAGTTTTCGGATACGAACCTTTTGCTCGGGGTTGGCCACCATTTCCTCTTGAGTTCTGCTTACGGAGGGGTTGGAAATTTCCGTTGATTTTGAACAGCTCTGCAAGTAAATTTTTGCTTCGCCGTATATGGCTTTAATTTGGTCGTAATACCCTGTTTTAAAATAATTATGAGTTGGAATACTTAGCTGCCGCATTTCTGCATGATTTTTAGTTGCAGTGTTCCAAAGTTCGTCCAGCGTTTTGGTGCGACTGGCGATGTAGGCTTTATTTTTTCGGCTGGCAGGGTCCTTTTTGCTGTTAGATAATATTTGCTTTATCTTCTGCGCGAACTCTTCTTGGGCGATAGCTAAGTTGTTGAATTCCTCCATGTTGTTAGCCATTTTCTGGGAACTGGGTGGTTGGCAGATGTTGTCTTCTTCTCGGGATGTGTTTTTTCGTTAGTTGGAGACAGATCCGGCTCGAAGGACTATGAACAGAAATTCTCTGCTTCAGGATTCCGTTACTTTGCGCTGATTCTATCCGTCAAGCACGTAAACAAGACTGTGTTTACGTTTTAAACCAATGTAGTCAATGGTACTTGAACGGACGACAGTAGAAACACTAACCCCTGGAGCACAGCTTCATGCCCCATAAATATTATGGCTTAGAAGGGGTAGTGAATGAATCAAACATTAAATGCAGATTGTTTTTATTATAAAAATAAACTTGTATTTATATAAAACTAAAACGCTTAACTAAGTAACAATATCAAAGTTCATTTGTACAGTTTACTGGATCAGAGCGTTTAAATTACAAAACAGCAATGTAGCAATTCTGCAGTTTTTATTTCCTGCTAGAGCGAAGGTCGCCCGTTGAACTTGCTACTGTAGGTCGGTATTGTGCAGGAAGTGCAGATTTGCATTTTTCCTGGTCTTTAACTCGTCTGATTGCGTAATAACACTGGCTTTTAAATTATGAATAATGTTCCGTAATTCTGGACTGAAATATATATATGTTTAATCTAATTTAAACATATTAAATTTAGTAATTATGAGGCAAAGACTGGTGATTGCGGCATTAAAATTTTCTTGCTATTAAATCGGAATTGCATTTTAAAAACGTGCGACTGGATTTCGTAAATTTTAGAAAATAAAATTTATGTGTGTTTAAATCAAGTTTAAACACCTATGCTTTTTGAGACGTCAATATTTCCGATTATTTTCTCTAATGTTATATTAGGTTAAATAGCAAGGCGGAGAACGCATCCCCTTGCCTTACTCCGCCATTTATATTTAAAGCATTTGTCTAGTTGAGGTTGAAGTGTTCGAGAGTGCGGTCGTGTCTTTGCGAGCTCCGGCAAATAAATCGAAATCGATCTTGCCGAGTCAGTAAATACACAATTTTTTAATAAATAAAACTCAGTAGTGAGTGGAGTGCAATTTTCTACTAAGAGCTGTAAGCATAGTGGGAAATCGAGAACAAAATTTCGAGTATTCCGAAGCCACTTGGTGAAAATAGCGGAGGACAAGCGAGCGCCGCGTACGTATATTTCGTTGAAGTGCCGAGGTCAAATTTCGGACGGCGCGACGTGCCGGCCGCGCGATAGTGGATCCAGCTGTTTGGACCGATAAACCGATTTCGACCTTCTTTGTTTGTAAACAACGCATTTAAGTAAATATTGCTCCCCTGTATCTAATTCGAGGTACAAGCGAAAACGCATATGGCCACAAGTAGCAAGAGGCAAAGAGAGCTAAACAGTAGTACGGAGGAAGAGCTAAAAGCCTCCCAAAGAAGCAAGAAGTTAATAAGATCGCCAAAACTAGATTCAGAAAAACAGCAAGAAAGCCAGGAGGCAGATATGGAGGATCTAAAAGATATAAAAAGCCTGTTAATGACCATGAATGAAGAGCTAAAGAAGAATACTGAAGAGACCCGAAGGAATGCCGAAGAAACCAGAAAAATACGAGAAGAGATGGAAAAGAGAGAACAAATCTGGCAGGAAGAGAAAAAAGAACTGAAGGACAAAATACACGAACTTGAAAACAGACTGGAAAATTCCGACAAGCAGAAAAGAAAAAATAATGTAGTAATCAAAGGATTAAAACTTGAGGGTCAACGAAAAGAAGAAGCAGCAACACAATTTTTTAAGGAAAAGTTACAGGTAGAAGTGGAGGTTAAACAAGTAACAATAATAACCAATAAGCAAAACAAAACGATAAATATCATAGAACTGAAAAATTGGGAGACAAAACAGGAAATATTAAAAAACAAAGCTAAACTGAGAGGGTCAACAGTGTATATAGAAAATGATCTGACATTGAATGAAAGGAAAGTTCAAGCAGAAATTAGGAAGATAGCCAAGGATGAAAGCAACAAGGGAAACAAAGTTAAGATGGGATATAAAAAGATTACTATAGGAGACGTAATGTACGTGTGGAGCGATAGAGCAAATGGAATAATACCGACAAAAAACTAATACGCCAGAACAGGAAAAACATAACTAAGACGACAATGGCAACGTTTACGGACAACGAAAATGGTTATGCGATTTGGAAATTAGGAACGTGGAATGTTAGAGGGTTAACTGGGAAAGTATTAGAACTAGCAGATCAGATAGAAAAGTCAAATTTAATATTAGTAGGCTTAACTGAAACAAAATGGAAGGGAAATGGTAGTAGAATTATAGGTAATGGGAATTTATTAATATACGGGGGGGGGGTGGAAAAACGAGAAATAGCCCATGCTGGAGTAGCATGCTTAATAAGGAAAGAAAATAGTAACCAAATAAAGAAATGGGAATATGTTACAGAAAGAATTCTAAAGGTAGTGATAGAAATCTGTAAAGAGAAGCCACTAACGATTATAATAGTCTATGGACCTAATGAAAACGACACTGTTGCTATAAAGAACTCCTTTTGGAATAAATTGCAAGATACAGTAGGGGATTACAAAGGTGAGCTAATGCTGATTGGCGATTTTAATTCCAGAGTTGGCAATGATCATAAAAGATGGGAAGGGATACTAGGACCACATGGCGAAGACACAATTAATGGTAATGGCAAACGCATGTTAGAATTCTGTGCAGACAACAACCTTGTTATTGCTAATACGTTTTACAGGCACAAGGAAATACATAAAATAACTAGAGAAGTTATCAGCAGAGGTGAGAAATCGATAATCGACTATATAGTAATACAAAAGGACAGAACAAAGGATTTAAAAAATGTCAGAGTAAAGAGGGGTTTTGAGCTAGGAACTGACCACTACCTGCTAGAAGCCACACTTCACATAAGAGTGAAGGATAAGGTAAATAGCCACGTAACAGACCATGACAGAGAAACCCTAAGAATCTACAGACTAAGAAACGATATAGTAAAACAACAATACAGAACAAAGACAAATGATGAATTTTCTAAAATAAACAGTAATGATGATGGAAATAACATCGAAAAAAGATGGGAAAGATTTAAGACAATACTAACCCAAACTGCAAAACTACTATGCGGAACAAATAAAACCAAGAGAAACAAAAAACATACAACATGGTGGACCGATAGGGTTAAGAAAGAAGTCAGTGCGAAGAAGAAACTTTGGAAGAAGTACCTATTAATGAGAAATGCAGAGACGTATGAAGCATACAAGGCCCAAAGAACGAAAGCAAAAGAAATTGTAATTGAGGCCAAAAAGTCAGCGTGGGTACAATTCGGCAATAAACTGGAGAGGAACTATAATCAAAATAAAAAACTATTCTACAAGACACTAACATCGTTTAGAAAGGAGAAAGTAGTAAGATTAAAACAAATAAAAGACAAAAAAGGTAACATATTATCTGCTGACAATGACATATTAGCAAGATGGAAAGAAT
Organism: Agriotes lineatus; assembly: GCA_940337035.1. Classification (NCBI taxonomy): domain Eukaryota; kingdom Metazoa; phylum Arthropoda; class Insecta; order Coleoptera; family Elateridae; genus Agriotes; species Agriotes lineatus. Next base: position 154,478 of record CALNHX010000130.1, read on the forward strand.
ATTTTGCAGAGCTGTTAACCGCTGAGAAAAGTCACAGTAACAATAGTAAAGAAAGTGAATGCGAGATGATGACGAAAGACCAAAACGAAGCAGCAGGTAGTAAAGAACATATTAAAATCGACTAGGTTAAAGAAATATTGGCAAAAACCAAAATAGGAAAAGCGGCAGGTTGCGACGAGATAGCACCCGAGATGTTAAAATACCTAGGAGACAGAGGAATACAGGAACTACATCAATTACTTAATATAGTGTGGAGCACCAAAACGACTCCGAAAGAGTGGAACACAGCCATAATCCTGCCAATTCACAAGAAAGGTGACGTAAGGGAGTGCTCCAACTATAGAGGAATATCCCTGTTATGTGTCGCTGCCAAAATATATGAGGGAATATTAGAAAAAAAGTTAAGACAGTCAATAGAGTCACATCTTCAAGATGCCCAGAGTGGTTTCAGACCTGGGCACAGCGTACAAGACCACATCTTCACATTACAACAACTGGCGGAAAAACTATTAAAGAAAGACAGGAAGGCCTTCCTCTGCTTCATTGACTTAAGGAAAGCGTTTGACACCATCAAAAGAGACACCATATGGAAATGCCTAAAAAAGAAAAATGTAGATTTAGAACTAATAGAAGCCATTAAAAGTACATATGTAACAACCAATAATATAGTGAGAACGGGGAATTTGAGCTCTGAAACGTTTGTTACAAACGAAGGCGTGAGACAGGGAGGGGTAATTAGTCCTCTGCTTTTCATAACGGTTATGGACGAAATCATTAAAGAGTGCCAAGGAAAAATGAAAAAATTTTATATCGGCTATAAAAATCTGCAGAATATAAATCTGGAAATATGTGCCTTTGCCGATGACTTAGTGATATGTGCGGACTCAGAGAAAAATCTTCAAATAAATGTAGACATCTGGAAAGAAGTTCTGACCCAGTATAATTTACAACTCAATGTAGAGAAAACCAAAGTTTCCGTAATAGCAAATAAGGAAATAAAAGTAAACATAAGAATTGACAGTGCATACTTAGAACAAGTAAGTAACTACAAATATCTGGGTAGCTTCGTAAATACTCGAGGAACAATTGACCAGGAGTTAGACAATAGAATAGGATCGGCACATAAAGTCTACCAAGCGCTGTACAAAAACTTCTTACACATGAAGGAAGTAACCTGGAATACAAATCTGCAGGTGTACAAAACGATTTACCTTCCTACACTATTGTATGGCGCGGAAACGTGGGTACTGACCAAAAGAGGAAAACAACGTCTCCAAGCGGCTGAGATGAAATTTCTAAGAGCAATAACGGGGAAGAAGAGAGAAGACAAAATAAGGAATGAAGTTATAAGAGAGGAACTTAAAGTGCGAGCGCTGGATGTAATCTTGGACAACCAAAAGCTAAAGTGGCTAGGACATATAATAAGAATGAACAGTGACAGGCAAGTGAAAAAAGTGTGGGAAGTGAAAGTGTGGGGCAAAAACAGAGTGGGAAGGCCTAGAAGGTCATGGAATGAAAGTGTAGGAGAAATATTAGACAAAAGAGGAATAACATGGAGCGAAGCATTAAATATGGCAGAAGACAGGAAACGATGGAGCCGATTTGTAAACCAAGGCAGCAACTAGATGAGCAAACTATCCTCGACACCTACGGGTACAAGAGGACCGGATTATGTATGTATGTATGTATGTATTTGTCTAGTTCCCATGTATTATTACTTTGGCCTGGAGTCATTTAGCGTCATTTGAACTAATTTTATAAGCTTATTTGGGATTCCCAGTTCCCGTAGTCCATTATACATTCTCTTTCTATTTATCTTATCAAAGGCCTGTCTAAAATCTATAAATAAATTATGTATTTCAATGTTATATTCAATCGCCTTTTCATATATTTGTCTGATATACCAATCAAATAGCTAATTGAAAAAGAAATTGTAAGGAAAACCCTTTAAGTTATTTTCTTGGCAGCAGTCTCTTGATATTTTCTTTAATTGTTAATTATTTGTGGTCATAATTCCTACTAAAATTTCAACAAATATTAAACTTACTCCTGAAAGTGCTTATAATTACTTGTTCTTCTTCTTCTTCTTCTTCGTTCTTACATGGTTTCCCATATAGGTAGGCATAAACTGCCTGTATTTTCCTTTTAAGCCTTTTCTGAAGTCTACGTCTCATTCCGCCATCGTTTTGCTGGTCTTCCTTGTGTTTGTTTGCCCACTGGTTTGTTGTTTTTGTCAATCTTGGCTAACCTGTTATTATCCATCCTTTGTATATGTTTATTCTACTATAGTAGTAGGAAAAGTGGACGGAAAAAGACCGAGAGGCCGTTCACCAACCAGATGGCTAGACCAAATTAAAAACCTAACCGGAAATACAACACACGAAGCTATTCACAGAGCACAAAACCGCGAAGAATGGCGACATCTAATTCACCAAACTAAAAATTTATATTAATCACGACACTTCAGACATGAAGTAACACGACTAAGAAGAAGATATGTTTATTCTATTGTTTTCTTCTGTGCCGTACCAGTTTGGCTATGTCCTGTATATTGCTCATTTCTCGTAATTCCTCGCTTCTAGCTCTATCATAGAGTGTTTTACCTTGTATAGTTCTAATTACCTTAATTTCTGCTGTCATCATCTGTATTATTTTTCATGTATCTGCTCTGATTTATGAGGCATACGTCAGGATAAGTCTTATAAGTGTTTTATATATTCTAGTCTTACCGTTACAGTTGAGATATTTCTTTCTCCAGACTGTGTCTTTCAAACATCCTGAAATGCGGGTGGCTTTCATTGTTTGATTTTTTATCTCTTGTTGTAGGTTACCATTACTTGTTATTTCTGACCCTGTAACGGTACTAACGGCACTAAGATAACTTTAGACAGTTTAATTATAAGATTCAGTATTTACAAACATAGGTATTGTTCTTTAGAAATCAAATAAAATGTATTTTACAATGTGTTTAATTAATTATGTTGGGGACCCGGCTGCTCGTTCCTTGCGCGCTGGCATCCCGCTTTGCATCTGTGTGTGGAAGGTCCGAATAGCCGCCTTCTACAGAAATCGTTCGGACGCCACTGACCGCGAAGACGAATTGCCCAAAGTAAGTCGCAGTGGTGCCAACTTCCGGATTCGAATGTCTCCTTCGGCGTTAAAACCGCGTGTAACTGCAAATATAGGTTAATTTCGAATATGTTATATTTTTCGCCTTACGACTCCGTGCTAGCGGTCTAATTCTCGTGAATACGGTGGAGTGTTTGTACGACTGGCAGCCGGAGGGAAGTTGTCGACGTTCGTTCACCTGGAGGTCCGGTTCGTGGAGGCGACTTCTACAGCTCGCGGCCCCGAGGGTGCTGCAGCTGACAGGTAGCAATTTCGATCGGTAAGTGCAGTCCTATAGTCAAACAGACATTAAACACAATCTTACAGTGGCCTTCCGGGCCATGCAAACAGAGTGTTGGACGCTGGATTTATTTTGTATCGCCAAATTGACATATGAAACGGCCTGGTTTGTTAAACCCTCGTTTCGAATACGTCGTCCAGGAAATTTTGGTGCAATTATTTACTAGCGTCCTCCAAGCAAGGTTTCAATAATTATTAGTTCGGGATATTTACAAGTGTTAAATTTAAACAGCGAAACGGTTTCAATAATTATTAGTTCGGGATATTTACAAGTGTTAAATTTAAACAGCAAAACGGGTTCAATAATTATTAGTTCGGGATATTTACAAGGGTTAAATTTCAACAGCGAAACGGTTTCCCATTCGTGAGCTTCGTTTCTTAAAGCTGTTTATTCGGGGAACGAGTTCAATTAAACAATAGCTAGGAACACGGTCTCCAAGACTGGAGGCTTCGGGTTCGAACTTAGCTAAGGGAAAATGCTAATGTCGGGACGGGAAAAATTCTCTCTAAACGGTCGGACAGGGTCAGGAAGGGAATGAAGGGAGGGAATGCAAGGATGTATGAATGAAGTCTGCCGAGGAAGTCTGCCGAGAAGCGGCTTTTATAGCTCCTCTTCGTGTTTCGTGCATCAAGCCACCACCTCGGGCCTTCTAAGCGTGAGAGCAGTACGTGGAGCAGGGATCTCTTGATGACGTAGCCGGCCGCGCGTGCGAAAAATTCAAACTTGTGACGTAGAAATCGCTAGGCTGGAACGCGCGAATTGATTTTAATTCACAAAAACGCGTTTCGACTGGGCGAATCGTTACACATGATCCTCCTCTCGGGAAAATGAAGGACAACCGGCGGAGACGACGTCGTGAAGATACCTGGAGATCTCGACACAGAAAACATTCATATCTTTCAGTATACATTCTGGGAATATTTAGTGATGTGAAAGTATTCAGGTTTCAGGGCAATTCACTTTCACACAACTTTTCAACTGGGGAGAAATTGCATAGGCCGCGGAGACCGGCGTACAATTTCCAGGAACCAGGTACACTGGATTAAACTTACAGGCACTGGTACAGAAAAAAAAAACGACTTCCTTTCCACATTCTTTCCTTCAAGCTTCGATAAATCTACAATCTCCAGCTATAATCCGGGTCTACGGTAGCTATGAGTACGCTTCAAAAGGACAAAAAAAAATCAGTATTATCAATCACACTTTAAAATCAATCGCATTTTAAAATCGATCGCTCTGTTACAGGTGCACTCATCTGGAATAGCCCCTAACGCTTATCTGGATTAAGCGAAAAGCTTCAAACTCACGGAGCGGATTCACAGTTGCATTCATTCTGGAATCGTACTGTTAGAAATGCATTCATCTGGAACACACTCTAACGCCTATCTGGATTAAGCAAAGAATTTCAAACTCACGAAGTGGACACAGTTGCGGTATCAACGTAATCACACTAGCAGGGTTCTCTGGAGCGAATTCATCTCTGAATAAATGCATCGGTCGCGGTATCGGCCTACATTCACACTAGGAGATTCTAAGTATGCGAAAGGATTCAGGTTGCAGGATAACCTTTTTTCACAAAACAATCTCGCTAGAGGAAATTGCAGAGGCTGCGGGAACCAGCGTACACTTTCCAGAAAACAGCATACAGGACTCAGGATTCCGGCACTGAAAACGCATTTTCACCTCCAAGCTTCGACTTATAGTCTACTATCTCCTGTCAACACCCGGGTTCACGGTGACAGAAGCACGTTTCAAAAGGATGATCTTTCAGGGTAAGCATTCATGCTAACTATGTCGGCATTCACACAAACTTACATATCTCACTTTTTCAGATTCACCAGGCACTTATATGCGGATACCTGCGGCTCTGGCACTGAAAAATGTCGGATACAACGGCGGAACTGGCACACGAAGACTTCCACTCGCGGACATCTGGATTGTCCTGTCTTCGGCCATCTTCCACGGGCGGACACCTGGATTGTCCTGTCTTCGGCCATCTTTTGGCATTCCGGCCAACGTTTGGCATTCCGGCCATGGCCTGGCATTCTTTTGCCATCTTCGCCTTCTTCGCCTTTTTCGCTAGGGTGCCTCGGGGTCGCTAAGCCCGAACCAGTAGGCAAACTGGTCCCTGAGGTTCGCAGGAGGACTTACGGACTAGACTGGATTTCGGAAAGATCTTATCTGGACTACACGGGATTTCGGAAAGATCTTATCTAGATACAGGAAAAGACTTGGACAGGGATCTAGGAATGCTATACTGGACATCACTGGTTCTGACTGGTTCTGGGTTCCGGAAGATTTCGCTGGACGGCTATGCTGTAACAGGTTTTGTAAATTATTCATATTACAAAATTTTAAACAAATATTTTTCAGGTATCGGATGCCAAATTCTAGTTCTGGAGCTTCCGGCGGGTGCTTGCTAATCTCTATGTATATCTGAGCTCAGCTTGCCTGCTCGGGCGCCATTTGTAACGGTACTAGCCCTCTGCTAATTAGGGCTAATGAATTTAACTAATTTTCCTTCAGGTAGCTTATCAGTCGGAGATGATTTAGTTCAGCCAGATATACACTTGAAGATTAACAAGCAAACACTAAGATAACTTTAGACAGTTTAATTATAAGATTCAGTATTTACAAACATAGGTATTGTTCTTTAGAAATCAAATAAAATGTATTTTACAATGTGTTTAATTAATTATGTTGGGGACCCGGCTGCTCGTTCCTTGCGCGCTGGCAGCCCGCTTTGCATCTGTGTGTGGAAGGTTCGAATAGCCGCCTTCTACAGAAATCGTTCGGACGCTACTGACCGCGAAGACGAATTGCCCAAAGTAAGTCGCAGTGGTGCCAACAACCGGATTCGAATGTCCCCTTCGGCGTTGAAACCGCGTGTAACTGCAAATATAGGTTAATTTCGAATATGTTATATTTTTCGCCTTACGACTCCGTGCTAGCGGTCTAATTCTCGTGGATACGGTGGAGTGTTTGTGCGACTGGCAGCCGGAGGGAAGTTGTCGACGTTCGTTCACCTGGAGGTCCGGTTCGTGGAGGCGACTTCTACAGCTCGCGGCCCCGAGGGTGCTGCAGCTGACAGGTAGCAATTTCGATCGGTAAGTGCAGTCCTATAGTCAAACAGACATTAAACACAATCTTACAGTGGCCTTCCGGGCCATGCAAACAGAGTGTTGGACGCTGGATTTATTTTGTATCGCCAAATTGACATATGAAACGGCCTGGTTTGTTAAACCCTCGTTTCGAATACGTCGTCCAGGAAATTTTGGTGCAATTATTTACTAGCGTCCTCCAAGCGAGGTTTCAATAATTATTAGTTCGGGATATTTACAAGTGTTAAATTTAAACAGCGAAACGGGTTCAATAATTATTAGTTCGGGATATTTACAAGGGTTAAATTTCAACAGCGAAACGGTTTCCCATTCGTGAGCGTCGTTTCTTAAAGCTGTTTATTCGGGGAACGAGTTCAATTAAACAATAGCTAGGAACACGGTCTCCAAGACTGGAGGCTTCGGGTTCGAACTTAGCTAAGGGAAAATGCTAATGTCGGGACGGGAAAAATTCTCTCTAAACGGTCGGACAGGGTCAGGAAGGGAATGAAGGGAGGGAATGCAAGGATGTATGAATGAAGTCTGCCGAGGAAGTCTGCCGAGAAGCGGCTTTTATAGCTCCTCTTCGTGTTTCGTGCATCAAGCCACCACCTCGGGCCTTCTAAGTGGGAGAGCAGTACGTGGAGCAGGGATCTCTTGATGACGTAGCCGGCCGCGCGTGCGAAAAATTCAAACTTGTGACGTAGAAATCGCTAGGCTGGAACGCGCGAATTGATTTTAATTCACAAAAACGCGTTTCGACTGGGCGAATCGTTACAACCCTAGGTAATTAAATTTCATGAACTGCTCTACTATTTTTCCTTCTATCGCAGGTTTACATCGTATCGGTTCCTTAGCTATTACCATACATTGTGTCTTTTCAGTATTGATCTTCATGTTGAACTGTTTGGCTTATTGATTAAAAGCGTGTAATAGTCTCTGTAGGTTATTCTCTGAGTCAGCGATGAGTACAGCATCGTCTGCATAAGATATAATGTGAAAGCAGGTGTTTCTCATTTTGTATCCTGCATCTCTCGGTAGGTTATCTATTATTTTGTCCATAATTATATTAAATAGAAATGGGCTGAGCGAATCCCCTTGCCTAATTCCGTTAATTTCGATTTCTTCGCTTAGTGTGTGGCCTACTTTGATAGTTGTTTTGCAGTAGTTGTTAATTTCATAAACTATTTGAATTGTCGTGTTGTTTATTTCTTTTTCCTTCATTATGTTTATAACATCTGTTATCCGTACTCTGTCAAATGCCTGAGTCATATCTACGAAACACATATATATACTGGTGTTTTGTATTCTAGGGATTTTTCGGTAATATGTCTTATAATGAATATCGAGTCGATGGTCGATCTGTTTTTTCTAAATCACTGTTGTTCATCTCTTATTTTTATATCCTTTGTCAATATTTCTAAAACCAGTTTCGTAAATGCTTTTAATGTGTGATTTAAAATAGTTATTTCACGGTAATTCTTCGGTAATACTCTTTGGCCTTTTTTTAATATAGGGATTGTTATACTGGATTTCCAATCACTTGGTATTATCTTCTGTTTAAATAGGTTTTTGAAGAGCGTGCTCACTTCCTTGTGTAGTTCATGCCCTCCATATTTTAGCATTTAGTTAGTTATATTATTAGGTCCATGGCTCTTTCGTTTCTTGAGTTGTTTCAGAATTTGTGTAACCTGATTCTCTCTTACTTCAATTGTAGCTTCTTCTTCTTCTTCTGTTCTTTCATCTTCGAGTGCCCGATCTTCTTTTCGTTCCGGTCCTTTATATAGGTTTTCAAATTATGTTTTCCGTTCTTCTATAGAAATTTTGTTTGTTTGTACAGTGTCTTTTATTTCTTGCTTACTTTTCCTTAACATTCCCCATATTCTTTTTTGACTACCATATAGATCTTTCTCCATACTTTTCGTAAATTTCTCCCAGCATTCTTCCTTTATTCTTTTTACTTCTACGTTTGCTGAATTACGCTCTCTTATATAAGTGTTCCAGTTTTCTGGTGTTTTGTTACGTAAATATTGTATATATGTTTTTTTTCTTTTTTTTTCATATATTTCTTTTATTTTTGGAGAAAACCATGGTGCTTTTTTGATTTTATTAACATTGACTCGTCTTTTGCCTATAGCTTCATTTGCTGAATTTAGGAGATTGCTCTTTAGAGTTGAGCATTGTTGATCTATATGTTGTTCGCAGTTAATTGGATGTTGATTAATTTTTTTAAGCGGCTTTCAAATAGTTGTTGGATGCAGGGCCGGTCCTAGGTATGTGGCCGCCCGTGTGCAAACCTAGATTTCGCCGCCTCGTCTGCAAGGAATTTAGAGTGACAATGTCGGGGGGGGGGGGGGTTGTACGTTTTTTCGTAAAATGTTGTTTGACACCTTAAACGTAGTGTGATATACACCCTAGACAGTGGAAAAAGTCCGATAAAACATATCTTAAAAAATGGGTTTTAATAATATAAAAGAAAGCTATAAAAATAATAATGTTAATACAAGACGTATATTTCTATAAATATATAGTTTCATGATAGAATAAACCTCGGAATAAATAAATAATCTACTTTTAAAATGTGTTTTATTATAATAATTATTTAGATTACAAAAGATTTCAAACGACTACAAAAATATATTTAAATTCGAACAATATTAACGAAATAGATAGTAGATTCATCTTATATTCTAAATATTAATCTAAAATAACTCAGTAGAACAAAACAAAATTACTTCAGTACTACTTTTCTGGCTTTTAGAGATGCAAATTCATCTATCGTTTTTGAAAAATCTATTTTCTCTGATATTTCATGCTCAATAGAAATAAGTGCAAGACTACTTAGTCTTGATTGAGACATCGTAGATCGTAGATAATTTTTAATTATTTTGAGTTTTGAGAAACTCCTCTCACCAGTCGCTACGGAAACTGGCAGTGTCAAAAAAATCCTCAAGGCAATGGTAAAATTTGGAAAACAAGACATCAAATCCACATCTACAATTTTTCGTAAAATTTGAAGGGGATTACTCAAAACATCAGGAAAAATTTCCTGGTACGACAATATTTCATTATATAGTTGGATGCCATTTAAATCCCTTTTTATTTCATCATTTTCATTTAACTGAAGCTTTATGTCCAGATCAATACATGATTTCATTAGGGATTCATTATCCATTTCTTTAAAACTGTATAAAAAATTAAACAGAGATTCACACTCTTTTACTAATTCAAACCTTTCCTCAAGAGAATTATTCATGTGATCTAAAATCGTAAAATAGAAATTTATTTTGAAACATTGTTTAGGATCTGCAATCGAATTATCTTTACTTTCATATAAAAATTGACGTGGTCTTTTTACTGTGCGAATTGTAGGAAATTCTGCCTCTATTTGAATTTTCTCAGCTTCTTTAATGGCATCACTGATAAATATATTGAAACATTCATCGTTTCTTTGTTGACTAGTGCTATTTTGGAGATTTTTTAACGCGTAGACACATTCGGCTAAGTTCAATTTTGGGTTTTGAAGCATTTTACTAACAATATCTACCTTTGAAAGTAAATTATGCCAAATAATTATGGAACAAATAAATTTGAAAGTAGATATCTTTTCTGCCAGGGAATGGGCCATATTTTTTGTTTTCAAGTCTCGGGTAGGATCATTCATTAATTCTGTTAAACTATCAATGATGTTTTTCAGGTTGAGGCGTAATGGTCTTATAGCTTGTATTCTACTCTCCCATCTTCTGTCGCTAAGATCTTTGAGAGTTAAATTTGAAATGTGGCTTTTCAAGATATTCCATCTGTATGGGGAAGCAGAAAAAAAGTTATATACTTCCTGAACTATTCCAAAAAAATCAAATATTTCCCCGCTAATATTTGCAGCATCGCTTACGACCAAATTCAAAGTATGAGCATTACAAGGGACAAAGAGTGCTCTTGGATTGATATCTATGATGCGTTTTTGAAGTCCAATATTTTTACCTCGCATATTAGACCCATTGTCGTAACCTTGCCCCCTAATATTTTGCAAATCTAACTCGTACTCAACCAATTTTTCTAATAAGAAGTTATACAATCCTTCACCAGTTGTGTTCGTGATAGGATCAAAACCCAAAAAAAAATCGCGTATTTCGACATTTTTATCTGAAATATTTATATTTACGCACCTCACAACAAATGTAATTTGTTCTGTATGACTTACGTCTGGTGTACAGTCGAGTATAATTGAAAAATATTTAGAAGATTTTACAACCTGCATTATTTCTTTTTTAACACCTGCAGCCAATAAATGTATAATTTCATTTTGAAAATGTTTTCCTAAGTAATGTGGCATTTTAGTTTTAAGTTCTTTTGACTTTTTAACATTATTCAAATGATCTAACATAACAGAATCAAATTTAGCAATCATCTCAACATTTTTTAAAAAATTACCATTGTTCTGTTGATATAGATCCGAACTTGTCCCTCTAAAAGCCAGACACTGGCCAGCTAAATATTGCACAATTGCAATCATTCTTTTAATTATAGCTCTCCAGCGCTTCTTTTCAATTTCTAATAAATTTAGTTGTTCCTTATCAATTGTGCATTTTTTATCTAGTCGTAATTTTAATTCACACCACTTCTTTACACATTGAATATGTTGAAAACTAGATTCGTGTTTATTGAAATAATCAGAACAATGACGCCAATCGGAATAGCCAGTGTTAATTATTTTATCCGCAAACGTCACAAAAGTGACAACTTATTTGTCTTTATTGACAAGGTAAAAGTGTCACTTTATCTGCCTAAGCAGATAAAATAGCGACTTTTGCGTACTTTATCTGCCTAAGCACACAAAATCGTTGCCGTCTTTCTTTCTATGTTTGTTCGCTATCTCCTCCGAAGATACTGGAGCGATTAAATTGTATCATGGCTTAAAATTTTGCTAATTTTTAGGCTTAAATCGTAGGCCGGTTTTTATTTTCAAAAAGACTACGAAAAAGTTTTAATTTAAACCTTTAAGCAGCAGATCCGAGCATCTGTCGCCGTGGTTTATGGTGTGACAGCTGCTGTGGCCGTGTGCTATTAGCTCGGGTGATTCAGTATGTTCATATATCATTACAGTAGCGCGTTATTTGAACAAGAGCGGTTAGCGCAGGGGTACGGTGTTCGCCTGTCACGCGGGTGGCCTGGGTTCGATTCCCGGCCGATGCATCCTTTTTTTTTAAATTTATATTAATGAAATTTACCTGAATACGTTTACGGATAAAATAGTATATGTTATTCGGAGTAAAAGTGACTTTATGTGGCTTAGCTGAATTATTTGCCTCACTATCGTTCGGCTAAATAAACTTCAGCTTCGCCACATAAAGTATCACTTTTACTCCTAATAACATAATCTACTATTTATGGTTTCTCTACTAAATAATTTACATGGAATACAAAAAACGCGATTTAATTTTTCAGAATAAACAAGCCAATTTCTTTTAATTTGTTCTCCGTTTTCCATAATTTTGTTAAAATAAAGAACTTTAAACTTCCTACCAGTTTCTTCATCTACGGGAAATTTATAGTTATTATCTACATGAACGGGCCTTATTTCTATTAATGTTTCCATTAATTTGTTCGGTATAATTTCAGGCCAAGTACCTGGATCATTTAAGTCTGTCAATATAGAGGAATCTAATTCCTCCTCCTTCTCGCGTGATTTTTCTGTATCTATCTCATCGTCAGTATCCACTTCTTTAGCAACGTCCATGCGTGATTTCGGGTCTTCCGTATAATCATCTGGATCATTGTTAAAGTTCAATAACATAGATATGGAGGAACCACCTTCGTTATTCCTAAGAATTTCGTATTCATCTTGAACGCCCTTCTCATTCTCGCGTGATGAAGATAGTGCTTCTACGTCAACGTCAGCATTGTCAGCGTCGATTACCATTTGTTTATCAACGTTTGCATCTTCGGTAGCCGGGTTTTCAGTTCCAACTTGAAGAAATTTTTCTAGAGAACCTTGCAGGAGCTTCTGTTCCTCCGCTTGTTTTTCCCTCTTCTTTTTGTAAAAAGCTCCAGATTTTCGCTTTGTTTTTCTATCTGACATCGTCTTCTAATAATAAAAAAGTATAACTAAGTAAACTACGTTGATTTTAATAAGCTTAATTACTTACATGTATATTGTTTATAGGTTAATGCTAATTTTTTGGTTGAAATAACACTCAGTTTTATTAATTTTCACTGTTCACAGTGTTTTATTAAAATATTAAATTTAAAAAAAACCCTTAACAACATAAATATTTATTTTTGTATCTAGTAATTGTAATATTTTGGTATGCTTGTTCGGTAGCTGGATACGTAATGACCTAATGAATCTAATTTGCCGCTAAGAACGCGGCTTCGATCAACGACAAATTACGTCCTGAAAAATCCCCTGAATACAGATCGTTGGAGAATGTTCTGGATTTCTAAGAAATATGCCCAAACGTGCAAACTGTCGCAACTTGCTTATCAGGAAATAACCCACGCAACGAATGACTGAATTTGGAACGGAAGTGCATTCTTTCGATATTGAATTACTGGCAACGAAGGCTGCTTAATAATGAACTTACAAAGGAAGGTGATCTTACTGAAAAATGACTACAAATTTAAATAAATTTAGATGGGAAAACTTAGTAAACTATGATAAATGCTTACAAACCAGAAAATTACCTCACAAGTAATAGATGTTCTTTTATTTATCTGACAGAGGAAGTTAACTAGAGGTATCGGTTTCGATTCGGCCGCCCCAATCGTTGGCCGCCCGAGTGCGGGGCACGCGTTTGCCCTCCGCTAGGACCGGCCCTGGTTGGATGCTTCCATTTTCTAGTGACTGTATGTTATACTTGTCGATGTATTGTGTTTTAGGTTTCATGCAGTGAGGAGTATTTAATCGGAGTTTACATAGTGCCAGTTAATGGTCGCTCCCAACGTTAGCTCCATTTAGGGTTCGTACGTCTGATATTAGCTTGGGGTGGAGTGCTCTATTTGTTATAATATAGTCAATAATCGATTGTTGGCCTCTCGTGTTTTGCCATGTGTATTTATATTTCATATCGTGATTGAAAAACTTGTTGTTAATCCTCATTTCATTTACTGCACAGAAGTACTTTAGTAAGTCTGCGTTATCATTCGAGTCGTCTTCGTTAATTTTTTGCGTCACTCCACCTAATATCTCCTTACCTATTCTAGCATTTAGATCTCCCATAATTATATTTTTTTCTTGTGGTCTTATTGTATTCACCAACGTTTGAAGCTCCTCATACAACTGTTCTCATTCGTCTCTAGTATTGTTAATGTCTGGTACATATACGCTTACAATATGTACCCTTTCTGTATTTAATGGTATGGTAACTTGTAATATTCTATCATTGATGTATTTCTGCTCCTCAATATTTTGTTTAAATTTTGTATGTATGAGTACGCCTACTACAGAATGTCCTCATTTATGTTTTGATACTCCGCTGTATATGAATATATAGTCGTCTACTTCGGTTTTTCTATTCCCTTTCTTCTTTGTTTCACTAAGTGCGCATATTTCAATTTTATTTGTAAGTTCGTTTATTACTTCTTGGTCTTTTGTTATTCAGGACATAATATTTCAGGTTCCAATTCTTAATTCGTTCGTTTTCCATTTTATATTCATTTTCCTTTTTCTCGCATGGGTCGTCATCACTTTGATCTGTCCGTGTTCCAAGGCTTGTTCGGTTCTGTGGGCGATTTTTTATTTTTTAGGACGGGTAGGCTGCTAACCCGTTCCATCCAACCATTTTAGTCACTTCTTACGACAATTAGGGATACTGTGGGTCTATTCTAACCCGAACCCACAGGGGCTTTCGCCTCCCAATAAGCTCTCTCGACAGCAGTGACTTGTCGAATTCCGCGCTTCGGTTCTACAGCTGCAGAAAAACACCCTACCGCTGCACGCTTACGATAGCTGTGTATAACATACCCTCGGCCTTAAAAGTCCTGACTTTAAAGGGGTAACGGACAGATTTTCAGAAATGATTGCTTTACCTTTCCAGTTGCTGTTTTGATGGCCGGCATGCGAATTACTCCATATTTTTCTGGGTGAATAGTCATAATGTTATCCAGCCGCCATTTCAGCATTTCTTTTCCTTAATGAGAACCACATGTCCTTTACGCAAACTGCCGTCTAGAAATGTCTCTATTTAGTTCGTTCTTGAAGCTCGAAAATAACTTCCGCACAAAAATGTTTTATGCAATACCTGTACACGTTGGAAGTTTTACAATCGTTCTTACGGAAAACTAGTTAGATCCGGAGCAGCCAAAGAAGTGTCAGATGTAAAAATAAGCCGAAGAAAGGGGAACTAAATCTTGAAGTTCGGATGATATATTTGCTAATAGTGTATTTAATTCCTCAAATGTTAGTGCTGCTTCTCCTACAACCGTTTTAGATGCTATTCTGTGTATTTAATTTGGGCCTTTTATAGTCCTCCGAAATGAGAGGAATGGGCAGATATAAACTGTCAGTTAACGTTTTTGTTTATAAATGCATTAATTCATCTTCATAGTTTAAAAAAGTCAAGCAGCTAAAGTTAGCTGCCAGAATAAATTTTCCTCGGTTTTCTCCGTCTGGAAACAGATAGCATTAAGGTAAATATAAACGCCACGGTAGTTATTTCAGAGACTAACCTTAGGTACACTCCGCGATTTCTAAAACAAATAAACAAACAAAGCGAACCTTTTGACAATTTTGCGCCTCGTTTTCTTATACCCTTTGATTTAAAGGGACCCTCCAAATCAACCATGGTTACATAAAATGGAAAGTTTGCTTGAACTCGTAATTTTAACAAACCGCTCATCATAGACTACATTGATTTCGCATTAAATCGAAAATATTTTATGCATTCTCTCACAATTTTTCACGACTAATTTCTACCTCCTAGTGGCCGTCTTGCAATGAAAAAAAGTGTTAGTACGACCCGGCATGCAGTAGTTCTTCATGCTCATTTAAAAATATTAGTTATGCCAGCCAATGCTTGGAACAATCGGGTGACCCTATCACAGACAAAATATAAAATCGTAAGACAACCCCCAACACGTACTATACCGCATACGTCTATGAACGCATACAAACCTTTAAGTTTAAATTTTTTTTATGTACTTTACTGCTATTCTTCAATATTTTAATCTTCTCGTAAAATGTTTTATTATTGGATATTTTTATTAGATGCGTAAGAGCATCATCCAACTCATTGACCCCAAAAACACCAAACGTTCGCTAAAGAAAATTAGGCAGTTGATTTGGAAGAGCACCATAAACACCACGCAACGTATGAATTTATTCAATGTGGAAAACCTTTCAAGTGGAAAAAGCCATATGTACTTCTAACCATGCAACTCACGCTGTTGCTCCTCAATTCACGCAAGTCCTTTGTTTAGTGTTTTGGACGGCGCCGTTCGCAATCGCTTAATTCTAACAACGACAGCCCGTACCACCACAGTACGCATTCGCGTAATTTAACCTAATTAATCATTGATACATGCCATTATATACAGTTTTTTGTTAACTTTTGTATTTCCGTTATATGATTATTAACAAACGTTTTCAATAAATTCCGTTCATGCTTTAACCAACCCAACACAGTAGCCGAGTCTGTTCAAAATGTGTAGTTAGAAACATTCACGTTTTAGTAATCAATCGTGTTAGCACTAAAGCGCCCCATAATTCCAACCTAGGCATCATTTCCTGAATTGTTAAGCAAAGAAGCTTGCTGGAATGCAGGTTAGAGAGTTTGACAGATTTTTGAAACTTTCGTCCATGTCGGATGGGTTAATCAACACAGAACTTTGACTCTTAACTATTGGGTATAGTAATTATCCTTAATTACTCCAGTTGGCTAGCTAGCCACTAAATATGACTACAATTAATAACTAGTTCTTACTTCACAAGCTGACTCTAATGACCTGCCACTCTATAAACGTTAAATATATACGATCAGGGCACTAGCATATCCCACAAGTGAGTTTATAAGTGCTATAACTCACTCTACGTTACCCTGACTTTAAATTTTCATAGCTGTCAATATAAAATTTGTGTTATTTTGGTAGTTATTGAGTTGCTGGATAAAATTTGGTATTGCATGCGTGTGTTCGTACAAGAAAACCACTCAATAAAATATCCCACTCGGCCTGACAGCCTCAAGGGCTCAACTTTTCTCACGTGACTTATTTGTAATATTATATTAACCTAATATGACAAATTTTTCCATAACTATAATCTAGTAATTTAATGGAAGGTGTCAAATGTTTCATTAATTTTTTATATTTATGACAGGAGTTATGAATAAAAATTAAAAAGCCTATTTAACTGAAATTTTGCATATACAGTGAAATCTCCCATACGCACACGCACGGTGCCAAAGTTTTTTTCCGGTTATTAGAGGCGTCCGCTTAAGGAAAAATCCATTTTTATGTTTAAATAAGTTGTATTATGCAAAGGTATACGCGCTAACAATACAGATAAGAATAATAAAATAATTGAAACAAAGTTACGTAATAGTTGTTACAAAATCGCAAATACTCGTTTGACGTAAGGATTTTTTCTGACTGCTTATTATACTTTCCGCATGTATGTCTAAATATTTTGACAGTTTGAATACTTTAAAGTCATTACTTTCTTTAGCAAAGCATTTAAAATTTTTCACTGTTAATGTTTCCGTGTAGGTATCAAAGAATATAGATCTATATTCTTTGGTAGGTATTGATTTCATTCTCACCAATTTCTAAGTCGCCATCGTTTTCTAATTCTGCCAATTGCACATCAACGGCAGCTGATTCACCTGAAATTTCGGTTACATCATCTTCCACGATTATTTCTTTGTCAATGTTTATAAATTCGTCGTTAAACGATTCACTCGTGAAAAAAAATTTAACTTTATCGTCTTGTATAATAAATTACTATTATTTACTCTATGTCTCGTCCCAAATATACCGTGAGTTTGCTTTATCGCTGAATATAGAAGCTAGGTTTTCATTACTGCTTAGCAATAATAACAATGTTGATGCATTAAAGCGATTATTTTAAAATTGAACTTGTACCCCGAGATTCGTCTGTGATTCGTGTTATCCGTTTGGTAGTACTGAAGTATATAGTTGCTGGCACTGTTAGTCTAAGTCAAACTTAAGGTTAACAGATTACGTTTTGTTTGTTATTTGACACTTGCTAACGCAAAACCTAAACGGCTAACGTCGAATTTGAATATACGTAGTAATGTTTGCATTAAGTGCGCGAAGTGAGTGTTTTTGCGCCTCGTCAAAAAAGTAATTCGAACGCACAAAAACACTTCGCGCACGTAATACAATAGTACATTGTGTATCTAGGATGAAAAGCGTAACATTCCCAGACTATTGTTTAATAATTGTTGGGCGAGGCCAATGCCGAGCCCAACAACACAGGAGTCTGGGAATGTTGCTTTTTGTCCAAGATACACATACTATTTTTCCGCCGCTCGATACGAGTAATTAAAAAAATTAGGAAATAGTACTTGAAAATTCCTTGCCTAGGCCGGGAATATTATTCCTGTACAGTTTTATTGTAAATTACCTAGCAACGGCTGATGTAACGGAATGTTTGACTTTGCTCAACAAAATTTTGTCAATAATAGTCCAGTCACTATGTCCAAAAATAAGGCCTTTGCTGGAAAGTGAACCGAAATTTGAAATTCCTTTTTTGGGGTGTTTGGGGGGCCCAGCAAAGCTTAACTTCAAGTTGTCGACCAAGATTTCCTATGTGCTATTTCCGCCATCTTGATAAATGAGTGCGTTTGATTTTTTTCCGATAAATCGGTTCCCGTTAACACTAAGTGCAAATAATGTAAACATCTTTTTTAGAATTTTGTATGCTCTACAATTTTCGAAAACCGTAGCTCTTCGTGGAGTGTAGAGCGTCAGTCGTATGTGCATAAAAAGGCTTGTTCGGCCCGCAAATAGCTGACCCGACTCTACACCCACTCGCCAAGCCATTCAAGGTATGACTTTATGGTTGGTCACGGCGCTTGTACTGGTCACACTCCATTCTGAAATTCGAAACACAACAGACACCAAAAGTTATAGAAAAGGATTAATTAATTGATTATTTTTTATTTTCTTCTCCGTTTTGAGGGTTCTGGTTTATTTTCCTCGATATATATTTTGTCTTCTTCTTGATGCTTACTTTCTTCAAGTATACATTCATGGTCAGGGTGCTCCTCGTGATGTTCCCATTCCTCGACGATTTTTACTTCGAGCGTTGCAGCATCCTCATCGTCATTGTCGCTTTCATCGAGAACGATGTCAAAAATAATAATTTACGTACTGGCTACTTGAAATATGACGATTCTCATAATGCAATGAAGTTTATTATGCCATTTATGTAGTAGTACGATACATGAAATAAAAATTAAGAGCCGACTTGACAACTTTGGCCAGCTCTATAAGTCGTAATTTTAGTCGCATATCAATTTATAATAGGTCAAATTGAAATTATTTTCAACCTCTACAAGTTTGATAATGGCTACTTTTTCGCTAAATAGAAAGAGAAATGAGACACAAACCCAGAAGCTCGAAAAAAAATCTCGACCCTTTCACGCTCTCCTTTCGCGTTCGATATCTCGACAAATATCGCTCGTACGCGAAAAAGTAATAGAACATAAATTGTAGAGCATTCAGCAAGATGTCTACACTATTTTCATGTAGTGTGAACGGAAACCGATTTATCGCAAAAAAATCAAACGCACTTATTTATCAAGATAGCTGAAATAGCACATAGGAAATTTTGGTCGACAACTTGAAGTTAAGCTTTGCTGGACCTCACCAATACCCCAAAAAATAAATTTCAAATTTCGCTTCACTTTCAAGCAAAAATGACATAGTGACTAGACTATAATGTGTGAGTTCTAGTACGATTGGCGGAAAACAATATTTTTTCTACAACCGTCAAACAAGAATATCAATATTATTTCGCGACGTAGTGCGCGAAATTCATTTTTCACGTCGTCAATGGTAACGTAAATAAGTATCCCATTTTTTAACACGTTAAAACTTGCAACTTGCAAACTGGCAAAACTGGAAAACTTCGCGCATTGATAGTGATGCGCGAATGTCCCCTTTTTTGACGGTTGTCGAAAATAGTTATTTACATAAGAGTCAGGAAAATGTTACATTGCTGTCGAGGAGCCATATTAAAATACGAGGCACTTTGTGCCAAATATTTTTAAGGCTCCGAAGCAAGTGAAACATTTTACTGACGAGACGTGTATTGCATTTTTTCTGAAATCCCCAATTATAATAAAAATTAATGTTTATTAATTTAATAAATTGAATGGGCAAGAATCTGAAGTTTCTGTTCAAATGCGATGGTAGTTCATAACGAAAATAATGGTAGTATCCGAAATAAAAGTGCTTTGTTGTCCGGTATTAACATAACCTATGTAGAAAACACATATCCAATGTAGAAAGCACAACTATAAATATTAATATTCAATAAAACTTTAGAAAATAATGTGTAAATGTTTTCGTGACTAGTCAGGGAAATTTCGCGCCGCATTTCCAGAGCGAAAATAGTACTTTCGCTCCGATTTCAGAAAAAATACATTACTCGTTTTTGTGCCTTACCTAAGTTACACGTTTATCTACAGTGGCATTGATAAATCAGTTAGAGTAAAAGAAGGAGTAGAAATTCTAATACACAGAAAGTAAGATAGAATTATGGAAGAATTTAAGTTCATATCAGAAAGACTTACTGAAGTAATATTAAAATTACCTAACGCTAAATGACACGTTCTTAGAAAATATCTAAGTAATTATAATACTTGTAACTATTTACTCTTAAATTAAATTGTAAAGATCACAATAAATAATACTGTATGCATAGTTATCTTACACAAAAGTGTGAGTGTGCAAAATCTTGGAAGGAAAAGAGGTGGGGAATGGCAACCTTGGGGCAGTGATGAGAGGTGGCAACTTTGGGGCTGTAGTCCAAGGTGACAACCTTGACAACAATGGTGGAGAGTGACAACTTTGAAAATAATGGTGGGGTGACACCTTACTCTTGAACTCACCTTGAAACCGAAGGTAAGAAAACGTTGCATACTCGTAGAAGCAAGGTGTCTATTACACAGGTCTGCGACCAAATTTTTTTCTTTAAAATAATGGGTGATTCTTATGTATTTTGGTGCGCTGAGTTCGGAAATGCCCTCAGTTTTTTCCCAGCACGTAAGCATTTTCCGCAAAATGCATTTTTCTGCGGGATTGCCTACCTTAAGGCGTATATTTATGAATATGCCGAAAAAAGTTGTTTTTCCTATTCGGCTTCATAGTTTTATATTAGAAACTATGAAATATGATAAAAATTAGTATATTTAACAGTATTAGTCAGCGTCTGAATCATGGAAACCCATTACCTTAATAGTATGCAATTAAGGTTTATCGCTTTTCTTCGGTGTTTTCAGATTCCAATGTTACTGTAATAAATGTTTTTGTTATTAAAAGTAAATAAATAAATAGGAGAAATTCTTTCTGGTAATTAGCGTAATTGTAGTGAACATTATTGACAAATGAAACCTGGATTTTCCCATTGCCCTACATATACCCCTCGTAGTCCTTCGATTTGTTCATTTCAATTTAAATATTCTTCAAGTGTCTTTCAAAATGTCTTCAAGAGCTTGTGTTAATAATCCTGATAGTTTCTGTTACATTTGTGGCGAACTTGTATTAAAAAAACAATCTCGAAGTATTACGGAGTTTATTAAAAAAGTGTACTTTGCCTATTTTGGTGTGAAGATCGGAGATCAAGAAAAATATTGGGCCCCTCATGGAGTGTGTTCAGGCTGTGTTGAAGGACTTCGCATGTGGTCTAAAGGAAAGGTAAAATCTGTTAAGTCATTTTGCTGTTTCAGATGCTTAATTGCATTTCACGCCGTTAGTTAGGTCATTTTGGTATTTTAAATAGCCGCCTAAGTTTAGAGCAGCGTGCCCGTATGCTAAGCTCTTTTAGTTCTTTATTTGGCTCCATCGCCTAATTCCAGAATCACGATTTCGCACATATTTAGCCCCAAAAGCAGTATTTGTCGTCGGTTGGAGCTTTCCTCTGATGGCGTTTTTCTGAATTCCGAATAGCACGCTGTGGTGGCGTGATACCATCGTGGCCCGCATTGGCTTGTTTCATTTTATCGCCTTGCGATTGGCTGCCAAGGTTTAGTCACGTGGGGGACGCGGCCAAGGTGACCTTTTGCGAACGCTTCCCTTGGGGGATTCAGCCGAGAGCCGTCGAACAGTCAAGAGGTCGCAGAGTGTGTGCTTTCGTGCGGCGCTTCCGCCCTTGGCGGGGGCGTCAGCCCTTTTTCCCGTCAAGTGCTGCTTCAGCAATCATGTGATATACTGTTTCGCCTTAAGTGGCAGTCGTCCGGAGCCCGTTGCAGAGAGCGCTTGTGTGGTGGTTGTGAGTCGGAGTTTGTCGAGTGGTCTTCGGCGTAACGTGGGTGTTTTTGGAGCCCAGTTCCTGCTACTGTAAGTGAGGGGTCGTGCCCCCTTCATCTCGACCTACGAGGATTTGGTTCAGCAGAACGATAGTGGCCCCTTTCTTTTCGTCGTCCCGTTGTACGCGTCCTGACGCGTCTCCCGTCGCCATTGAGGCGGTTGTGCATTCACCCCCTTTCGCCGTCGTAACACCGAAGGTACCTGCCACCTACGATTGCAGCTCGTCGCAACTCAACTGTACCAGGCTCCCTCGCCGCCTACGCATTAAGGTATGTGCCTTTAACCTGATTACCGCTGTGAACGCGAGTGTTAATGTAAATCTTCGCTGCCCTCCGCATAAGGCAACGTGCATATTTGTACTCATTACTACTCATTACTGCGCTAGTGTATTCATTCAGACTTGCAGACTGTTCATGCCGCGAGTGTTAATGTAAATCTTCGCTGCCCTCCGCATAAGGCAACGTGCATATTTGTACTCATTACTACCTATTACAGCTCATTGCTGTTCACTAATGTGCAACAATCTGTCGTTAAGTTTAGAGCGCGCGTGCCAGCTGGTGCCCTTAATTATAGGTTAAGTTTAGATACAGGGCGACGAGCTCTGCTGCCCATTGTAACCCGAAGTTCAATATATGATTGGTTAGTTAAGGGAACTATTGTTTGTTTCGGCTTGTGCATGTTCTGTTACAGATAGACGCCCCTTTATTGTACGGATTATTGTACGACGGAACGAGGAAGCTGTGAGCGTGCAGGTGAGTGAGACAGCTGCGCAGTCGTGGTCGGATTGACACCTAATTATAATCCTTGCTTAAGGCAATCCCGAAATTGTTATTTGACCTTGCAACTCTTGAGTAATCCTATCAGCGGAGTATTTGTGCATGCTTCGCTCCCGTCTAACCGTCCAGGCCCGGTTAGCCGGGTTAAGACAGGCTTGGTGGCGCCCTCATAATTTCGACATACCCTGTATATACTATGCCACCGCACGCTTGCCCAGAACGTATCGTGTGACTCACGCCCGACGATTTGCCAGAGTCATCAGAGAGCGAGTCAGAGCAGTTGGATGATGAGTTTCAAGTCAAAGACTGTGGACCCCAACAGTTTTCACAAGAAGAATTAAACGACCTCGTTCGTGATTTAGGGCTTTCTAAAGAGTCTGCTGAATTACTGGGCTCTAGACTTCAAGAAAAGAACTTGTTGAGATCTGGAACTTCATTCTCTTGGTACAGAAGCAGAGAAAAACAATTTGAGTCAAATTTTTCTCAAGATGGCGAACTTGTATATTGTTCTGATGTTCCCAAGTTGATGTCAATGTTTAACATTCAACATGTGTCAGATGAATGGAGGCTTTTTATTGACTCGTCAAAAAGAAGTTTAAAAGCAGTTTTGCTACACAACGGCAATAAATACGCTTCTGTACCCGTGAGGCACTCTGTGCATCTAAAAGAAAAGTATGACAACATGGCTTTTATCCTTGATAAATTGAAATATACGGAGTTTGGATGGCCTATCTGTGGTGATCTCAAAGTCATCTCTATGGTGCTTGGACAACAAGGTGGCTATACGAAATTCCCCTGTTTCCTATGTGAGTGGGATAGCCGGGCAAAAGCACAGCACTGGGGCCAAAAAGTGTGGCCAACGAGAACTTTGAAGGTTGGAGAAAAAAATGTTCACTTTGAGTCTTTGGTTGATCCCAAAAAAGTGCTTTTACCCCCACTTCACATCAAGCTTGGACTGATGAAGCAGTTTGTCAAGGCATTGCCAAAAGATGGCAAAACGTTCAAATACCTTGAAAAGAAATTCCCGGGACTGGGGGAAAGGAAGGTGTTTTTGTTGGCCCGGACATTCGGAAACTAATGAAAGACAATCAGTTTGAAAAGGTGATGAAAAAAGCTGAGAAAGAGGCGTGGATATCATTTAAAGAAGTTGTGACTAAGTTTTTGGGGAACAATAAGGACCCGGATTATGAAGAAATTGTAAATAAAATGTTGAAATGTTTTAAAACCTTGGGGTGCTCCATGAGCTTGAAACTTCACTTTTTGAACTCCCATTTGAGTTATTTCCCAGAAAACCTTGGTGCCGTAAGTGAAGAGCAGGGCGAGAGGTTCCACCAAGACATCAAAGAAATGGAACGGAGGTACCAAGAACGATGGGATGTGAATATGGTGGGAGACTACTGTTGGATGCTTCATAGAGAATTTCCAGACATCCCACACAAACGGAAAAGCTCAAAACGGAGTTTTGGGGGAAAAAGATGTAGATATTATAAAGAATTATAAATCCTTATTGTATATACTACATATTATTTTTATCAAATTGTATTTAAAAATGTAAATAAACCACTAGTAATATATTTTTTTTTATTTCAAAATGCATTTTTACCTATATGTACTGCGGGTTTTGCATAACTTTCTTTTTCATTTTGCGGAAAATCCCTACGTGCTGGAGAAAAACTGAGGTCATATTTGGATTCAGCGCACCAAAATACATACGATTTACCCATTACGGTGAAAAAAAATCAAAACATTTTAATTTGCAGGCCTGTGTTATGTACTATACAGGGTGTCCCAAAAAGGATGGGACACCGATTAGTCATAGATTCCTTGCGTCATAATTAATCAATTAAACCTAATATACCTTAGTACAAAGTCCCTTCAGTAAGAAGTTATAGAGCCTTGAAGTTCAATTTTTTATTTTTTATTTTTTTGTTAATTTCCACAAATGTAGAGATGTCGATTTGAATTTTGGTATACATACTTAATATTATGTACTAATAACAAAAATTTCATAAACTAGACTTGACTTTAAGGGGCACTTTACCTATCTTTTAAAACCTTTTTTAGCTCTAACTTCGTTATCTGTTACATTTTCTAAAATTTTAGGTTATTATCTGAAAGAGAATTAAAATATACAAAAATAATGTACTCTTAGTTTATAAGCGTAAGAGCAACCGTTTATCTTAAAATGCCTATCAAAGGTTTTTGGTTGTCATTAAGACGTGTAATTATCAAGTAGCCGTGATCACAAAAACAATGGGTAATGATTGTAATCTAATAAACAACAACAAGAAATCAATTAACGACGTTGGTGACTTCAGTTTTTGGTTTTTTGTGCTTACGAAAATGCTGCGACATAACGAACCTTTCAGCATTGGAGAATTCGTTATGTAGCGGCATTTGCTTAAACATAAAAGTACAAATTCTTATGTCACTAATGTCATTAATTGATTTATCATTGTTCTTTACTAGATGACCATTGTTTTTGTGATCATGGCTACTTGATAATTGCACGTCTTAATGACAACCAAAAACCTTTAATACGCATTTTAAGATAAACGGTTGCTCTTACGCTTATGAACTAAGAGTACATTATTTTTGTATATTTTAATTCTCTTTCAGATAATGACCTAATATTTTAGAAAATGTAACAGATAACGAAGTTAGAGCAAAAAAGTTTTGAAAGATAGGTAAAGTGCTCCCTACAGTCAAGTCTAGTCTATGAAACTGTTCCTGTTAGTGTAGTACATAATATTAAGCATGTACACCGAAATTAAAATCGTTATCTCTCTATATTTGTGAAATTTAACAAAAAAATAAGAAATAAAAAATTTAACTTCAAGGCCCTATAACTTCTTGCTGAAGAGATTTTGTACTAAGGTATATTAGGTTTACTCGATTTATTATAACGTAAGAAATCTATAACTAATTGATGTCCCATTCATTTTGGGACACCCTGTATAGACTACACCAAATATAGTTTTATCTACGACCACCACTAAAAGTAGGCCTTTTAGCGCTAGCTTTTTTCGCTAAAAGTGACGTTTTATAGTTTACCGTGTTTAAAGAAATCAGCTGTTTACTTTTAGCGCGAGTGTGAGATAAAGTGAAGTGAGGTTATAAACTACAATTTCGAACTGGAAGTGAAGTTGTAAAATTATTTTAGTTACTTCTTGCGTTAGAGGTAAAGTGTTTTTGAAATAATTAAAGCGTTATGTAATTAAAACAGTCAAATGTGTAGTATTAATAATTACCTTTGATAACTGACTTTGACAGTATTGGTTTCCCAAACATTCGCCTGCGCGCAAAGGCCCTCTCTTTATTATGACATAAATTCTAACTGTCACAGATGCAAATTTTTGTTAAATCGATATTTATGGATTAATAACAGTAAAATTGAGGTCGTAGATAAAATATTGTATGCAACGCGTGCTAAAAGTCGTTTATGCACGAGACATGTTATGAAACTCAGCCTTCGGCTTCGTTTCATAATTTTCATGTCTCGTGCATAAACGTCGACTTTTAGCACTTGTTGCATAAATAGCTATTATTTTGCGTGCTATTTAATGAATCTATCCCTAACGGAAGCACACTACGATTTTTTTATTGCTTGCTAATAACCTCGCCAATATTGAAAATCGTTGGCGACACATAAGATTTTGACAGTATGAAACCAAAGTTTGCTATAATACTAATTAGTGCATAAGACGACCTTTTCGCGATATTTACTCCGAAATTTATAAAATACCTAGTTGTTTTCCAATCTATTTTAATGCAACAGCCTACTTACAGTAACGTGAATACATACAATTAATATGATAAAATGTGTGCTTTATTATTTTTTTTATGTAATTACCCAAGAAACGGCATGGATATTGTGCTTAAAAATTCTTAAGATTGTATCAATTCATAGGATCTACACTTCACAAATAGCCTTTACACTAGAATTTAACCTAACACAATTTATTTTTATAATGTTCACAAGCAATTTATATATAATTATGAAACAATTAGACGACATTTCTAAATCATGTACCTTGCTTTCAAAACTTTCGCGTACACATTCAAAATCAAGTAACAACAATTTTGCAAAATTTTAGCTGTGTGAACGGGTAATTTTCAGATTAGGTTAAAGATGACATTGACAGCATTTAAAGAAATTGTGATCGGTCCGCTAGGACACAAATTCCTGTCTTATTATGTAGTTTATACATAATAATTACAGATAAAAACAATGACCTTTACAAAACAAATAATTCGGCAGTAATTAGTGTTTGAAGGTAACAGAAATTTAATTAAAACGAACATAAAAATAAATACAAATATATTAAAAATGGTTTTAATATTTTGTCATGGCCCCATTAGCCTCTAGCACCGCATTAAATCTCCTGGGCATAGATCCTATAAGGTTTCGCCAATAATTTTCGTCTTCGCTCAACTCTTCCCACGCATTTTGAATAACTTCCCACAATTCTTCAGCATTTGCAGGTCTAAAGTTCCTTTTATAAATTTTATTGACAATTAAACCCCAAACATTTTCAATGTGGTTCAAATCAGGACTACAGGACGGCCAAGGTAATATTTGAATATTGTTATTTTGATACCACTGTGATATTATTCGAGCGGTGTGGATAGGGCAATTATCCTGTTGAAATACAAAATCATTCGGATATAATTGTTCCACAGAAGGAAGCATAACATTTTGCAAAATGTCAAGGTAAGCTACTGCATTAAACCGACCATCACTGCGCCAGGCTACCCCTGAACCGAGAATACTAACTTATCCAAGCCCAAACGTTGACAGAGATCGTCCAGGCCTGTTTCGTGGTGACACATATCGTTCAGAAAATCTTGAATTTACAGGTCGATACACCCGTACACGACCATCGCTGCACGATTTAAATAATTTTTCGTCAGAAAATATTACCGCGTTCCAAAAATTTAAAGGTCTGTATATATAATTCAGACAAAATAGTATCCGGGATTGCTTATTTTCTTCTGTTAATGTATTTTTCTTTGCACTTGCGAAATTTCTTTTTTCTGAATTTTTTACACGACAGCACGCTGTCACCCACGATCCTGGAAAGTTGGTCTCAAAAACTGCTTGTCTGGCCGTATTGAAAGGGTTTTCCATTAAATTATCCAAAAGGGCTCCGTCCTGCTCCGCGTTTGAAATTTTGGGTCTTCCCAAACACGGCCTTATAGTCACGGTCCCTTCTTGTTCCCACCTCTTCTTTACTCGTAGAACAGTGCTTTTATCTAGCCCATAATGAGTAGCAACCCTTCTTATGGACCACCCCTCTTCTAATTTGGAAAGCACAAAAACTTTGTCTTGTTCTGTCAGTCGAGGCATTTTGACTTTTCAAAAGTTTAAATGTTGATTAACTACAACTCTGATTTAATACAGCAAAAAATAGGTGTACGCGAAAGTTTTTAAAGCAAGTGTACGTACGGCGAAATTGTATTTATTTAGTTTAGAGAAGTCAAGCATTTTACAGCGCACTCATAATCTAAATAGCTATTATGGCTTCCTTTCAGTTTCTTCGTGATTCAGCTAAGCGTCGGCGTCGTGGTGAAACATCCGAACTCCAGCCATAATACTAATTTTTGTACACTAAATACATCCTTTATCTAATAGACGTGTCTGTCTGGGACGCTGTTTCAGCAGCCAAACGGAGCTGCGACCCTCTGCGCCTTAAAACCTCGATCGGTTAGGCAACCACTTTGACAGCTTCCAGAATGTTCCGATGCCCTCTGCGCCTTAAAACCTCGATCGGTTAGGCAACCACTTTGACAGGTTCCAGAATATTCCGATGCCCTCTGCGCCTTAAAACCTCCATCGGTTAGGCAACCACTTTGACACCTTCCAGGTCTGGGTACAGTTTTTATTTAATACGCGTTCTATTTGAAAAACGGTCTTTTTTGTTTTTTAAATGAGACATTTGTCTCACTGGACTGCTAGTATATAGCTATTTTGTACTACCAGTCATGTTACGCGTCCGTTTCAGATTTACTTGCATGTCATGTCAATTTTACATAGGCCTACAGCAAAAAAGTAACTTTTCCGCCTTACACAAAAAAATTTGTGTGCATTTACATAAACAGCGTCCTTAGCAACCACTAAGTAAATGTTCTTATTCGGTAATAGCCATTTACCAATTTGATAGTGTCAAGAACGAATTTTAAAATTTTATATAAAGAAATGCAATTATGATGCTGGTAGTACACAAAATCGATATTCACCTCGGGTCGTATTTTGTATTGTCTCTGATGCTTGCAAACCTCGGGTTTACAGGGCTCAAAAACTCCATTCTTATCTGAAAAATAACGCTTACTACCCTTGGTTCATAAACAACTACGCCGGCCTAGGCAAAAACACTAACATAACGCAACGTAACAATAAACTTATAATGTTTGCGTGTATTCCGATTGAATAAAAATTATAATGTTTTATTTGTACAAAATAAGATTAATCCTTGCGGATCTTGGCAAAACCCAAAACACTCATTTCTTCATAGGAGCAGTATACAGGGTGTTTCAAGAACAAATATAAGGGCGATATTCTGCATAAAAGATAAGACAAAAACTATAATAAACATATGTCCTAAAATCATTCATTTCAAAGATATCCTTGATCAAAAAATTTAAGATGGCAATTCGTGTTTTAAACGTTTAGTTGTAGTAGGCTGGTGTTTTGTTTCAGCACATGTTTTTATGTTTACATACAATATGTGGGCATTGTTCTATGTATAGTACAAAGTAGAAAAATAATAAGCACGCCCTCCAAAATAAATTATTTCAGGTTTACCTTTTTTCTATTTTTCTTTTTCTTATTTTTAAGTCAAATTTATAGAACTTGAAGTAATCTCTTTCTTCTGAGTCACTCTTAATAATACCGACAGTTGTAAGTAAGCCAAACAGATAATGAAAATAAAACAGCAGCCTACTAAATCTAAACGTTTCAAAAACGAACTGCTAGTTTTAATTCTTTGATCAAAGATATCTTTGAAATGGATGATTTTAGGGCATATGTTTATTAGAGTTTTTCTCTTATTTTTTATGCAGAATAACGCCCATATATTTGTTCTGTGCAATTTTGAAACACCCTGTATAGACCTCCAGCGGCTACCAATGAAGAAAATACTAGACTAATACAGAAATTAGAGCAAGCCAGCACTAATTCTGAAACAATCATTTTTGGCAATTTTAGCTACCCACATGTCAACTAGATAAATTAAAAATAAACTGGAGTATATGGCCAGAAAGTTAAGAGAAACAGATAGAGTGGGTCTCGACATGAATCTACAAATGGCAAAATATTTGTGTGTGAGTATAAACAAAATAATCTAATGCTTAAAGGAACAGACGAAATAGAATGCTGTAGCGAATACAAATATCTAGGAATAGTATTCCACAGACGATAGATAATTGAATCGAAAATAGTACAAGCAAGGAAAGCAATAGGATGTTCAAATGGAATCATATGGAACAATAACATAACAAAACACAAAAAATATAACATCTACAACTCAATGATACAGAGCAGTTTCGTAATACGGAGCAGAAACATGGAGAATTACAGAAAAGAGCAAGAAAGGAGTAGAATCAATTGATGCTTTAAGACAATTTGCAGAAATTCCACGTAGAGATAGAGTGAGAAATGAAGTGATGCGACAACAAATTAATGCGGGTACAATATACAATTACGAAACACATTGAAATACTGTAACTTATAAGCAGAGCTGGGCAGTAAATAATTACTTTGTAGTTAAATTACTAATTAAATTCGTTTTTGTTGATTTCTCTTGGAATTTAATTACTTTTCAAAATACAGTAATTGTAATTGGTAATTTCCAATTTTGTTAAAAAGTACTTGACAATTACTTTTTGACAGCAATTAATTCCTACATTCAATTATTCAATTACTCTTCAGTAATGCAATTAGTCTAAAGTGTTTAAGTTACTTTCCAAGTATTTTAATTACTTGTAGTAATTAAAATTACTCGCAGTAACTGCATTATTTTCTGGTAACTCAATTACTAAGTTACTGACCTCGATTGTGTATTAAATCTTTAGAACACAAGAAATCAGATAAAGCCTTATTAAATAACATGTTAAGCAAATCGCAATAGAGCATTCCTGGAGCAATATAAGTATAATTTATGATTTACTGTGACTACCCGGATAACAGCTTTTGCACGTTGTCAGCAGGTCCAAATACCCCAAAAAATGTTAAAAATGACAGAAAATGTTTTGCTAAAAATGGTTCTAAGGATTTTGATCATTTTCCCACACAAGATTTCCCTCTTACTCATAAGTTACCCCATAGTCACTATCTATCTAAAAATTTCAGGAAGGGTAATAGATACCTAGGGGAAGAGGGGAGGTACACATTTCGTACAAACGCTTTTCCATGAAAATTCACGAAAGTGTTTTATGAAGCTTTAGAACGATGGTACATACTTTGGTTCTACTACGATGTACCGTTCGGTATGAGCAGGCCCAAACACCCCAAAAGTTATACCCCATAGTCAGTATCTACCACAAAATTCCAGGGAAAGGGATGTCTGGGCTTACAAATTTTATAGGGGCTTAACCGGAGTTACGCGAGGTCTATTAATCGCAGAAATGCTAATTGTTGTGTAAGAAGCAAAAAATATATTTGCGGAATTACAGAATTAAGTCGATAAAATATAATTTAATTTTTCCATAACAATTGACGACAACTACATTCATTAGACGGTATTGGTTCGTAATGATTATTAATTGCTCCCAGTTAGCAATGTACTAACACCTGGTATCTAAATACTACTAAATACAAACAACAATCTTTAGTGAAAGTAATTAAAAAGTAGTTTATGTAGTTCCATTACAATTACCCCTGTAATTGATAATTGAATTACTATTTCATTACTTCATTGGGCGGTAATTGGTAAATGGTAATTAATTACTTTTTCAAAGTAATTTGCCCAGCTCTGCTTATAAGTATGATATGATCATGTTCAAGAGATGACGGAAGAAAATCTATCTAAACAAGTTATAACATGCATAACTCAGCAAAGACGTAAAAGGAAACGACAAAAATAAGCTAGATTTTTTTTTATTAACACGCACTTGGCGTATACATTGCAACTAGTAAATACTATCTAGCAATTTAGTTTTAATAATTTCTTACTTAAATCTAAGCCTAGTCTGAAATCTAGGTAAGTCTTCGCGGTTGATGAATGTACTCCCATTGGCGCACTCCACATATGTTTTAAAACACTTCTTTCACATGTTTTAATAGCTCTTGATTCACTTAACTTAATTTACACTAGTTCGAAAGGTTTTTGCCTTTTCAATCTACGGGTAAGTCCACTGTTGTCGAGTAATTGTAGCTCTTCGATATTTACGTGTTCATGTAATTTTGATTAATGTTTTTTCGCAAACCGTTTAATCTCCTCACTGGCCATAGGCACTTTTAGGTCCTTGTGGATGTCTTCACTTCTGATGTACCATGGAGTGTTGACAATGCTGCGTAGTACTTTGTTTTGAAAAGTTTGAATAATTTTTACATTAGATTTCTTTGTGCATCCCCACAGCTGTACACCGTAAGTCCAGACTGGTTTTAGTATGTGGTTGTACAACAGTAGCTTATTATGCAGTGACAGCTCAGAATGTCTTCCGATTAGCCATCACATTTTTTTAAGTGTAATGCAAAGTTCTTCGCGTTTTTTCTTTATATGTTCTTTCCACCTGAGCCTGGCATCTAGTGTCATGCCTAGGTATTTAGCTGTGTTAGCGTGAGGAATTATTTGCTGATTGATCACTACAGGCAAGTAATCAATTCTTTTATTGGTGAAGTTTATATGGGTAGACTTCGCCTCATTTAATTTAATTCGCCACTTCTTGGTCCACCTGGTGACATTGTTGACGGCTGTTTGTAGTTTATTAGTAGCTACTTCTATTTCGCTGCTTGAGGCTAGTAATGCAGTGTCGTCAGAAAATGTGGCTGTCGTCACTCCATCGCTCATGGGAATGTCACTAGTGTAAAGAATGTATAAAACTGGCCCAAGGACGCTTCCTTGCGGTACACCTGCGGCAATAGCTTTTAGTTTGGAGTCTTCTTCGCCATATCTCACCCTGAACTGGCGGTCAGAGATGTATGATTTCAGAATGTGGCTCATCTGCCTAGGCAGGTTTTTAATTATTTTGTATTCAAGGCCCTCGTGCCATACTTTATCAAAAGCTTGGGCCACGTCTAGAAATATTGCTGCGCATATTTCTTTTTCTTCTAGGGTTCTTTCAATTACATCGATGATTCGATGCACTTGGTCAATGGTCGAATGTTTGTTTCGAAAGCCAAACTGGTGAGTTGGAATAAGCTGTTTTTCTCAATAATTGGCTTGAGGCGTTTCAGGAGCAGTTTTTCGAACAGTTTGGATATGGTTAGTAGTAGTGAAATCGGGCGGTAAGATGCTTTCTCATTGGGTGGCTTCCCAGGTTTGGGGATCATAATAACTTCTGCAACTTTCCACTGCATAGGTACGTATTGTAGTCGTAACGCTGCATTGAACAGATGCGTAAGCTCCATTATGCCCTTTTTTGGTAGTTTCTTGAGCAGTTGTCCACTTATTAGATCATAGCCGGGGGTTTTTTGGCACTGAGATTCTTTTGGAGTTACTGGCAGCATGTCCCTGTCCTCCCTGTTGTTTATCTCGGGTAGGTTCTCATTGTCGTGAGGACAATTCGCTAGGTGTTCAGAAAATATTTCTGCTTTTTCTTCGTCTTTTCTTGCCCATCCGCCATCATTTTTACGAATGGGTGGATTATGATTATGAGGCCGTTTTAATCGCCTTGCGGCTTTCCAGAGAGAGTATTCGGTATCTTGATCGTCTGTTAGTCCCTTTAGGAATTCAGTGAACGTTTCATTTTTAACAGAGCGGATCTCTTCTTTGAGTTGTTGGCTTAGCCGGTTTAGCAGTTGTTTGTCTGTCGGTGTTCTGGTTTGTTGCCATTGCTTCCGTGCTTTTCGTTTCACTGAGACAAGCTCTGTGATGTCCCGCGGGTAGTTCACGGCAGTTGTTTTTCTTTTTGGATCAGATGTATTGCTCTATGCGGCTTGCTGCAGGTCGATTACAAATCGCTCTGCTTCTTCGTCTAGCTGCTCAATTGTTCTTAGTGGAACGTTTAGTTTAATACGCTCCTCTGCTTCTGCTCTAAATACATCCCAGTCAGTCCACTTGTTTGTTAATGGTGGCGAAGATGATTGTTTCGCTTAGCGTCAGGATAATGGGGGAGTGGTCTGATGACAGGTCATAGTTATCTTCAATACCAATGTAGTTGGAAGATACGCTTTTCAGTATGAAGAAGTCGATCAAATCGGGTAATTTGTTGCTATCTGACGATGGTTTTCCAGTAGAATGATATACGCATTTAGCTTGCTTGATCGCTTCATATAGCTGTTTTCCTTTAGTAACTGTTCAGTTAGCTAAAAATAACACACTTTAACAAAATCTCATTGAAATCTTACTTAATTTCCAAAAAATAGCAATTTTTGGATTTTGACAATTTCGAAAAACTCTGTTTTCTAAATAGTAAAAATCACTTGGTATATGTAATAGGAGCTAAATAGATTTTTAGACAAGCAGAAATTATTGACGTAAATAGTTTTTAAAAAATCAAAAATAAAATTTTTTCCCATATTATGCCGACTTTTTGGCGGACACTGTAGATAGATACCAACAGGACTACTCTAAACTCAGAATCAAACAACCCCCAAGAACTAGAATTTTTAACTTACTATGTAAATAATAACCCGATCCAACTGGGCCCACTGCATGCTAGATACAGGATTAATAGCACTGAATTTCTTCTTGAATTAATCCTATCGAACACCAACAACTTGATCAGCAATATACTACATCTAGCACCTGTAGCTAAGAGTGACCATACGCCCCTACTATATCTACTCCAATTCTTGCCCCATAATCCCAAAATTCGCAGAAAACCAAATTACAGAAGCTATTATAAGACAGACTATGAGGTATGAATAACACCTGAGATAGTACGCCAAATTGAAACTAGAAATAAATCTTGGAAAAAATTTACAAAACAAAAAACCCTACCATCCAAAATGAGTACAAAAGACAGAAGAAAAATTACTCAAGCCATGATACACATCGCTCGTAAAAGCTATGAAAGCTACCTCTTTCATAGCAAACGCTAGCTATTTATGTTAACTACTCGCAAAATTTGAGCGCTTTTTTCTATGTCGGAACGTTTTGGACGAGTAAAAGATCCATTTTGAACGTGTTGTAATCTTCGAGTAAAAACTGAAATTTTTAATATTATATTTTGACATTTATAAATGATTAATGTTATTATCTTAAACTTTCGCAAAGAGCAGCTGTGCCGTTGTATTAGTAGGTTATCATATCTACAGTCAACGGTAAAAAACTGGCCACCAAAAAAATATGTAAATCTTTAAAGATTTAAAAACTTATCATTAAATAATTGCTCTGATATTTGCCTATATTGCAATGGTTTAATGCTTAAAGTAATTCTGGTTGCCTAGGTAACATAAACTGAATATTCAAAACGAGCCTGTCATTAAGTAACAAACGACTTTCGGGATTGGACCGTGTCATTATTGAGGTTGAAGAACTCAACGTTTCGCTCATTTTCGTAAGGGGCTTTATCAGGAAAAAAGCAAAAGAGCACGGTAACTCAACGTTTAAACCACGCCAGAAGCAAAACTCTTCTAACGACCGGAAGGAGAAAGAAGAGAATTTATAGGCAAATGTAGCGGTTCAGGAAGTGCCGTAGCGGTGCCACTGAACCGCTACGGCACTTCAACGGCTGGCTAGATATGCTAAAAATGCTAAAACAAAGCATTCACCGCCAACTAAATTTTTAGCATATGTATCAAGCCGTTGAAGGTAATATTCTCAAAGTTAAATTTGGTATAGTAAAGTTATTTTTCAAAACTGCCATATCAAGTGCTACATCGTTGGATTCTACACAAAAACAGTTTTATAATGATGGTACTTTCGACCCCCATTTCAATTTAAAATCAAGTTGGCCGTGCTGCAGTCGTAACAATCGATAAAAAATTGGAACCACGAATATTAGTATGTTTTACTTCTATACCAAATTTCAGAGTTCTATCTATGGCCGTATTCAAATAATACCACCGTTTCCATACTTAATTTACGCACTGTATACACTTTCAGCAATTTTTTCATATTATAGGTTCCAGATTTGGTTCATAATTTGTAACAAAGAATCATTGAAGGTAACAGCAAATTATTATTATAAAACAAAATTAAATTCTAATTTCTTTAAAGGTTCAAGGAAGATAGTTCAAAGATATAGTTAATGGATTCATATCAGAAGAGAATATAAACCAACCTTTATAAATTTGATGATGATACTACAAGTCTCATAGCTTTGTCTTCTCATTACGCAAATATACAAAACTGCTCTCGTATTTACCCATGCTATTAAATTAATAGTGCACTATGGAAATAAAATTGGGGGTAATCGTAATTGACCACCAACTCATTACTTATATGCTGATTATGTGTAAGCTCTAGCCATTAGAATTATTTATTTAGTCAATTAATTACTTATACTATTTGCAAACCTCCAGTGAATATTAGATTCGGAACAAAATACACTTTTATCGCATTATTACTTGAAGAACAGTTACTATAAGCACCTGAATTTCCTTTCTTAGTTTTTAAGTAAAAGAAAAAGTTACTAAAGTCATGAAGGATGTTACCACTAATTCATTTACACGTACTACTTCGCCGCAGAATTTAAAGGGCACAACTAATTAAGTTAGTAAACAAATGTATTACTTATAAGTAAATAATAGTTATTTATGTATTAAGAGCATAATCAAGAGATTCTAACAAGAGGAAATG
The DNA here is from genome assembly GCA_940337035.1 of Agriotes lineatus. Classification (NCBI taxonomy): domain Eukaryota; kingdom Metazoa; phylum Arthropoda; class Insecta; order Coleoptera; family Elateridae; genus Agriotes; species Agriotes lineatus. The sequence continues at coordinate 191,160 of CALNHX010000130.1, forward strand.
TTTAAAGCACGACGCGAAGCGCAGAGCATTAAATTTTCCGAAAGCTGTAATCCTGATTAGGCACGTGGAGTGCTATGGCTTCTATGCAGATTGTTGGTGCTTGTTATACTGCTTAGCAACTTTGTGGCCCTAAAGTCATAATAGTATATTATGATACTAGTGTATAAGTACGCCTTAAACGCACGTGCGACGAGTTTAAAAGCACGACGCGCTAGCGGAGTGCTTTTAACGTCGCTAGTGCTTTAATGGCTCTTATACACGTGTATCATACGCTATTTTTTCTACGATCGTAACAGAAATATAAAAACTTAGTTCGATGACACTGTTTCAGTCACATTGTGTTTTAGATATTCTAAACTTACGACAAAGCGTGCTTTAATAAATAATTAAAACACGCCTCCAATGGCAACGTGTTAAAAAGACGTAATTCGAGTGCAAATATTAACAGCCAGTCTTATAAAGGCACTAATCTGACGTTAACTTTAATTCGCTGTTAAAATAAACAAAAGCGCATCAAAATTTGTTTACTAATGAATAAAATGTCATAAGCGTACCTTCATGCGTCGATGTGTTGACAGCAATAGTTGATCATCGAATATGAGTTTTCTAATCCCTTATTTACGTTATTAACAAACACTACAGACATACAATTTTGTATGCACCACTGGCAAGACTTGATGTTTATATCCTCGGGCGACATAATAAATATATATTCATAAATTAGGAACTATTCCATAGCCATACTAGATGAAAATAATTGTTGATCATACTTTAGATACTAAAAACTACAAACTACGATCCCAACCAAAGAATAAGCGGCAATACGGGCTCCAAATATATGAAAATAGTACGCCCTCTGGCTACATCTTCCGACATTCTGCTATCAATTGTTCTTTTTCCTTAACTTTGGTTATACAGCATTACAGCATGTGTCCCGATTGAGTTTAACATACTGTTACGTTTTTACGCTCGGGCTATTTAAAAATTATACGACGCTTCTTGTATTAAACATTTATTTACAACTATTAACTATTATTATTTACAAACACACGAATTAACAAGGCAGAACACAAATTACTTAAACTAACGAACTACAGGCACTATTTCTAACAACGATAAATTTATTTATTTATATGCGCTGGATTAAACTTCAATTATTTATTTGGCTATTTACGACTTAAACACTAACGATTTATATGGTTATTTATCTGTTATTTATTTCACTAGGGTTATATACACACGGTTCATTTATATGGAAGCTCTACGCGCTTCGCTGCCGAATTCGAACTGATGAGAACTGAATTAGAACTCCTGCGGGCGTGTATTTATATTGCCAGTTAGTTCCTTCTGGAAAACGTCTCGAGTTCGCTCGACCTTTCTGGCAACTCTGACGTGTCACGCGCAAGGTCGTTTCTGGAATGTTCGGGAAGGCTGGCTCACGCCGTCTCATGCAGCTGGCTAGAAGGTCGTTCTGCAATGCTGTCGCACGGGACGCTGAGTCATATTTCTGGGGCGACGGCCCAGCCCCAGGATCGTTACAATACGTATGATGACCCAAAAATTTTGGAATTGTATTTTCATAATTGGGAGATCGTGCCTGCTTGCTCTGAAACTTATTTTGCCCATAATGTCAATTCAGTTGAAATCAAGTCCTTCTTGATAACTCAGCAACAACTTTTTCGATTTCATGTAAAGTATTATGTATAATATTATTAAAGTCATGGCAAAAGTATATTAAGGAAAGTTGCTGGAAATGTTCTCAAGTACCAGTATGCAAAATTTGAAAAAGATTGGTTATGTTTGAGAAAATACAGTGGGAATATAAAAATAGTAAACTACGTATTGTAGATTTACCATACTGCTCATTCAAGTTGCTGAGAGGATTGCCGACAGCTTTTATAGTAAACTTTTGCAATATTTCAGTTGAAATCAAGTACTCCTTGATAATTCAGCAATAACTTTTTCGATTTCGTGTAAAGTACTATAATTATTTAAAATATTGCAAAATTGATTAAGAAAAGTTGTCGGCAATCTTCTCAGCATCTTGATAGCAAAGTTTGAAAAAGATCGCTTAATTCAAAATAATACAGTACGCTAAATTCGAAATCATACGCCCACTGTGTTGTCTCAAACATAACCAATCTTTTTTAAATTTTGCATACTAGTACTTAAGAACATTTCCAGCAACTTTTTTTAATACACCTTTTCCATATCTTTAATAATTATAGTACTTTACGTGAAACCGAAAAGTTATTGCTGAGTTATCAAGGAGCAATTGATTTCAACTGAATTGAAATTATAGGCAAAATAAGTTTCCGGGCAAGCAGGGGCGATCCCCCAATCATGAAAATACATTTCCAAAATATTTGGGTCATAGTAGTAATAATAATAATAATAACAATAAATGTCTGTATTACTATACTCGTAATACAGAAAAAACTGGAATTTATAGTTAGGGCGAGATTCAGTACATATGCTAAGTTGTATATTACATATAATGATTAAATCAAAAGTAATTAACATACGTCTGCTCTTCCATCTAACCCCAATATATATACATACATAATGCGTATGTTAAACTCGATCGGGGTACACGCTGTATATTTCTCTTTATATAAACCTTCAGCAATTATTCACCTTATAGGTTCCAGATTTGTTTCCTAATTTTTAACACAAAGAATCATTGAAGGTAACCGCAAATGATTATTATAAGGGAAAATTAAATTCTAAGTTCTTTAACGGTTCAAGACAGATAGTTCAAAGATATAGTTAATGTATTCATATCAGAAGAGGATATAAACCAACCCCTCATAAGTCTCATAGCTTTCTCTTTTCATTCCGATCTCGTATTTACCCATGCTTTTAAATTAATAATGCATTATGGAAATAAATTGACCACCAATTCATTACTTATATGCCGACTATAAGTGAGCTGTAGCCAGTAGAATTATTTATCTATTCAATTAATTACTTATACTATTTGCAGACCTCCGATAAATATTCGATTAGGAAGAAACTACACATTCATCGCATTATTACTTGAAGAACAATTACTATAAGCACCTGAATTTCCTCTCTTAGTTTTTAAACACAAGAAAAAGTTACTAAAGGCATGAAGGGTATTAACACTATTTCATTTACACGTTCTACTTTACCGCAGAATTTAAAGGGCATGACTAATAAAGTTATTAAACAAATATATTACTTACAGTGTGTTTCACTTTACATGGAAGCACCCCTGTATTTTCTTTGTTTTTGTATGAATCGATTTGAATTTTTTACCAGCTGTACAACTCACCAAGAGGCATCTATTCATGTCCTTGAGCGCAAATGACGTTATTAGCCTGGCCTACTACGATGAAGAACATGGGTCGTATTGTCAATATTTTGCATCGCGTTAGAGTTACAGCAAAAAGTTATTAAGAAAAGTTGTTTAGAATCAAAAGAGTACCCCAGATACTGATTTTCGTTTAATAATTCGAATTTTTAATTTTTATCCATAAATTTGTCAGTCCCAAACTTCAAGTTTTAATTTGGTATCAAATGGTGCCATGGAGAAACAGCATTTTTATTATTGTTGCAAACGTCATTAGCTATTAATAATGGCTGAATTACGTTTAACTGTAGCTGAGAAAGTAGAAATAATTAGAATTACTGGTGAAAATGCAAGATCCAATAGAGAAGTAGCTAGAATATTTCATGGAAGGCATCCATGGCGTGCACCTATTTATCCTGACACAAATTAAAAAGTTGATTAATTTTTTAAACAGTTCCACGTTAAATAGGTGACCAATCACGTACCTCGATGCATCGATGCGTTCTCTGCAATAGTTGATATAAACTTTCTAATCAATTATTTAGGTTATTAACAAACACTAGTAAGACATAAAATTTTCTATATACGACTTGAGACTTAATGTTTATACCCTCGGGTGACTTTAAAACTTGTCACCTCTGAGCAGACATAAATGCCTTCATAATGCCCTTGGTACATAAATAACTACAATGCATATCAAATAATTGCCTATAAAAAATTGTTGTGTGGCTTACGCTTCTCCTTCAATTTTTCAGATTTTTGAAATGCTTTAACTTGTGGGCTGCCTATAGAGTTTTGATAGTTTTTTAATTGGGCCTGGTATTCTTTTTTTCGCAAATTTCCTGTGTATAACTTTTGGGGAGAACTAGTTTCGGTTCTCATTTTAGAGATTACCTACAAAGGTAAGAGAATACATATCCTGATGGACAGTCAGGTGGTTATTAAAGCTCTGTCGTCAAACCAATTCAAATCGGAACTGAAATATGAACGTCGAAGAAATGTATTCAACTTGGAAAAGACAACAGACATTTTATTGTTGGTACCAGAACACCAAGGAATAAAAAGCAAATCTGAGAAACTATAAAAATCAGGCAGTATAAAACGGACTATACATACGATTAGAGTCCACCTACCTAAAAGAGAATTAGCGCATATACAGTGTGTGCGGAAATGTTGGATTATCAAATAATGAAAAAAAGAATTCTTCATAAAAAGTTTTGTATTCGCCAAAAACCAAAATGCGCTCATAAAATTGAAAAGCTGCCTGACATGCAGTGTAGATAAAAAATAATACTGCCCTTCTGTACCCTTATTTCTGAAGATAACAGAAAATGTTACTTAGAATAAGAAATAGTACATATATGCGTTGCATAAGCCGATAGACACCAGATACCTAGCTCGGCCATGTTATTTTCTTTTTCCCAACCGTTATTATTATAAACAAAACATATTGTTGATGCAGAACTGTCCGGCTGGAAAATTACTCTGTTCTACAATGTTTTTCATTTTCCCTTAAATTCTGGTTAGTACTGTCTGCTAGTCATGCTAATTTTCTTGTAGCTTTTACATTCTCCCTTGTTTCTCTTTTTAAAGGTTGACCTAATTATTGCTTGTTCCCATTCTGTGGAGGATGATTTTTTGTGAAATATTTCGGCCAAATTGCTTTAGCCGTTTGGGGTGCATATTTTAGCAACTCGATTGGTGTACTTCTTGGTCCTGCAGCTTTACCATATTGCATGCCTCTTAATGATTAAGCTGCTTCCTTTACTGTACAGTCATGTCATTGTATTATGTGGAATTGAAAACTGAGTTACTGTAGTGTATTGCACTAATATTTAATTAAAGTCAACGCATACGAGTATATGTTTATTCAATGCCGTTACAAATTGGAGTGAGTGTATAAGGCAATCGTGCTGCGAAGGCCTGTACTCCGCTATAGCGGATTACAAAAAGCAGACTTTAGCTGCTGCCAAAATACACCACAATATCCTTTCCACAAAATTATAACAATCAGTTACAGTAATTATCTTAAGTTGTGGTTAATCTATACCTTATAACGTAACACTAAACTTAAATTTTCTACTTACACATAAGCTAACCTGTCTACTGGTTTAACTTGCCTTTTAGGCCTTTCACTCAAATTTTCACACTCTTGAGTTAGTTGTAAACTGCTTTTTTCTCTATCTCTATCCGGTATGTATGTTTTTTCTTCTGCTTGGTTGGACTTACCAAGTCGAAAACCAGTTTGTACGCCGCCTCATCTAGAATACTTAACAAGATACTTCGCCTTTTGTTTGCATCCTCGCCATCGGCTTTAATGTTATTTGCACTGAAGTAGTTTTCTAAACGGGCTCTAAAAATTGTCCAGTCCCAATTGCTTAAGCAAAATTCTCGCAAATGTCCTATTTTTCCGATATCCGTGGGCATGATGCGCGAGCGTAGACCAATTCACAAAATTACAGAAACTTGCACTGTATGGTTTGCTAACGACTTTAAATCGCAAAAATACCTCGTCGCCACTTTGTATAAGCCGTTCACGATCTTTTTGGGTCAGGTGAGGCTATGACCATCTAGTAATTTTGTTGGCAGAACCTCTGTTACAACTAAACTCCCTCATGGAAATTGACACTTTTTGTGTTAGGTTAGGTTGTTTTCAGTTTAAGGTTATATTTTCTGAATAGGTACATTGTTGCCGGATATTCTCTAGTCTCCGCATCAACTCGCGTTCTTTTAAATTTGGTATGTTCTTTTTAAATTGGAAGTAGCATCGTTTAATGGAAATTTTCAGTTGTAACAAAATTATTTTGGGTATTTTGACTTTTCCTTCGACGGAAATTAAAATTATTTTTACACATTTGATACATCATTTATTTTCTTACGAATATTAAAATAATAAATCTGGCAATGTGGTGGCAAGAAAATGTCCAACAGACACTGACAGAAAAAAAAATTGCATCCGTTACATCATCGGATCAGTTAGTCCAACATGAAAAGAAAAAATCATAGCCAACTCTGTCTCAAAAAGGTCGTGAACGGCTTATAGTGTATTACCCTAATTTTTAATGAAAGTCAACGCATACGAGTATATGTTTATTCAATGCCATTACAAATTGGAGTGAGTGTATAAGGCAATCGTGCTGCGAAGGCCTGCACTCCGCGATAGCGGATTACAAAAAGCGGACTTTAGCTGCTGCCAAAATACACCACAAAATTTTCTAATTTCTTACAAACTAAATTTATTGTCTGTTTCTTATATTTAAAAATCGTCTCTTTGCGCCACTCACACAAACACGTTATATTATTTGCTCTGCTATTCAGTATTCACAACCGTTAAACGCACTGATTATTTTAAGAGTTCCTTGCTTCTCAATTGCTTTCTTCATATCCTGTTGCCTGCTTTTCAAGATTGCTTTCTCATGTCCACCTGCCTGCTTTTTCAGATAGCTCTTTTGTCATTCTGGCTTCTTTACCTTTTTGAAATCCTCACCACATTCACCGACTAGCTTTATTGAATTCTACGCTTCTTTTACTTGCACTAGCAAACTTTTTTGTGACTACTAATTTCTTTCGATTCGGCTATTTATTATGCACAAACCTATATTTAATTTATCTGATAGTCAACTTCGACCCCTGTGAATAACAAGCTTGCCTTTTGCTTTCCTTACTTAATTAATTTATTATTACTGGCATCTCTTTACCAATGCATTTGTTATTTGAAATTTAAACTTATCATTGCAATTATATACAACGCCCCAACTCTGTGCTTATTGAAATGTTCATTAATTTGCAATGCTAACAGAGTCGAGTCGTGGGCCTAAGACCATTTTACAATATATAAAGCTTTATCAGGCTTTTTAGTCCCATTGCTCTGTAATATCCTTCCACTTCTTTCTGTCCCTTGCTTTGGCTCTCCAATGTTTTATGTCCTTTTCTTTCAGATCTTGTTCTACTGCTTGGAACCACCTCGCCCTTGGCCTCCCTCTCTTGCGTGTTCCCTCAGGCACCTTCTTCATTCTGTCGTCCTCTTGTCTTTCCATGTGCCCCAACCACCTTAACTTTTGGGCCTTTATATAGTGCGTGATGCTCGGCTGTGAATATAATATTCCCACCTCCTCGTTAGTTCTTCTCTTCCATCCCTCTTTTTTACGTTTTCCTCCGTAGATTCTCCCAAGGATTTTTCTTACCCACATCTCGAGCCTTTGTTGTACCGCTTTGTTCATCACCCATGTTCTGTTGATTTTGCTGTCTCTTATTATTTTCTCCAGTACGATGTTGAACAATGATGCTGATAAAGGGTCTCCCTGTCTCAGTCCTTTTTCTACTTTGAAATCTTTTGATAAAACTCCGTTTACCTTTTTCTTATTCTTAGTGTTCATAGTTGTCATTTTAACTAGGTTTATCACTTTCTTGGGTATCTGCAGTTCGTACATTGCCTTATACATTTGGTGTCTGTCTATTGAGTCGTACGCTTGCTTAAAGTCTATGAAAATGGCGTAAACCGGGATTTTGTATTCGTAGCAGCTTATCATTGCTTGTTTTATTATCTGATCTGCTACCGACCTGCTTCTGCGGAAGCCGCATTGATATTCGCCCAAAACTTTTTCGGTGTACCTCTCTATTCTTTGTTTTATTGTTGTAGCTACAATTTTGTATATAGTATCTAGTAATGCTATGCCTCTATAGTTGGCGCACTTTGTGGAGTCTCCTTTTTTATGGATTGGTGTTATTAATGCTGTTTTCCATGTTTCGGGCATTATTTCTGAATCCCAGACTTCTTGTACCATGGTGACAATACATTGCTGTAATTTTTCACCCCCGTACTTTATAAGCTCCGCTGTTATTCCACTTTCTCCAGGGCTTTTGTTGTTTTTTAAACGGTCTATGACTGATGTTATTTCCTCCTTTGTCGGTCTGTTTATGTCTTCTTCTCTTTCCTCCTTTTGCCGCTCATTTTCTCTTTCGTTGTCATTGTCTTTTTCTTCTCTTCCTGTTCCATCATTTAGTACTTCTGGAAAATATTCTCTCCATCTGTCAGCCACTTCCTCTTCTCCAGAGATCAATTTTCCTTCCTTGTCTTTAAGTATATTGGCTTGTTATGAAATCCTTTTTTGATTCGTTTAACCTCTTGATAGAAATTCCTAATTTCCTTATTTTGATACCTTTCTTCGATATCTTTTATCTTTTTCTCTTTCCATGCTTTTTGCGGCTCTGCATTCTCGTTTTGCCTTTCTTCTTTGTTCTTGGTATTTCCTTCGTTCTGCTTCTTCCCCCGTTTCTAGCATTTTCATTCTTAATTGCTGCCTCTTCTTTAGTTGTTCCTTGCAGCTTTCATTAAACCAGCTATTTCTGCATTTAGCCACTTGCCACGTTCCCTTATGTATTTCCTTCCTCCTCAGTAAGGTCATTGTCTATGTAAATGTGCCTGGGCAACCTCCCTTTTTGCTTTAAAATTTCTATCTTATGTTCGAAATTTCCGATTTTCACGACTATTGCCCTTGCCTCCTGCTTTCCTACCGCGTATACATATTCTACTATGGTAGTTACCCCCATCTCTTTTTAAAAGAAATCACTGACCTCTCTCTTTAGGTCTTGGCTCCCAAAATTAGCTCCTTTAATTATTTAATTATTTTTCTTGCTGTATTTTTCTTGGCTCTCCAGTTTTTTTAGCATCTCTATTTCCCCTCGTACCTTTTATTTTTTCTTCTCCCAAACTACCTTATTCTTTATTAACTCTTCCTTTAGGGCTCGTATTTCTTCTCCGTATCTTTTCATTCCGTCGTTAATAGTTCTTATGTCATCCTTCGTGCTTTTGACCTCATCTTTCGTGATTTTGACATCCTCTTTAATTTCCTGTAGTTGTGCCGTGAGTTGCAAATTCATACTCATCAGCAGATTTTACAGCCGGTCCATGTTTGTATTAGCTTCACTTTCTTTTAGTGGTGAAGCTCTCAGTACTGCCTTGCCCTGGTTACCTTTATGTTCACTTCCTGTGTTACTTTTATTTGAGCTCTCCTTACTTTCTTCCTCAGCCCTCCTTTGTTCTGGCAATTTTATTGTCGTTTTCCTTTTGGTAAATACCTCGCAGTACCCCGTGTGGTTCTCTGTCTCGTGTTCTGCTGCGTCGTTTTCTCTCTCTCGCTTCCTTTCGTGGTTCATTTGCTTAGCCTTTGGGCCCCGTGTGTTACGCCACTGGTGCATATACGCAAACCGTTCAAATTTTTCGCTGCGGTTCGCCGAACTCGGCGGTACTGGTTTGCTCGCGCCCGACCAAGGTTAACCTCCGTTTCGCGTTAAATATCACACGTTCTAAATTGCTCCAAATGCTCTTATCTTTACGCGTATCACTGCAATCTAAATGTGTCACGCAATCTATCCTTTCTAGTGCTTTCTTTTAACCCTCTTTAACACTTTAAACACGTAGAATATCACTTGAATAAAACTTATTACTACTCCCTGCGTGACGGAGCCGTGTTTACGGTATTCTCGTCGCCGCTCAACTCCAATTGATTATTACTGCAAAATAAATGGTTTATTGCCTTTCTTATTTTATTTATTAGTAACTAGTTTAAATAAATGCTCCGGCTTTAGCATGAGATCTCCGCTCAAAGCGTTAGGTTGTAACATGAGGTATATTCTTAACTACTGAGTATAGCTTTTAAAATTGTATGGCAAATGCCCCCCTTCTTGCAAATGACAGCTTAACCTTTAAATTAACTGTATAAACAGAGATCGTCTGTCCCTACAAAATTAGCGTAATGTGAACGCAAAACACCGGCAATTTTACAAACTCGCCTCAGGTAAATATTAGCAATGCAAATAATGACGTAGTATGTGGCTAACCTGGTTTTTGTTTTCCTGACGTCAACAGGGTTGAGCAAGGGGCTAACTACCCCTGGGGAGAAATCCCTACCTGGAAAAACATTAAGTTAAAAATACTCGACAAGAGCATCGGAAAGAACGGATCAATGGAAAACGACTTAAGCGACGGAAAAAGTACTTTAGGAACTTGGAATGTACTAAACCTATATAAACCAGGAGCCTTACAACAATTGATAATCCAGGTACCAAAATACAAACTGGACATCTTGGCAATACAAGAACTGCGATGGCCTGACGTATGAGACATTACACAAGGAAACTCTACGGTCTTACATAGTGGAAGGGAAGATGGATGATATGAAAGTGGAACGGGCTTCGTAATAAACAATAAACTAAACACTCAAATTCAAGGATTCAAAGCAATAAACCACAGAATCTGTTCGATGAGACTGAAAGGGGAACTGTTCAACATCACCATTATAAATGCGTACGAAGCAACCAACGTGCCAGAAAAGGACGAGAAACAAACATTCTATGAGTCTCTAGAGAATACAATAGATAAAGTACCAAAAAAAGATATATGCATTGTGCTTGGCGATCTCAACGCACAAGTAGAAAAGGACGAAGAATACAGACCAACGATTGGAAGTCACAGCCTACATCTTGTAAGTAGGTACTAATAACGGTCTCAGACTAATAAACACAGCAGTAAGCAAAGGAGTGTTAGTAAGTAGCACTACGTTCCCACATAAGGATATCCACAAGGGGACTTGGAAATCAAATGATGGAATAACCATAAACCAAATAGATCATGTGATAATTAATACAACAAACTGCTCAAACATAGTAGATGTAAGATCAATGAGAGCCGTCGACTGCGACAGCCTAAAGGACATAGAGACTGCAGAAAGATTCCAGCGGAAGCTAACCGGAAGATTAGAACAACTAGAAGAAATAACAAGAAGAGATAAAGACATTAACAGTGGAGAGATATATAAGAAACTATCAGTAAAACGGCGGAGGAGATTATAGGAACTGCTAAACCATAAAGGAATCAATGGTATGAGGAGTGTAAGATAGCCACAGAAAGCAGGAAACGGGCAAGCATGCGCATGCTACAACAAAATACGAGACAACCCAATGTAAACTTTGAAGAAGTCCGAAGACAAGCTCTGAAACGGAAAAAGAGAGAATGTATAAAACAAAAGCTGACAGAAGCAAGGATGGAAAATAACGAAACAAGAAAGGGGTATAAGAAAATAAACACGTTCAGAAAGGGCTATAAACCCAGAACAAGTATGTGTAAAAATAAAGAAGGAGAGATATTAGTAACAGGAGTAGTAAGGAGCACATAATCAATAGATGGAGAGAATATTTTACGGAGCTACTGAGCCGAAATCAAGAAGATGTAGAAGAACTAGAAAACCAAAACATCGAAAGAGACAGAGAGGAAGAAGAAGAAGAAAGGACTGGAAAAGGAAATGAATTAGAAAGAGAACCAACATATGACGAAGTCAGAACCAGTATAAGTAAATTGAAAAATAACAAGGCACCAAGAGAAGACGAGATCCCAGCAGAAGTACTAATTGCCGGAGGACCGTACCTATGGGGAAAAATACACTATCCCCATTATTATTCAATATGGTACTGGACGGAATCAATCAAAATCTTATACCACACAATAATTACCTGTTTAGAAATAGAATCCAAATACTGGGCTATGCAGATGACAGCCATACTCAGTATGGAAGGAAGCAACGCAGCGGAAGCATACACAAATCTGGAAGAAAACTCAAAAGAAGTGGGGCTTAGTATAAACACGGATAAAACAAAATACTTAAGAATATCAAGAACTGCAGAACAAGAGGACCCACAAGCAATCAGAAGGTTAGGAATAGCAAGAATAACTACATTGAAATGCCTTGGGGCGATAATCAATGAGAAAGGAGATATAACCGAAGATATATCAACCAGACTATTCCCCTCAGATAATATAAACCAATCCCATCAATCAATTTTCAAAATTTGAACCAATCAGAGTCGAATACAACGAATATTTTGCACTAGTGCAATATCCGGGTATTTTCACAAGTGTAATATCGAGTATTTGCGGGAAGAAAAGCAAACCAGCTAAGTACACAAGAAATTTCAGAAAGAAAACTAAAAACTTTAAAAATGAATAGTGTGGTATACAAAGATGACATTTCTTCGAGGAATATGTATAATTCAAGTATTTCTCTCGAACGCTTCGCGAATATACAGAATGCACTAGGTATATAACTACTGAATATATACTGCTAGAGCCTACTAGCAACCAGTGAGACAAATGTCTCATTTAATAAAACAAAAAAGACCGTTTTTCAAATAGAAACCGTCCCGGATGGACGGAAAACACGTGATTTCTCGAAAACCGGAAGTGTCACGTGACTAAAATTCGGTTCCTGACCTGACATGACCATTCCAAACATATAACTTTAATAACTTTTTTCTCTAACTCTTACGGTTTGGCTGCTGAAACAGCGTCCCGGACAGACAAAACAGCGTCCCGGACAGACAAGTCTATTAGATAAAGGATTTTTCCATGAATTACCTGTTTAAAACAAAACTCGTATCAAGGGAAACAAAACTGCTACTATATAAGACCATAATAAGACCCACTCTAATCTACGGATGCGAAGCATAGACCCTAACTAAGAAGGAAGAACAAAAGTTAAGGGTATTTAAAAGAAAAATACTTCGTAGAATATTCGAACCAGGACAAGACAACGTAGACTGGAGACAGAGATTCAACGCAGAACTCAGGATGATATACAATGAACCAGATATAATCAACGTTGTCAAGTGTATGCGGATACAGTGGTTAGGACACGTACAACAGATGACACAACACAACGTGTATTCTATTAAATAGCCAACCCACAACAACGTGACTAAGAGGGAGGCCACGTATAAGATGGTTAGATAATGTCTTCCAAGATCTCCAAAAGCTCAATATACAACACTGGAGAAGAGATGCCAAAGATCGGAAGAAATGGAAGGAAGTTGTCGAGTCGGTAAAGACCCTTGACGGGTGGTAGAAGCGAAGATGAAGAAGATGACTTCAGCAAGGGACGCGCAAACTGCAATTATTTCTGATGCTGACTGAAGTCGTTTCCGTTTTACTGCATTTTCAAGGGACGCTACCTCGATAAATTTCCTCTGGAAGGTTCTTCGCAGCTGGAACCGCTATCCGGATCTCGAATAATATCTGCTCCTATTGCTACACAATTTTGAACGCCTCTCGAACTCCCTTGGCTTCCCAAATCTACCCCGAAATGTTGGCTTCGTGCCTGGGTTGCACTTTTAAGAGACTCCATGGCAATTACACAACTCTGGAATGCCCCTCGCTCCTGATTTCTGGATCACAGCACCAAGGAAGGACTATTTTACGCACATAAAATTTCAGCTGGCCTATTCCTTAAATTACTCAAAATCGTGTTCCGAAGTTGGGCAACTTTCCGGATCAACTGCCCTGTTCACTGGGACTATATAACTGGATGAAACTTTACACAAAAGCACTCTGTCGACTGGTGAGCAATAAAAAAAACAGTTTGGACTCAAACAAATCAACTTTTATATTCAAAATAATACAAGTTTTATGAACCAATCTTACACACAGCAACTTTTTTTTTGTCTTGGGTTGCCAGCAACAACAATCGAACATGTTCTCAGTACGTTTATTTACAATGTTTTGCTTAGAAACTAAAATTGCTTTTGTGTAAATGTCAAATGTAGCACTTTTTTAATCTCACATCTCTGATTTTATCACATAACTTTTAATAGCACTGCTTTCACGATTTTAATTAGCACTGCACTATTGTTTTTCCTCTATCGTAGGTGGCCTTATCATGCTCTTTGCATTCTATGCCTTGTTACACCGCTTCTTACCTTTTAGCTGCGTTGCCGACTGTAGGTCTTATAAGATTTAACTACTAACGCTGCATATCACTTTTGTAACGCCCCAAGCATCTCTGTATCTTATCAAATTCACAATTCTTTATTGACGTTACAAAATCAAATCTGTCAGTAACACAAATTAAGTGCATCTGCCATAACGAACATAATTATTAAAAATTAAGTTAAACATAACCCTTCCGATACTGTTTCATCTAATGCCAACCTCTGTCAATCAAATTATAGTTACTGCTAATCATATCTTGTGCATTTCTTAATGTATAACAATGCAATTATGTCGCAATAAACAAAATACCAATTTTTGTGCCTATTTGAATTTTTATTTCATTTTCGTGCCTTAGTTATGCAACCAGAATTGCTGTGAACATTGCATCATTACGTTTGAACCAATTTTTGAGAATTAAAATTACTACGCATGATTATTAATTCTTTGCATTCGTCAGTTTGCATGCGTAGTCTTTTTATATCACAAATTTAATCTTTGACTTCAATCTCACCTTAATTAACCTGACCTGGCAACTGAAATTCTATTAAACTCATACATCCTATCAAAAACCTAATATCAACTAATCTAACCTATTCTAATCAAGACGATTCTTTCAACATTAACATGAAAGTGTCCTCTGATTTTATTTTCTTGCTCATCTATTAGCTCATAAGTATTCCCATTACTTAGTATCTGGCTTATTTTATATGGTCCTTCATAAGCGTTAAGAACTTTCGCACATATTTTCTCTCTCCTGTCTGGTACTCTTAGCTTCATTAGCATCATAATAAAAAGAGCTCCTATTTTTAAATGTGTTCTTTTCTTGATTTTCTTATTTTGCTTCTCTTTGTACCTATCTGGATTTTCTTCACTCGCTGCCTAATCTTTTCCAACAATTCTACTATTTCTGTTGCATTCTCTTCCCTTCTCCACGGTACGATTTGCATAACGTTACCGGACTAACTTCGGTTGTTAAATTGAGCACATTGTTAATAAACTCCTCTTCCTTGGTAGGCATTGAACCCATGTATTATGATGTGTGTGAGTCATTATCCTGAAGTATTTTATTGTTTCTTTAATGTAACGTTCTGCTACATTGGATTTGGGATGTCGTATACTACAGAAATTCGTTTTAATTTCCTTCTGCTCTAAATTGTTAATTAACAGAAATGAGAACAATGAGAACAATGTCTTTTATCATTAAGTATAATCTTTTACCTGCTAATCAACATGGTTTTTGTGAAAGCAAATCTACTGAAACTGCCTCTTGCGCACTTATTGAGTATGTATATAAAGAGCTCGATGGAGGAAAACACGTGGCTGCCTTATTTTTTGACTTATCGCGTGCATTTGATACGCTTGATGTAAAATTTATATTAGATAAGATGTCTATGTTAGGTTTTAGAGGTAATGCTTTGAAGCTGTTCAGATCTTATTTATATAAGAGGAAAATGTGCGTTAAGGTGCAAAATAGTTTGTCAAAAACTGTTAACTGCGAACTTGGAATTCCCCAAGGGTCTGTGCTGGGACCACTGGTTTTTATATTATATATAAGTGACATTTCTAGCACTATAAAATCAGGAGTTGTAATAAATTACGCTGACGATACCACAATAGTGGTTTCAGCCCAGACTTATCAGGACCTGGTTGATCTAACAGCTGCAGCAGCATGTGAGTTTCAGTCATGGTGTAAACAGAATAATTTAATTCTTAATGCTGAAAAGACAGAGTGTATTTCTTTTAAAGTTACTGCGGCACAAAATAGTCTTTCTTTTAACTTTGCTGGTAGTTTTATAAAATCAGTTGACTGCACGAAATTTTTAGGCACATATTTGGACGGAAAAGTCTGTTGGGGGCAACAGATCGATTCAGTTTCAAAAGTAGTAAGTAGGGCATGTTTTGCTTTGCGTCAACTTAAAGAAGTACTTTCAGTTGACTGTTTAATGAATGTCTACTACAGTTTAATTTATTCCTACTTAACATACAATGTTGTGCTATGGGGAGGAGGGACTGACAGCCATCGAATTTTTATTTGTCAAAAAAGGGCTATCAGAATAATTTTTAATATGAACAGTAGAGACTCTTGCCGTTCTACTTTTAACCGTTATAAAATTATGACTTTTCCGTCTATTTATATATACAAACTTTTATTGCTAATTAAGATGACAATTAGTAAACATGCTGTAAACCTCCACAGTTATCCAACTAGACATGCAGGTCAGCTAATTTTGGAGCAACATAGAACCATAAAATATGAAAAGTCTCATATCTATGCAGGGAAACGATTATTCAATAAGTTACCTGCACACGTAAGAGATATGAGCTTCATAAAATTTAAGAAGTGCATAAAATCGTTTTTATTAGCCAAATGCTACTATAGTATTCAAGAGTATAGAAATGACCAATTCGGTGATCTGCAGTAGTTGTGGAGTTTTATACATGTACAATATGTATACTGTGACTTTTACATGTTTCGTACAGTTTCCTTGACTGGTTGCTTTTATTATTTATTGTTTATGTTATTTATATCCTAGTCTGGCGTAGCCAATGTTTATCCTCTGTAAATCAAAAGGCTTTAAATAAATACATACATACATACCTACATAACCTGGCATTTTAAAGTCGGCCAATATCTTCTTTGGTTTACCCACTTCTTCTTGAAACTTTTCTATGGATCTTATCATATATTCGGTGTTGCTGGATATAATTTTATGTACTTGGAAAACACATCCGCCATAATCAAAATATTGTTACGTGTAAATTTACATTTAGATACAGTTAAGGATTGTTTGGATAATTTCTTAGCTTAAATGCATTCATATAGTTAGATTCACCTGCATACGTTAGGTGTAGCTTTGGTTGCATACTCATTTTTGCAAAATCCTTGATTTTTAGGGAATTTTGAGTAACAATTTTGAAAATTGTTTTGATAGTACGATTTCCGGCGACCATTTTTTAAGTTTTCCTTTTTGGAGCTGCATGTGATCTTTGGAAATTTTCACTTAAGTGGATTACATAGTTTCCATTTTTCTTTGAGGAATCTGCCATCCAGAAATAGGAAATGGGTGTTATATTGCTAAAATGAATCCGATTGTATTGGGATAAATATATATTTCTGCAATTTACTTACTCGAGGCCACATTACAACTCTGGCCTCCTCGTCCTAGTTTGCTGTATCGTTCTCCGATTTTTCTGGATCTATTATGCCTGTGGCATTGTTGTTACTTGGCTAAGGCACCTGGAGCAACAATTCCGTTCCAATCCGAGCCCCTCAGCACATGTGATAGTTCGCATGCAAGGCTTCTCCCCATGGTGACTGCACTCGACTACGCTTCTCACCCGCAAAGTTAGATGAAGCCCTGACTCTTTGGAGGTTATTCAAGCTGGTGGACATCTTAATAGCTATCCCCCATAGCTGTTGATGTAGCGGCTCTTCTGTGCACAATCCAGGTATCTACAACACCTAGTGTTATCTACCTTTTGGTGTTTATTGAACTGAAAATATCGTTCGTTATGGTACTATGATCTTTACTTTATGTATTGTACTTACCTAGGTATATGCTAGCGAAATTCATGCCGTTTTACATGCGGAATATTGTATAGCTTCGTTGTACATCACGTGCAATTACGTTTGTGTAATAGGATAATGTCATTCTATGCATTTAATATCTTTACGTTTGGTAGTACTGCTTTGGTTGCATTCAAGTTTCAAGTACTTGTCAGTGTTTCAAAATTTAAACCATTATTGGCGGAGGTCTCCGGGAGCATTAATTTGACATTTCACATAATATGAGCACCGTAAATACACCATTTTATGTGTATTAGCACTCCCCTAGGCGAAATGGTACCAATTCGAAGAGGTTCGCGACTAGATAGAGTATTTACCTAATTAACCAAGCGATTTAGAACTTACTATTCTCCCGCATTCCGGTATCGCTGTTTTTAATTATATTTAAGTCACTATCGTAGTTGATACACGGGTACTCGAACGAATTGCGATTATCGTAGTTACATTTTCGACTTTATTCATATAAAATCTTGTACATTACATACCACTAAGATTACATTTACATACTATTATCACAGAATTGTGTTGCCTTTTTCAAGTATGACACAGAATTTTGAAGGTGTACAAACTGTAAATAAATAACTAGGTTATTTCGAGTCTTGGTGTTTTCTATCTTTTATTTTTTTTTTTGTGAAAACAGCTAGTGGTTTAGGAATTTACACGGCCACCTGTAGGTTTTCTGGTTTGGACCGTCTCAAACCAGTGGCGCTTCCGGACAACCCACCCCATCCTGCTCAGGACCTAGCTTGTCAAACGTTTGCTACACGACTAGACGATTCCTGTACCACCCTGCTGTGAAGTATTTATAATTTTTGTTTTTACGTGCAAATAAATTCCCATGTGTAGCAAATGTAATAATATGCCTATACCCCTACTCGTATAGTCCTGGAACTAGATTTCCCAAATAGTCGATTGCAACCAATTCTAATGGTTCGTTGACTCTTATGCTTTCAATTAAATTTTGATTTGTATGATTTTTCTCTCTCATAAACTGACAAACTTTGCAACTATTTGTAGAGTGTTTAATTAATTTGGCATCGTTCTTCGTATAAATGCATTCTCGAAACATTAACCATGTTTTTCTTCCGCAATAATGTTCAAATGTGTGGTGTATTTCTTTTATGACGTTTATTGCATCTTATTTACATACCCCTAGTAATTCTTTTCCATTAATAATTTTACCAATAAGATGTCTTTGATTTTGTAGCCTTTATATTCGTCTTCTTGAATTTCTTGAACTAAATTCCTTATTTGTTGTATTTTTACATTTTCCTGTTTGTCTAACAAATTTTTTTTTGATGAGTTCTTACATATATTGCAGACCAATCCAATTTGATTATTTTTAATCACGTGAGTCAGTTTGACAAATCAGATCACACTTGAAGTGAAAACGCCCCTAGCGTGATTTTCAATCACCATGGAAACTACCTAATTAAAATTCAGTAGTATCCTATGAGAAGTTGGTGGCACTGTATATCTAAGTCAAATTCGAGGTTGGCAGGTTAGGTTTTGCGTCAGTCTGTGTCAAAACTGACGCAAAACTTAACCTGCTAACTTTGACATATACTTAC
This sequence comes from Agriotes lineatus, assembly GCA_940337035.1. NCBI lineage: Eukaryota > Metazoa > Arthropoda > Insecta > Coleoptera > Elateridae > Agriotes > Agriotes lineatus. Next base: position 210,374 of record CALNHX010000130.1, read on the forward strand.
AGTGCAACCAATATATTTTTATAATAAAGTGTCAAATTAATTTGACAGAAAAATAGCGTCTCGATTCGGTAAAAATTATTAATTTATTTAATAACTTATCTTCCCGATTTCACCTCCTTATAATTTTGACAAATAATATCCCTCAAGTGCGTTACCTTTAAGAAATAACCTTCGGCTTCGCTTCGAGTTATTTCTAAGTAACGCACTTTCGGGTTGTTATTTGTCAAAATTATTGCGGGTGATTATCATTGCCCTTGGTAAATTTTAGCTGAAAATCTCCCCCGTTAATAAATTTTCTCTATTTCAATTAAGTATTGTTTTGGCTTTCGATTGCTTGCTACATCTTTTCTGTTTAAAAAGTCGGCTACCACATTCATGTTTCCTGGTCTGTCTTATTTCAAATTCATATTGTTGTAAATACAACGCCCACCTGTACAATCTGTCGTTATAAAATGTTTTATTTTTGAGGAACGATATTGCTGTATTGTCTGTTTCTATGTAGCATTTTTGTCATGTTAAATAGAATTTTAATTTCTTAATCGCAAATATAATTGCCCACATTTCCTTCTCAGCGATTGTGTATCTCGTTTCATACCCCTTTAGAATCCGTGAGATAAAGCAAATCGGAACTTCGACCCCTTCTTGTTCGTGTATTAATTCTGCAGCTATTGCCGATTCTGATGCATCCGTTCTTAGGATAAAGCTTTCTTTGAAATTGGGGTATTTTAGTAGTAACCCTTCATGTAATTTTTGCTTCAAATTGTTGAATTCTCTTTCTCTCTCATCATTTCAAATCCATTTACTGTCATTTCTTAATAGCTCAACTAAAGGTAACGTTTATTCAGAATAGTTTGCTATAAATTTCCTGTAATAATTAAGCAAGCCAAGTAAACCCCTCAATGTTTTTAAATTCTTAAGGCGAGGTAACTTTTTAATTTCATCTAGACGTTTATCACTAATTGTAACCCCATTGTTGCTAATTTTATAACCTAAATAGCTTACATGATCTTTCAGAAAGTCACACTTGGTTAAATTCACTTTCAACCCATCACCATTTAACGTTCCTATTACTAATTCTAAATGTAACAAATGTTGTTCCAAGTCTTGTAAAAAAACCAATATTACATCGATATAATGCACGCAGAAATCCTCATATCTGTTTAAAATTTGTTGCATTACTCTAACTAAAGCTGCGCAAGACGTCAAACCAAATGGTACTACTTTAAAATTAAGTATTTCCCCTTCTTCACAAAAGTTTGTATATTTTCTCGATTCCTCGTGTAACGGAATTAACCAAAATGCGATTCGTCACTTTTCTTCATCACCACCATTGGATTAACGAAGTTGGTTTTTGAGTGTTCTGTTACACCATCATCTAGCATCTTTTGCAGCTGATGTTTTACTTTTTCGCGCTGTCCAAACAGAATTGGATACGTTTTACTTTTAAATCCCATCGTTTCATCTACAATGAGTTTGTGACAATATTTCATTGCTTGTCCTGTTTTCTGATCCATTATCTCAATGTTCTTCATTATTATGTCCATAACTCTGCTTTTATATTGTAAACTAGCTGACCCGGCAAACGTTGTTTTGGATTATCGCATGATGGGGAAAGCCCTTCAAACGATTAAGCACAGAATCATAAAAGTATGACTGCAAATAGAAAGTCGTACAGTGTATAGAAAAACACACTTTCGATATTTTTCAATTTTCCGGCTTTCCCTTCGGATTTTTCCGAGTTTTCTTTTTTGCTAAACCACCTCGGGAGTAAGACGAATAAAACAAAAAAAATCATCCACAGCGGTCAAGTCGTTCTCAAGTTTTTGCGTTACTAACTCACAGCGATTGATTTTTATATGTATATATAGATAATCACTCCCTATTAGCTCATCATTCAGCATTCCATCGACGACGGTACAATTATTTATTACTATACCATACTGTGTATTATTGCAGCTTTCTTTTTTAATTATTTAGTCTCCAGCGTTCATATTAGCTTGGCAACAATTATCGTCTCCTACTTTCATAATAGCCAAGCAACAATTTTTATGCACTCGGGATTGAACCAAAGCTTAATTATATTCTTTATGTGAATGCTTCCTTGCATCCCATCAATTTTTATTCCCATTTGCTGAATTACATCGACCCATATTACGAAACCCACATTTAAAGCAGAAACTATGAAAAATTGGACATCATATTCACTCTCATCTATTCTGATTTTTATGCATAACATTTTACTTGTAGAGATCTTTCTTCTCGTTGCAGATATTAATCGATTTTATTTACTTTCACTATGTTGTTTTGTAAAACGTTTGATGAATTTTTTATTACTTCTTCTTTTACTAATGAAGACATCGCTGCACTATCGATTAGTGCAAAATATTCCGAGCACATAAATTCTAATTTAATAAAAGGTGAACATGCGTTTTAAATTTTATCTCCGTTCTTCCAATAAATATTCCCCCGTTTTTTCGTAGGTGATGGCAAAGTTGATGATCTTATGACTACGTAAATAAACAGAGGTTTTTTTATTTCCTGAGGACTCCTCATGCACCTCAGCTATTTCGATTCGATTCAGATCTTCAGAATTATTGCCGTTCCCATTCCTTTCTACGAACATTGTGTTATTGTGAATCATTTCCGTGTTTAAAGTTTGGGTGGTAATACCGCAGGGTATCCTTGTACTTCTTGCAATTTTTCATGGATTCCGTGCAGTTCCCGCGTTACTTTTATTTTCCACGATCGCTATATAATTGGAGTTCTGACTCTGCGTCTATTGCGATGTGGCCCACCTTGCTTAAGCTTTCCTTTCTAAATTCCCGAATTCTTGCCCGATTCTTTCCTGGTACCTGCTGTTTAAATTGTCTTGAGCTTTGGCTTCAACTTCCTTGATTTTGCTTTCCAATTCTTCATCTTTCCTCGTGAACCTTTCGTCGACTATTTGCACCAATTATTCTTACAACGCTGGCCTTATTTCGTTTTTTTGTTAAGGTCTTGTACTCATCAAGCTTTTGATACAGATTTCCAATTTCGATTTGTAACTCTTTCCTGCTATTTAACTGCATTCGGCCAGATTCCTCTTTAAGCCCCACAATTAAAATTTCCGTGAGCTCTCTGTTTCTCCGCGTCGTTGTAAATAACTTCTTGCAAACTATCTTGTAAATCCTTCTTTAACCTGCTTTCTCGCTCTTCCGCATTCCTGCCACTTGCTTCTTGCAGCCTATGTTCTCTCTCTTCTGCATCTCTCTTATTTTCTTATTATCTCTATCAATTGACGTAAATTCATTTCCTCTTTTGGCGCTTGACCTTCTTGTTCCTCGGACTGTTCTCCTTGCCGCTGTTCTTCTACTTGTGCTTCTGCTATCGTAACTATTTCTTCTACTTGCTGTTCCCCCTGCTTTCCTTCTTCAGTTTTCTTGTTTCTTCTTGTTCGTTTATCGGCAATTTAACTTTATTTATGTTCTACTATATGTAAATCAGAGCGCTTCTTTTGGACTAGAGGCACTCGCAAACAATGCTTTTATAAAAAATTTCTACCCTACAAATATGATGTAAATAGAGCTAGGGTCTTTTATTGACTGTCTAAATATAGTAATTGTTTAAATAATTATAAATCCGCCTTTGCCACGACGCGATGTTGGGCGTCACATTTTTGTAAATGATAGCCCCCAATAGGCTTTAATATAAATAAATAATTAGGGCGAATCACCACAAATAAAAGGTTTTAATAAGAATTCAAATGCGTTGTAATCTCAGGACTTATCAAAATGATGTTTGTTATTATTACTTGTAAAATAGTGAGCGAATAGCCCCGCGAGCAAATGCTCGCCTCTCAGGCGGCCGGCCCTGGTTCGAATCCCGGAGAATCTAGAGTTTAAAAATTGTACGCTCCCCGGCTACCACCTTAACACCTGCGGTAGTCGTTAACCCCTAACAAGGAAACTCTTCCTCAGTTTCGATGGGCAAGGCTAGCCACCTACCCGGCTTAAGGGTAAAGAGAGCTCATAGAACCACTTTGTGGATAAAACAGGGCACTGGCCTATAATAAGAGGAAGAAGACTTGTAAAATAAATAGTTTATTGCCTTTTCTATTTTATTTATTGGCAACTATTTAAATAAATGCTCCGGCTTTAGCATGAGATCTTCGATCAAAGGGTTAGTTTGTAACACCCAGTATAACATCTACTGATGAGTATCAATTTTAAACTTGTATGGCAAATGACCGACCTTTTGCATCTGACAGCTTAACCTTTAAATTGACGGCATAAACAGAGATGGTTTGTTCGCACAAAATCAGCGTAATGTAAACGCAAAACACCAGCAATTGACAAATTCGCCTCAGGTAAATATTAGCAATGCAAATAATGACGTAGTATGTGGCTAACCTGGTTTTTCTTTTTTCCTGACGTCAGAAAATGGACGGGAACATTCAATTGTTCTGGAACTTGTCATGTAATTTTAATTTTCTTTCGTTTCGCCAAATTTTATTAAGCCGGTCCTGTGCTCCTAGTTATATTTGAATTCGTTTTAACAGGCGTTAAGATGCCCGTGACCTATAAATTATTTCGTAAGCGCTTCTGGGAGCCGCGCAGTTTATTACAAGCACGGCCGTTTAGATTATATTCGCCGAATTGTGGTTATGAATTCATCCTTTGTTCCATTTTGTAGATAACGTAGTGTACCGCTTCAAGTTCTGCGTATTACTTCTTGTTATTCGATATATTTAAGCCCTTTGGAAATAATTTTTGATGAACCCTTCGTTGTCGCGTGACGATTGAAAGTTGTTTTTAGAACTCAATCTTCCTTTCCGACCGTTTTAGCTTGTGGACTTTAGTAATTATTCTTATCCGTCAAGATATTTAAGCTTTCTGAAATTTCCTTAGGCAGCAGTTAAGTGTTCGGGAACTTTCCGATTTGCTTTATTGTTTGAGCGGGACTTCCCGGAATTTTGTAGCCAGAATTTTGCCAACTCAGTCATTTTGTGCTTTGCATCTACGCATTTGCCCCAAGCTTTGGCGAAGGGAAGAAAGTTTTGATAAGCCCTTTGGTCCTCGTGCATATGAAAATATTAATTTTGGAACCTAAATCTTTCTTCTGATGGGCTATTCTCAAACCCCGTGCTTTTAGAATTTTAATTAGCAGCTAACACTCGAATAAGACAGTTGTGTGGTGAAGTTTGCACCCCGGCATCTCGGTACGTTGTTTCGTGCTCAAGTAATAACAAATTTTGTGTTCATCTCGCGGCAATTGGATTTTTAAAGTGAGTTCTGCTCCCGCTCTGATAGCAGCAATCTCGTTAAAAAGATTTAAAGTCCGTGCAGCGAGCGTGTGTGTGATGTGTTAGACCGACGGATTTATAGGCAGGACGTCTTCTTTTTGGTTACTTCTGTGGAGAAGTTATTTTGCCCTAGTTGCACATTTAGTTGAAGACGCTTTCCCAAAGCCTTAGTCATTTCTCGTGCTAGTGAGAAAAGTTCTGCATTTTGAAAATCCCATCTGACGTTGAGCCCTACTTGGTGTCTTCCGCTCGCTGCTGGACGCTGTCTTCGCCTCCTTTGACCTTCTGCAGTCATTGCCCCCGGTTCCGGCCGAATCTCTGCACAATCTTGCCGCTGCGGACGCCTGCACCGCTGTCGCTGAGCTCCTACGGAGTCCGGTCCTGTAACTTTCAATAACCAAGTGAAGCATGTTTCGACTAGAGGTAGGCCAGATTTTATCTATTGTATTTCGCTGTGTACTGCGGAAGTGTTCCGACAGCTTGCAGCTAACCCGGCGAATTTCACATAGCTTCCGTGATTTTTCTCGCTTTGGGTCATGAAAGCAATTCATTCTTCAAAGAGAGTGGCGCCTTGAGCAATATTTTTAGCAAAAGCATAGGGTAAGTGCCGTCGGTTTTGAGTGAGCTTTCGAACCACCCCTTCTCGATTGAGCCAGCTTGAGGGTAACAGGAACACCTCCATCTGTTCCGACACATTTTAAGATCTGTCATTGCAAAAACCGGCGAACCCTTTACTTTTTTCCCGATTTTGTCTTTTAGTACGACTAATGTCAATTGAGTTAAATTATCCTGTAACAAACTGGCTGATGTCGTTTCCGTTTTACTGCATTTTTAAGGGACGCTACCTCGATAAATTTCCTCTTGAAACATCCTCGAAGCTGGAACCGTCTTCTAGACCTCGACGATGTTTGCTCTAACTGCTGCGCAATTCTGGAGGCCTCTCGAACTTCCCTTGCTGCCAAATCTACCTCGAAATATTGGCTTCGTACCTGGGTTGCACTTTCAAGGAATGCCACGGCGATAAATTTCTCTGGAACTCTCCTGGCTTCTGCTTTCTGGATCACGGCACCAAGGAAGGACTATTCTACACGATGCACATTTCAGCCGGCTGCTAGTCCTACGCTAGTCGAAAACGTGCGCCGAAATTGGGCAACTTTTCAGGTCAACTCTCTCTTCACTGGGACTATATAACTGGATGCAATTTTACACAAAGGCACTCTGCGGACTTGTGAACAATAAAAACTCAACTTCGACTCATAAATAACTTTTGATATTCAAAATAATACAACACAGCTATTTTATATTTGGCTTGGGTTATCAACAACAACAAAGGGACATCTCGTATCTTTGCAACTATTACATATTGTTCTCAGCAAGTTTTTTACAATGTTTTCCTTAGAAACTAAATTGCTTTTGTATAAATGTCAAATTGTTGCACTTTTTAACCTCACATCTCTGCATTTATCACAGAAGTTTTAATAGCATTGTTTTCACAAGTTTTAATTAGCACTGCACTATTGTTTTTCTTCTATCGTAGGTCGCCTATCATGCTCTTTGAATTCTATGCTTCCTTGCACTACTTCTTACCTTTTAGCTGCGTTGTCGATTGTTGGCCGTATATTATTAATTAATAACGCTGCATATCACTTTCGTAACGCTTCAAACATCTCTGTATCTTATCAAATTCACAATCTTGTATTGACGTTACAAAATCAAATCTGTCAGTCATATAAATTAAGTGCGTCTGCCACAACGAACATAAATAATGAACAATTAAGTTAAATGTAATCCTTCCGATACTGTTTTATCTAATGCTAATCTCTGTCAATCAAATTATAGTTACTGCTAATCATATCTTGTGCATTTACTAATATATAACAATGACTTTATGTTGCAATAAATAAAATTCCAATTCTGTGCCTATTTGAATCTATTTTTCATTTACGTGTCTTAGTTATGCAACCAGAATTGCTGTGAGAATTAAACCATTACAATATGTATTAACAAGGAACGTTTTTAATTTAAATTATCTGGAAATAAAAATATTGTGAAATAGATATGTGAATTCATAACTCCTCATTTATATGTTACCTTTCCAATTTTTTGTCAAAACATTTTTAGTTTTCCACGGATCTTTAAATTTCACATATCAATTCTCTTCAGAATAAAAAAAAATTAGGTTACGTTATCTTCAATTTATCTAAAACTGTTAAAAATATGTTGGTTACTTTTAAGAATTATAATCTAAATGTTTACTTACTTACACATTTAAAAAAATGGTTCGTAGAAATTTGTAAAATCCTTTGAAAATATTCAGAACATTTCAAAATAAAAAAGCACGTATTTTAAAACCTGTTTGTGGGATTGTCTTTGGTTTGTTTGGTTGTTCAGTTATTTAGCTTTTTGTTTTTTCCTGAGTTTGAACAAATGATCGTAGGTTCCTGAAAATTTTAAAATAATTATTTATAAGGATAACTAAAATAACGTATGTTGTTATAATTACCTCAATTTTACTTATAATGTATTTAATAAATTATTTTTGTTGTTTCTTATGTAGTCTCGTCTTTAGCAATAACATCTTTGACCGCTTTTGACCTTGTAATATAAGTTTTAACTTCCGACTAATAAATGTAGTAATTACTTAAGGAATTTAATGTTTAGCATTTTGTTGGAGTTCAATCGGATTTGTTGTGTGGACGTTGCTATTTATAAATCGATTGTAATATGTTAATTACGTTTTGTAATCTAGTTCAATTTTTGTTTGGGCATGTTTTCTTCATACTGGTGATTTTTCTTCTGACAAATTTAGTAATGTTCCTAGTAGAAACAACTATTATTATTTATACAGGGTGTCCCAGAATTGCCTCCCGAGAGAGAAATTGTGGTATTCGGGTAAACGTATCAATTAGGAAACCAAAAGTAACCTCGAGCTCAATTTTTCATTTTCACCACTGCCAAATGCGTAGAATGTAGTTGAGCTAAAATGTCGGCTTGTAAACTAAGCGGAATTACCAACTTTTTTTTTTTATTTTATTAAAAAAAATACATAGACTATATATATGTTATATCACATTCATGCGTCAACAATATGCCATTAGCTATGAATATAATATTATTTACAGTATATTGTAATTGTGGTTACAGTTACTACTGAGATTTAGATTTTCGACAATAAATTGGTAGCTTTGAGAAAACTGAATAAATTGTCAATGTTTTCAGGTGACAACGGCTGCTTTAGGTTTCCAGGGATGTTGAAATGTCGCCGTTGTATATCGTACTCCTTACATTCTAGAAATATGTGCCTTACTGTGATTCGACTGTTGCAGATGTTACAGTGTGGTGGTTGGTCTTTCTTAAAAATGAATGCATGGGTGTAGTTGCAATGCCCGATTCTAAGTCTTCTGAAGATTACTTCTAATGATCGGTGTAAGGGTTTTATGGGTATTGCCAATGTGTGATCCTTAATACTTCTTAACGTGTTGGCTTCTGGTGAAATATTCTGCCATTCGAATTCCCATTGGGATCTTAATAGCCTCTTGTAACAGTTGATCAGGTCTGTATGGATAACCCGGTCCGTTGATGTGTGTTGCATGTGCTTTGGCTGCATGGTCGGCTGTTTCATTACCTACTATTCCAGTGTGTGATGGCACCCAGAGTAAGTCTATATTCTTTTGGTAATGATTGAATACTTCGTGAATTTCTTTTTGTATTTGAAGTACGTATGGATTATCAGTTTTCTTTTGTCCTATGGAATACAGTGAACTCAGTGAGTCAGTGCAAATTAGGATTTTTGCTGTGTCTACGGTTTTGCCGTATTGAAGCGCTTTTAGGATGGCATATAATTCTGCGTTGTAAACAAAGCAGATCGTCGGGAGCTTGTATGTTCTCTGAATGTTCCCATGAATAAATGCACAACCGGTATTGCAGTCACTTCGTGATCCGTCGGTGTATATGTGGACGTGTTTGGTGTAGTGATTTGTAATAGCTTCTTTAAATTCATTTTTTATAATTAGGTGGTGTGTTTCTGATTTGGAGATTTCACTTAGTTTAATGTCGATGTTTGGTTTCTTTATTATCCAAGGAGGTATATCTTCGTCTACTTTTTGTTCAACTGGCGGGAGGGGGAGTTTATATTTTATTATTAGGTTGTGGTATCTGATTCGAATGGGTTGTGGAAGTTTGGTTTTTAGGTGGTATAGATTTTGGTATTTAGGTTTATGAACGAGATTATGTATGAAGTTGTGAGGATTGAAAAGCGTTTTAGTGCCGTATGTTAATAATTGTTGCTGCCTCCTGTATGCTGGGGGCAGCTGTCCAGATTCGCTGTAGAGATTGACTATGGGGCTGGTTCTAAATGCCCCCATAATAATACGGAGTCCTTCGTTGTAGGTGCTGTCGATCATTTTTAGGACCGTAGGTTTTGCACTGCTATAAATTATACTACCATAGTCAAGCTTTGAGCAAACGATTGTTTGGAAAACTTTCAAAAGGGTTTTTGAATCAGATTCCCATATGTGATGTCCTATTGTTTTAAGTAATTGAATCGATCTTTTAACTTTGTTTTTTAGGGACTTAATGTGTGGTGTCCAAGTCAGTCGATTGTCGAATATTATTCCTAGGTATTTTATATGTTCTGAGTATGTTAATATTTTTCCGTTAAGTTTTATTTCAGGTTTTATTGTTTGTGATTTTGAACGGTTGAAATAGATGCATTTGGTTTTCGATGTTGAGAATGTAAATCCATGTTCTATGGTCCATTTTTCTAGTCGATTAATTGTTCGTTGTAATTTTTCTTTTATTTCTAAAATATTTTTATTTCTGTAGTACACTACTAAATCATCAGCGAATATTTGAGCTTGCACTGGTGATTTAACGTTTTCTTTTATTATGTCATTTATGGCTACTAGGAATAATGTTACACTCAACACTGACCCTTGAGGTATACCGTTTTCTTGCTTATTAGATTGTGAGAACTGGTTTGCTACTCGTACTTTGAACGTTCTGTCATAAAGAAAGTTTTTGATGAAATATAGCATATTTCCACCGATGATCGATTTGCTCAAAGTTTCTATGATTGGTGTTTCCAGGTTCTATCATAAGCCTTTTCTAAGTCGAAGAAAACTGCTATCGTGCTTTCTCCAAGAATAAATCCGTCTTGGATATATGTCGAAAGATCAACGAGTGGTTCCATTGTGGAATGGTTTTTCCGGAACCCACTTTGGTGCGTTTCGATAAGTTTTTCTTTCTCTAGATGCCACATTAAGCGATCACTGACTATTTTTTCCAGGGTTTTACATATGCAGCTGGTTAACGCTATGGGTCGGTAGCTTTCTGTATTTGTTTTACTTTTATTTGGTTTCAGTAAAGGTAATATCATAGATTCCCTCCAATTTTGTGGAAATATTCTTTCGTTCCATATTCTGTTAAAAATTCTTAGTAGGTGTATTTTTCCTAACTCGGGTAGGTTTTCGAGGAATTTATAGCGTATATTGTCTGGTCCGGGACTGGTACTACGGGTGTTATTTAAGACTGTTTGCAGTTCTTGGTAGCTGATTGACGTATTGTAGATTGAGTCGTCAGTGTCATCGATTAAGAGTTCTTCACTTTCTGCTTTTTCTTTTATTTCTTGGAAGTTTTTGTTGTAGTTGGATGTGCGTGACATTTTGCTGAAATGAGTAGCTAGGTGATTTGCGATATTTTCTGGATTGGTGAAAGTGTTGTTGTTATACTTAATGGCTGGAATGTTAAAAGTGGTGGAAATTCCTTTTATTCTAGAAATTTTTGTCCAAATATCTTTGTCGGGAGTGGTCGAATTTATTGTAGCGACATAGGCTTTCCATGAATTTGTTTTGCTTTGCCTTAAGGTTTTTTTGGATTGTGCCCGGATTTTCTTGAATGCTATTAGGTTTTCTAGGGTTTGATGCCTTTTGTAGTAATTGTACGCCTGCTTTTTTTGTTGTATTATTTGGGAGCATTCGTGATTCCACCATGGTACGTAATATTTGTTAAATATTGTTCTTTTTTTGGGTATGGATGCGTCGGCTGCACTTTTTATTATGTGTGTAAAGTATTTTACCATATCGTCTATATTGCTTGAGTAATTGTTGGTGTTTAGTCTGCTTTCTATTAGGTCTGAAAATGTATTCCAGTTTCCTCGTTCTATGTTCCATTTGGGTGTTGTGATTGTGACATTGGGGAGTTTTGTAACCAGGGAAATTGTTATAGGAAAGTGATCGCTGCCAAATAGGTCTTCCATTGGTTGCCAGGATAGGAGAGGACAGAGTTTTGGATGTGAAAATGTTAGGTCTATGTGTGAGTAATTGCCTGTAGCTAGGTTTATGTGTGTTGGACGGTTATCGTTTAGAAGGATTAGATCAGATCGATTTAAGATTTCTTCGACTGCTTTTCCTCTTGTGTCTGTTTTTTCTGATCCCCATAATGTGTTGTGAGCGTTTAAATCTTCTACGATTATGAATGGCGATGGTAGTTGATCAATCAGCTGTTCTAGATCATTTTTGATTAATGTTTTGCTATTAGAAATATATATATTACAAAGGGTAAATTGTGTGGAATTAAAAGATGTTTTTATAGCTACGGCTTCGATGTTGGTGGTAAGTATGATTTCTTCGGCAAAAATTTCGTTCTTTGTAAATATACAAACTCCGCCACTAGCATGTTGATTAGATGTGCGATCTTTTCGGAATAGGTTGTATTTATTAATTTTTGGTGTGTGATTTGCTTTAAAGTTGGTTTCCTGTAGACAAATTACGTGAGGTTGCTTTTCTTGAATTAGGTTTTGCAGTTCTGGTAAGTGTGTTCGAAAACTGTTACAATTCCACTGTATTAAATATGTCGATGTATCCATAGTTAATAGCAAGAATGAGAAGAGGAGTATGAGTCGTCCATTTCGTTGTGAAGGGATTTTTGCAAGTTGTTGGTTACTCTTGTAAATCTGTATTTTATCTTTTTATGGTTTAGTAGAATGTACATATCCTGTAGATTGGCAATTAGATCTTCTACATCATTTGTGAACTTCTTTGCAACTTCCAGAGGATTTTTGGCTCTACACACTTCTTGGAAAAATATTTTAAAATCACCATATGTGTAATTGTAGATACTAATTTGGATCTTCAGTTAAAACTTTTTGAATTGGGGCTAGCATTTCCTCTAAAGAGGGTTGATCTGGTGTCTCTGCTATTTTTGGTTTTTTGGAAGGTTTTCGGAAGGTGGTATCGAGTAATTCAGCCTCAGTTTGTAGTTCATCAGTATACTTATTTTGTGAAGTTATTACGTTGTCAGGTTGTTCTTCCATCATGTTAATATCTGGATTGGTTACTTCTGGTGAAGGTTCAGTGCTTGTTGGTAGGGGGCGTTTGTTTATAGTTTCAGTTAAGTTAACCATTAAATTAACTCGACAGTTAATGGAGCGATGGCCTGATTGTTTACATAAGAAGCATTTCATGTCGTCTTGTTGGAGAAAAATTCGATAGTTGTCGCCTTCGTAATGAATCAGCAATGAATTTGGTATTAGAATGTTTGCTTCCGGCAAGAAGAATACCGAACGTCGAAAACTAATTATATGCATATACTCTGTTTCCGATAAACCAGCTTTAATAAAGTTAACTGAGGATGTTAATTTTAATCCTATATCTTTCAGTGATTTTTCGATGAATTCGTGTGGTATCGAGGGACATACATTAGATATTATTAACTTTGTGGAAGGTGTTATCATTTTCCTGACATTTATTTCGTGTCCTGATACATTTATCGTGCTAAGTTCTTGTATAAAGTCGTTCACTAAAGCTTTTCTGGATAAATAAATACATATTCTGCCATTGGACAGCCGTGAAGCAACTATTATGTTTTTTGGCCCAACAATGTTTCCAACTGAATATATATATTCTTTAAGTTGTAAGCCCTCTGTAGAATTTAATATAATTGCCTGGTCTTTTTGGGGGTAGTGGAAAGGATTTTTTTGAATTGCGGTGGAATACGATCGGGATAAGTCTCTATTTATATTTGCGTGAGGGTATGGAGTAGTAGAGGAGGAACCGCTTTGGCTGGGGGTTTTATTCTGTGTGGGATTAGACATCTTATTAATTAAGATTAACTGTTGGGATGTCACGCCGGCTTATGCAGCTAAAATGAGATATTTTGGTACCCAAGTAGACGGTGTATTAGTTATTTACAATTTATAAGTAAAAATAAAGTCAATGCACTTGCCGATTAGAACAGCTGGTTGTTTATCTGCACGAGACCGCACTGTCTTGAATTCGACTTGCCACGAACACGGTCAGAGTGCAACTCCTCTGTGTGTTCTCTTTATTTGTATGAGGCACAGTCTGTCTGATTTTGCCATAAAATTGGTGACCAAGTTTCTCATCTTTTTGTTTACCAAGAAACCCACCCCATATGTTCTCGTTTTTCCCTCGCTGTTAAAAAATGTATATCCATCTATGTCTCTGATCTGGCTCTTGTTTTGGTGCGTCTCTTGTAATGCTATAATGTCTATATTGTATCTTCTAACTTCACTTTCTAGGTTTTTTAGCGCTCCTTTTTCGTATGCCCCCTCTCAGATTCCGCGTAGCCATCGTAATTAGTTTCTTGTGTGCCTTATCTTTATCTTTATTTTCTTCTTTAGCGTATGCCATTGACTTTGCCGCGTTCGTCTTCTTTTTTGTCCCGCCCTTAATGCTTAACAGTTTTTTGGCCCCGGACCTTCAACTCTTTTCAGGCTTCCTCCCTCGTCGTCGTCCCATTTGTAGTTGAATCTTACGGTAGCCGATTCTAGTTTTCTTTCCTTTACTTTTTTTCTTCTCTTGACACACTTCTTATGGCTACTTGTATTTTTTGCTCCTCCTCAGTAAGGTCATTGTCTATGTAAATGTGCCTGGTCAACCTCCCTTTTTGCTTTAAAATTTCTAGCTTATGTTCGAAATTTCCGATTTTCACGACTATTGCCCTTGCCTCCTGCTTTCCTACCGCGTATACATATTCTACTATGGTAGTTACCCCCATCTCTTTTTAAAAGAAATCACTGACCTCTCTCTTTAGGTCTTGGCTCCCAAAATTAGCTCCTTTAATTATTTAATTATTTTTCTTGCTGTATTTTTCTTGGCTCTCCAGTTTTTTTAGCATCTCTATTTCCCCTCGTACCTTTTGTTTTTTCTTCTCCCAAACTACCTTATTCTTTATTAACTCTTCCTTTAGGGCTCGTATTTCTTCTCCGTATCTTTTCATTGCGTCGTTAATAGTTCTTATGTCATCCTTCGTGCTTTTGACCTCATCTTTCGTGATTTTGACATCCTCTTTAATTTCCTGTAGTTGTGCCGTGAGTTACAAATTCATACTCATCAGCAGATTTTACAGCCGGTCCATGTTTGTATTAGCTTCACTTTCTTTTAGTGGTGGAGCTCTCAGTACTGCCTTGCCCTGGTTACCTTTATGTTCACTTCCTGTGTTACTTTTATTTGAGCTCTCCTTACTTTATTCCTCAGCCCTCCTTTGTTCTGGCAATTTTATTGTCTTTTTCCTTTTGGTAAATACCTCGTAGTACCCCGTGTGGTTCTCTGTCTCGTGTTCTGCTGCGTCGTTTTCTCTCTCTCGCTTCCTTTCGTGGTTCATTTGCTTAGCCTTTGGGCCCCGTGTGTTACGCCACTGGTGCATATACGCAAACCGTTCAAATTTTTCGCTGCGTTTCGCCGAACTCGGCGGTACTGGTTTGCTCGCGCCCGACCAAGGTTAACCTCCGTTTCGGGTTAATTATCACACGTTCTAAATTGCTCCAAATGCTCTTATCTATACGCGTATCACTACAATCTAAATGTGTCAAGCAATTTATCCTTTCTAGTGCTTTCTTTTAACCCTCTTTAACACTTTAAACACGTAGAATATCACTTGAATAAAACTTATTACTACTCCCTGCGTGACGGAGCCGTGTTTACGGTACTCTCGTCGCCGCTCAACTCCAATTGATTATTACTGCAAAATAAATGGTTTATTGCCTTTCTTATTTTATTTATTAGTAACTAGTTTAAATAAATGCTCCGGCTTTAGCATGAGATCTCCGCTCAAAGCGTTAGGTTATAACATGAGGTATATTCTTAACTACTGAGTATAACTTTTAAAATTGTATGGCAAATTCCCCCCTTCTTGCAAATGACAGCTTAACCTTTAAATTAACTGTATAAACAGAGATCGTCTGTCCCTACAAAATTAGCGTAATGTGAAAGCAAAACACCGGCAATTTTACAAACTCGCCTCAGGTAAATATTAGCAATGCAAATAATGACGTAGTATGTGGCTAACCTGGTTTTTGTTTTCCTGACGTCAACAGGATTGAGCAAGGGGCTAACTACCCCTGGGGAGAAATCCCTACCTGGAAAAACATTAAGTTAAAAATACTCGACAAGAGCATCGGAAAGGACGGATCAATGGAAAACGACTTAAGCGACGGAAAAAGTACTTTAGGAACTTGGAATGTACTAAACCTATATAAACCAGAAGCCTTACAACAATTGATAAGCCAGGTAACAAAATACAAACTGGACATCTTGGCAATACAAGAAATGCGATGGCCTGACGTATGAGACATTACACAAGGAAACTCTACGGTCTTACATAGTGGAAGGGAAGATGGATGACATGAAAGTAGAACGGGCTTCGTAATAAACAATAAACTAAACACTAAAATTCAAGGATTCAAAGCAATAAGCCACAGAATCTGTTCGATCAGACTGAAAGGGAAACTGTTCAACATCACCATTATAAATGCGTACGAAGCAACCAACGTGACAGAAAAGGACGAGAAACAAACATTCTATGAGTCTCTAGAGAATACAATAGATAAAGTACCAAAAAAAGATATATGCATTGTGCTTGGCGATCTCAACGCACAAGTAGAAAAGGACGAAGAATACAGACCAACGATTGGACGTCACAGCCTACATCTTGTAAGTACTAATAACGGTCTCAGACTAATAAACACAGCAGTAAGCAAAGGAGTGTTAGTAAGTAGCACTACGTTCCCACATAAGGATATCCACAAGGGGACTTGGAAATCAAATGATGGAATAACCATAAACCAAATAGATCGTGTGCTAATTAATACAACAAACTGCTCAAACATAGTAGATGTAAGATCAATGAGAGCCGTCGACTGCGACAGCCTAAAGGACATAGAGACTGCAGAAAGATTCCAGCGGAAGCTAACCGGAAGATTAGAACAACTAGAAGAAATAACAAGAAGAGATAAAGACATTAACAGTGGAGAGATATATAAGAAACTATCAGTACAACGGCGGAGGAGATTATAGGAACTGCTAAACCATAAAGGAATCAATGGTATGAGGAGTGTAAGATAGCCACAGAAAGCAGGAAACGGGCAAGCATGCGCATGCTACAACAAAATACGAGACAACCCAATGTAAACTTTGAAGAAGTCCGAAGACAAGCTCTGAAACGGAAAAAGAGAGAATGTATAAAACAAAGCTGACAGAAGCAAGGATGGAAAATAACGAAACAAGAAAGCGGTATAAGGAAATAAACACGTTTAGAAAGGGCTATAAACCCAGAACAAGTATGTGTAAAGATAAAGAAGGAGAGATATTAGTAACAGGAGTAGTAAGGAGCACATAATCAATAGATGGAGAGAATATTTTACGGAGCTACTGAGCCGAAATCAAGAAGATGTAGAAGAACTAGAAAACCAAAACATCGAAAGAGACAGAGAGGAAGAAGAAGAAAGAACTGGAAAAAAAATGAATTAGAAAGAGAACCAACATATGACGAAGTCAGAACCAGTATAAGTAAATTGAAAAATAACAACGCACCAAGGGAAGACGAGATCCCAGCAGAAGTACTAATTGCAGGAGGACCGTACCTATGGGGAAAAATACACTATCCCCATTATTATTCAATATGGTACTGGACGGAATCAATCAAAATCTTATACCACACAATAATTAGCTGTTTAGAAATAGAATCCAAATACTGGGTTATGCAGATGACAGCCATACTCAGTATGGAAGGAAGCAACGCAGCGGAAGCATACACAAATCTGGAAGAAAACTCAAAAGAAGTGGGGCTTAGTATAAACACGGATAAAACAAAATACTTAAGAATATCAAGAACTGCAGAACAAAAAGACCCACAAGCAATCAGAAGGTTAGGAATAGCAAGAATAACTACATTGAAATGCCTTGGGGCGATAATCAATGAGAAAGGAGATATAACCGAAGATATATCAACCAGACTATTCCCCTCAGATAATATAAACCAATCCCATTAATCAATTTTCAAAATTTGAACCAATCAGAGTCGAATACAACGAATATTTTGCACTAGTGCAATATCCGGGTATTTTCACAAGTGTAATATCGAGTATTTGCGGGAAGAAAAGCAAACCAGCTAAGTACACAAGAAATTTCAGAAAGAAAACTAAAAACTCTTTAAAAATTAATAGTGTGGTATACAAAAGATGACATTTCTTCGAGGAATATGTATAATTCAAGTATTTCTCTCAAACGCTTCGCGAATATACAGAATGCACTAGGTATATAACTACTGAATATATACTGCTAATAGAGCCTACTAGCAACCAGTGAGACAAATGTCTCATTTAATAAAACAAAAAAGACCGTTTTTCAAATATAACGCGTCCCGGACGGACGGAAATCACGTGATTTCTCGAAAACCGGAAATGTCACGTGACTAAAATTCGGTTCCTGACCTGACATGACCATTCCAAACATATAACTTTAATAACTTTTTTCGCTATCTCTTACGGTTTGGCTGCTGAAACCGCGTCCCGGACAGACAAAACCGCGTCCCGGACAGACAAAACAGCGTCCCGGACAGACAAAACAGCGTCCCGGACAGACAAGTCTATTAGATAAAGGATTTTTCCATGAATTACCTGTTTAAAACAAAACTCGTATCAAGGAAAACAAAACTGCTACTATATAAGACCATAATAAGATCCACTCTAATCTACGGATGCGAAGCATAGACCCTAACTAAGAAGGAAGAACAAAAGTTAAGGGTATTTGAAAGAAAAATACTTCGTAGAATATTCGAACCAGGGCAAGACAACGTAGACTGGAGACAGAGATTGAACGCAGAACTCAGGATGATATACAATGAACCAGATATAATCAACGTTGTCAAGTGTATGCGGATACAGTGGTTAGGACACGTACAACAGATGACACCAGATGACACAACAACGTGTATTCTATTAAATAGCCAACCCACAACAACGTGACTAAGAGGGAGGCCACGTATAAGATGGTTAGATAATGTCTTCCAAGATCTTCAAAAGCTCAATATACAACACTGGAGAAGAGATGCCAAAGATCGGAAGAAATGGAAGGAAGTTGTCGAGTCGGTAAAGACCCTTGACGGGTGGTAGAAGCGAAGATGAAGAAGATGACTTCAGCAAGGGACGCACAAACTGCAATTATTTCTGATGCTGACTGAAGTCGTTTCCGTTTTACTGCATTTTCAAGGGACGCTACCTCGATAAATTTCCTCTGGAAGGTTCTTCGCAGCTGGAACCGCTATCCGGATCTCGAATAATATCTGCTCCTATTGCTACACAATTTTGAAGGCCTCTCGAACTCCCTTGGCTTCCCAAATCTACCCCGAAATGTTGGCTTCGTGCCTGGGTTGCACTTTTAAGAGACTCCACGGCAATTACACAACTCTGGAATGCCCCTCGCTCCTGATTTCTGGATCACAGCACCAAGGAAGGACTATTTTACGCACATAAAATTTCAGCTGGCCTATTCCTTAAATTACTCAAAATCGTGTTCCGAAGTTGGGCAACTTTCCGGATCAACTGCCCTGTTCACTGGGACTATATAACTGGATGAAACTTTACACAAACGCACTCTGTCGACTGGTGAACAATAAAAAAAAACAGTTTGGACTCAAACAAATCAACTTTTATATTCAAAATAATACAAGTTTTATGAGCCAATCTTACACACAGCAACTTTTTTTTTGTCTTGGGTTGCCAGCAACAACAATCGAACATGTTCTCAGTACGTTTATTTACAATGTTTTGCTTAGAAACTAAAATTGCTTTTGTGTAAATGTCAAATGTAGCACTTTTTTAATCTCACATCTCTGATTTTATCACATAACTTTAATAGCACTGCTTTCACGATTTTAATTAGCACTGCACTATTGTTTTTCTTCTATCGTAGGTGGCCTTATCATGCTCTTTGCATTCTATGCCTTGTTACACCGCTTCTTACCTTTTAGCTGCGTTGCCGACTGTAGGTCTTATAAGATTTAACTACTAACGCTGCATATCACTTTCGTAACGCCCCAAGCATCTCTGTATCTTATCAAATTCACAATTCTTTATTGACGTTACAAAATCAAATCTGTCAGTAACACAAATTAAGTGCATCTGCCATAACGAACATAATTATTAAAAATTAAGTTAAACATAACCCTTCCGATACTGTTTCATCTACTGCAACCTCTGTCAATCAAATTATAGTTACTGCTAATCATATCTTGTGCATTTCTTAATGTATAACAATGCAATTATGTCGCAATAAACAAAATACCAATTTTTGTGCCGATTTGAATTTTTATTTCATTTTCGTGTCTTAGTTATGCAACCAGAATTGCTGTGAACATTGCATCATTACGTTTGAACCAATTTTTGAGAATTAAAATTACTACGCATGATTATTAATTCTTTGCATTCGTCAGTTTGCATGCGTAGTCTTTTTATATCACACATTTAATCTTTGACTTCAATCTCACCTTAATTAACCTGACCTGGCAACTGAAATTCTATTAAACTCATACATCCTATCAAAAACCTAATATCAACTAATCTAACCTATTCTAATCAAGACGATTCTTTCAACATTAACATGAAAGTGTCCTCTGATTTTATTGTCTTGCTCATTTATTAGCTCATAAGTATTCCCATTACTTAGTATCTGGCTTATTTTATATGGTCCTTCATAAGCGTTAAGAACTTTCGCACATATTTTCTCTCTCCTGTCTGGTACTCTTGGCTTCATTAGCATCATAATAAAAAGAGCTCCTATTTTTAAATGTGTTCTTTTCTTGATTTTCTTATTTTGCTTCTCTTTGTACCTATCTGGATTTTCTTCACTCGCTGCCTAATCTTTTCCAACAATTCTACTATTTCTGTTGCATTCTCTTTCCTTCTCCACGGTCTTGCAGGTACGGTTTGCATAACGTTACCGGACTAACTTCAGTTGTTAAATTGAGCACATTGTTAATAAACTCCTCATCCTTGGTAGGCATTGAACCCATGTATTATGATGTTTGTGAGTCATTATCCTGAAGTATTTTATTGTTTCTTTGATGTAACGTTCTGCTACATTGGATTTGGGATGTCGTATACTACAGAAATTCGTTTTAATTTCCTTCTGCTCTAAATTGTTAATTAACCTGGCATTTTAAAGTCGGCCAATATCTTCTTTGGTTTACCCACTTCTTCTTGAAACTTTTCTATGGATCTTATCATATATTCGGTGTTGCTGGATATAATTTTATGTACTTGGAAAACACATCCACCATAATCAAAATATACCTATACCCCTACTCGTATAGTCCTGAAACTAGATTTCCCAAATAATCGATTGCAACCAATTCTAATGGTTCGTTGACTCTTATGCTTTCAATTAAATTTTGATTTGTATGATTTTTCTCTCTCATAAACTGACAAACTTTGCAACTATTTGTAGAGTGTTTAATTAATTTGGCATCGTTCTTCGTATAAATGCATTCTCGAAACATTAACCATGTTTTTCTTCCCCAATAATGTCCAAATGTGTGGTGTATTTCTTTTATGACGTTTATTGCATCTTATTTAGATACCCCTAGTAATTCTTTTCCACTAATAATTTTACCAATTAGATGTCTTTGATTTTGTAGCCTTTATATTCGTCTTCTTGAATTTCTTGAACTAAATTCCTTATTTGTTGTATTTTTACATTTTCCTGTTTGTCTAACAAATTTTTCTTTGATGAGTTCTTACATATATTGCAGACCAATCCAATTTGATTATTTTTAATCACGTGAGTCAGTTTGACAAATCAGATCACACTTGAAGTGAAAACGACCCTAGCGTGATTTTCAATCACCATGGAAACTACCTAATTAAAATTCAGTAGTATCCTATGAGAAGTAGGTGGCACTGTATATCTAAGTCAAATTCGAGGTTGGCAGGTTAGGTTTTGCGTCAGTCTATGTCAAAACTGACGCAAAACCTAACCTGCTAACTTTGACATATACTTACAGTGCAACCAATATATTTTTATAATAAAGTGTCAAATTAATTTGACAGAAAAATAGCGTCTCGATTCGGTAAAAATTATTAATTTATTTAATAACTTATCTTCCCGATTTCACCTCGGCCAGTGATAAATCCTTATAATTTTGACAAATAATATCCCTCAAGTGCGTTACCTTTAAGAAATAACCTTCGGCTTCACTTCGAGTTATTTCTAAGTAACGCACTTTCGGGTTGTTATTTGTCAATATTATTGCGGGTGATTATCATTGCCCTTGGTAAATTTTAGCTGAAAATTTGAAATTAGGGTATTTTAGTAGTAACCCTTCATGTAATTTTTGCTTCAAATTGTTGAATTCTCTTTCTCTCTCATCATTTCAAATCCATTTACTGTCATTTCTTAATAGCTCAACTAAAGGTAACGATAATTCAGAATAGTTTGCTATAAATTTCTTGTAATAATTAAGCAAGCCAAGTAAACCCCTCAATGTTTTTAAATTCTTAAGGCGAGGTAACTTTTTAATTTCATCTAGACGTTTATCACTAATTGTAACCCCATTGTTGCTAATTTCATAGCCTAAATAGCTTACATGATCTTTCAGAAAGTCACACTTGGTTAAATTCACTTTCAACCCATCACCATTTAACGTTCCTATTACTAATTCTAAATGTAACAAATGTTGTTCCAAGTCTTGTGAAAAAAACAATATTACATTCTTCATTATTATGTCCATAACTCTGCTTTTATATTGTAAACTAGCTGACCCGGCAAACGTTGTTTTGGATTATCGCATGATGGGGAAAGCCCTTCAAACGATTAAGCACAGAATCATAAAAGTATGACTGCAAATAGAAAGTCGTACAGTGTATAGAAAAACACACTTTCGATATTTTTCAATTTTCCGGCTTTCCCTTCGGATTTTTCCGAGTTTTCTTTTTTGCTAAACCACCTCGGGAGTAAGACGAATAAAACAAAAAAAAATCATCCACAGCGGTCAAGTCGTTCTCAAGTTTTTGTGTTACTAACTCACAGCGATTGATTTTTATATGAATATATAGATAATCACTCCCTATTAGCTCATCATTCAGCATTCCATCGACGACGGTACAATTATTTATTACTATACCATACTGTGTATTATTGCAGCTTTCTTTTTTAATTATTTCGTCTCCACCGTTCATATTAGCTTGGCAACAATTATCGTCTCCTACTTTCATAATAGCCAAGCAACAATTTTTATGCACTCGGGATTGAACCAAAGCTTAATTATATTCTTTATGTGAATGCTTCCTTGCATCCCATCAATTTTTATTCCCATTTGCTGAATTACATCGACCCATATTACGAAACCCACATTTAAAGCAGAAACTATGAAAAATTGGACATCATATTCACTCTCATCTATTCTGATTTTTATGCATAACATTTTACTTGTAGAGATCTTTCTTCTCGTTGCAGATATTAATCGATTTTATTTACTTTCACTATGTTGCTTTGTAAAACGTTTGATGAATTTTTTATTACTTCTTCTTTTACTAATGAAGACATCGCTGCACTATCGATTAGTGCAAAATATTCCGAGCACATAAATTCTAATTTAATAAAAGGTGAACATGCGTTTTAAATTTTATCTCCGTTCTTCCAATAAATATTCCCCCGTTTTTTCGTAGGTGATGGCAAAGTTGATGATCTTATGACTACGTAAATAAACAGAGGTTTTTTTATTTCCTGAGGACTCCTCATGCACCTCAGCTATTTCGATTCGATTCAGATCTTCAGAATTATTGCCGTTCCCATTCCTTTCTACGAACATTGTGTTATTGTGAATCATTTCCGTGTTTAAAGTTTGGGTGGTAATACCGCAGGGTATCCTTGTACTTCTTGCAATTTTTCATGGATTCCGTGCAGTTCCCGCGTTACTTTTATTTTCCACGATCGCTATATAATTGGAGTTCTGACTCTGCGTCTATTGCGATGTGGCCCACCTTGCTTAAGCTTTCCTTTCTAAATTCCCGAATTCTTGCCCGATTCTTTCCTGGTACCTGCTGTTTAAATTGTCTTGAGCTTTGGCTTCAACTTCCTTGATTTTGCTTTCCAATTCTTCATCTTTCCTCGTGAACCTTTCGTCGACTATTTGCACCAATTATTCTTACAACGCTGGCCTTATTTCGTTTTTTTGTTAAGGTCTTGTACTCATCAAGCTT
Organism: Agriotes lineatus; assembly: GCA_940337035.1. NCBI lineage: Eukaryota > Metazoa > Arthropoda > Insecta > Coleoptera > Elateridae > Agriotes > Agriotes lineatus. The sequence continues at coordinate 234,151 of CALNHX010000130.1, forward strand.
TTGATACAGATTTCCAATTTCGATTTGTAACTCTTTCCTGCTATTTAACTGCATTCGGCCAGATTCCTCTTTAAGCCCCACAATTAAAATTTCCGTGAGCTCTCTGTTTCTCCGCGTCGTTGTAAATAACTTCTTGCAAACTATCTTGTAAATCCTTCTTTAACCTGCTTTCTCGCTCTTCCGCATTCCTGCCACTTGCTTCTTGCAGCCTATGTTCTCTCTCTTCTGCATCTCTCTTATTTTCTTATTATCTCTATCAATTGACGTAAATTCATTTCCTCTTTTGGCGCTTGACCTTCTTGTTCCTCGGACTGTTCTCCTTGCCGCTGTTCTTCTACTTGTGCTTCTTCTATCGTAACTATTTCTTCTACTTGCTGTTCCTCCTGCTTTCCTTCTTCAGTTTTCTTGTTTCTTCTTGTTCGTTTATCGGCAATTTAACTTTATTTATGTTCTACTATATGTAAATCAGAGCGCTTCTTTTGGACTAGAGGCACTCGCAAACAATGCTTTTATAAAAAATTTCTACCCTACAAATATGATGTAAATAGAGCTAGGGTCTTTTATTGACTGTCTAAATATAGTAATTGTTTAAATAATTATAAATCCGCCTTTGCCACGACGCGATGTTGGGCGTCACATTTTTGTAAATGATAGCCCCCAATAGGCTTTAATATAAATAAATAATTAGGGCGAATCACCACAAATAAAAGGTTTTAATAAGAATTCAAATGCGTTGTAATCTCAGGACTTATCAAAATGATGTTTGTTATTATTACTTGTAAAATAGTGAGCGAATAGCCCCGCGAGCAAATGCTCGCCTCTCAGGCGGCCGGCCCTGGTTCGAATCCCGGAGAATCTAGAGTTTAAAAATTGTACGCTCCCCGGCTACCACCTTAACACCTGCGGTAGTCGTTAACCCCTAACAAGGAAACTCTTCCTCAGTTTCGATGGGCAAGGCTAACCACCTACCCGGCTTAAGGGTAAAGAGGGCTCATAGAACCACTTTGTGGATAAAACAGGGCACTGGCCTATAATAAGAGGAAGAAGACTTGTAACATAAATAGTTTATTGCCTTTCCTATTTTATTTATTGGCAACTATTTAAATAAATGCTCCGGCTTTAGCATGAGATCTTCGATCAAAGGGTTAGTTTGTAACACCCAGTATAACATCTACTGATGAGTATCAATTTTAAACTTGTATGGCAAATGACCGACCTTTTGCATCTGACAGCTTAACCTTTAAATTGACGGCATAAACAGAGATGGTTTGTTCGCACAAAATCAGCGTAATGTAAACGCAAAACACCAGCAATTGACAAATTCGCCTCAGGTAAATATTAGCAATGCAAATAATGACGTAGTATGTGGCTAACCTGGTTTTTCTTTTTTCCTGACGTCAGAAAATGGACGGGAACATTCAATTGTTCTGGAACTTGTCATGTAATTTTAATTTTCTTTCGTTTCGCCAAATTTTATTAAGCCGGTCCTGTGCTCCTAGTTATATTTGAATTCGTTTTAGCAGGCGTTAAGATGCCCGTGACCTATAAATTATTTCGTAAGCGCTTCTGGGAGCCGCGCAGTTTATTACAAGCACGGCCGTTTAGATTATATTCGCCGAATTGTGGTTATGAATTCATCCTTTGTTCCATTTTGTAGATAACGTAGTTTACCGCTTCAAGTTCTGCGTATTACTTCTTGTTATTCGATATATTTAAGCCCTTTGGAAATAATTTTTGATGAACCCTTCGTTGTCGCGTGACGATTGAAAGTTGTTTTTAGAACTCAATCTTCCTTTCCGACCGTTTTAGCTTGTGGACTTTAGTAATTATTCTTATCCGTCAAGATATTTAAGCTCTCTGAAATTTCCTTAGGCAGCAGTTAAGTGTTCTGGAACTTTCCGATTTGCTTTATTGTTTGAGCGGGACTTCCCGGAATTTTGTAGCCAGAATTTTACCAACTCAGTCATTTTGTGCTTTGCATCTACGCATTTGCCCCAAGCTTTGGCGAAGGGAAGAAAGTTTTGATAAGCCCTTTGGTCCTCGTGCATATGAAAATATTAATTTTGGAACCTAAATCTTTCTTCTGATGGGCTATTCTCAAACCCCGTGCTTTTAGAATTTTAATTAGCAGCTAACACTCGAATAAGACAGTTGTGTGGTGAAGTTTGCACCCCGGCATCTCGGTACGTTGTTTCGTGCTCAAGTAATAACGAATTTTGTGTTAATCGCGCGGCAATTGGATTTTTAAAGTGAGTTCTGCTCCCGCTCTGATAGCAGCAATCTCGTTAAAAAGATTTAAAGTCCGTGCAGCGAGCGTGTGTGTGATGTGTTAGACCGACGGATTTATAGGCAGGACGTCTTCTTTTTGGTTACTTCTGTGGAGAAGTTATTTTGCCCTAGTTGCACATTTAGTTGAAGACGCTTTCCCAAAGCCTTAGTCATTTCTCGTGCTAGTGAGAAAAGTTCTGCATTTTGCAAATCCCATCTGACGTCGAGCCCTACTTGGTGTCTTCCGCTCGCTGCTGGACGCTGTCTTCGCCTCCTTTGACCTTCTGCAGGTCACTGCCCCCGGTTCCGGCCGAATCTCTGCACAATCTTCCCGCTGCGGACGCCTGCACCGCTGTCGCTGAGCTCCTACGGAGTCCGGTCCTGTAACTTTCAATAACCAAGTGAAGCATGTTTCGACTAGAGGTAGGCCAGATTTTATCTATTGTATTTCGCTGTGTACTGCGGAAGTGTTCCGACAGCTTGCAGCTAACCGGGCGAATTTCACATAGCTTCCGTGATTTTTCTCGCTTTGGGTCATGAAAGCAATTCATTCTTCAAAGAGAGTGGCGCCTTGAGCAATATTTTTAGCAAAAGCATAGGGTAAGTGCCGTCGGTTTTGAGTGAGCTTTCGAACCACCCCTTCTCGATTGAGCCAGCTTGAGGGTAACAGGAACACCTCCATCTGTTCCGACACATTTTAAGATCTGTCATTGCAAAAACCGGCAAACCTTTTACTTTTTTCCCGATTTTGTCTTTTAGTACGACTAATGTCGATTGAGTTAAATTATCCTGTAACAAACTGGCTGATGTCGTTTCCGTTTTACTGCATTTTTAAGGGACGCTACCTCGATAAATTTCCTCTTGAAACATCCTCGAAGCTGGAACCGTCTTCTAGACCTCGACGATGTTTGCTCTAACTGCTGCGCAATTCTGGAGGCCTCTCGAACTTCCCTTGCTGCCAAATCTACCTCGAAATATTGGCTTCGTACCTGGGTTGCACTTTCAAGAGATGCCACGGCGATAAATTTCTCTGGAACTCTCCTGGCTTCTGCTTTCTGGATCACGGCACCAACGAAGGACTATTCTGCACGATGCACATTTCAGCCGGCTGCTAGTCCAACGCTAGTCGAAAACGTGCGCCGAAATTGGGCAACTTTTCAGGTCAACTCTCTCTTCACTGGGACTATATAACTGGATGCAATTTTACACAAAGGCACTCTGCGGACTTGTGAACAATAAAAACTCAACTTCGACTCATAAATAACTTTTGATATTCAAAATAATACAACACAGCTATTTTATATTTGGCTTGGGTTATCAACAACAATAAATGTTTTCCTTAGAAACTAAATTGCTTTTGTATAAATGTCAAATTGTTGCACTTTTTAACCTCACATTTCTGCATTTATCACAGAAGTTTTAATAGCATTGTTTTCACGAGTTTTAATTAGCACTGCACTATTGTTTTTCTTCTATCGTAGGTCGCCTATCATGCTCTTTGCATTCTATGCTTCCTTGCACTACTTCTTACCTTTTAGCTGCGTTGTCGATTGTTGGCCGTATATTAATTAATAACGCTGCATATCACTTTCGTAACGCTTCAAACATCTCTGTATCTTATCAAATTCACAATCTTGTATTGACGTTACAAAATCAAATCTGTCAGTCATATAAATTAAGTGCGTCTGCCACAACGAACATAAATAATAAACAATTAAGTTAAATGTAATCCTTCCGATACTGTTTTATCTAATGCTAATCTCTGTCAATCAAATTATAGTTACTGCTAATCATATCTTGTGCATTTACTAATATATAACAATGACTTTATGTTGCAATAAATAAAATTCCAATTCTGTGCCTATTTGAATCTATTTTTCATTTACGTGTCTTAGTTATGCAACCAGAATTGCTGTGAGAATTAAACCATTACAATATGTATTAACAAGGAACGTTTTTAATTTAAATTATCTGGAAATAAAAATATTGTGAAATAGATATGTGAATTCATAACCCCTCATTTATATGTTACCTTTCCAATTTTATGTTAAAACATTTTTAGTTTTCCACGGATCTTTAAATTTCACATATCAATTCTCTTCAGAATAAAAAAAAATAGGTTACGTTATCTTCAATTTATCTAAAACTGTTAAAAATATGTTGGTTACTTTTAAGAATTATAATCTAAATGTTTACTTACTTACACATTTAAAAAAATGGTTCGTAGAAATTTGTAAAATCCTTTGAATATATTCAGAACATTTCAAAATAAAAAAGCACGTATTTTAAAACCTGTTTGTGGGATTGTCTTTGGTTTGTTTGGTTGTTCAGTTATTTAGCTTTTTGTATTTTCCTTAGTTTGAACAAATGATCGTAGGTTCCTGAAAATTTTAAAATAATTATTTATAAGGATAACTAAAATAACGTGTGTTGTTATAATTACCTCAATTTTACTTATAATGTATTTAATAAATTATTTTTGTTGTTTCTTATGTAGTCTCGTCTTTAGCAATAACATCTTTGACCGCTTTTGACCTTGTAATATAAGTTTTAACTTCCGACTAATAAATGTAGTAATTACTTAAGGAATTTAATGTTTAGCATTTTGTTGGAGTTCAATCGGATTTGTTGTGTGGACGTTGCTATTTATAAATCGATTGTAATATGTTAATTACGTTTTGTAATCTAGTTCAATTTTTGTTTGGGCATGTTTTCTTCATACTGGTGATTTTTCTTCTGACAAATTTAGTAATGTTCCTAGTAGAAACAACTATTATTATTTATACAGGGTGTCCCAGAACTGCCTCCCGAGAGAGAAATTGTGGTATTCGGGCAAACGTATCAATCAGTATTTTGAAGAAAAAGTCCTATCTCAAGCGATAACCGAGAAAAGACATATTAAAGTTAACCAATCAGGGCTTAGTACTAGTGATGGGCTTATTCGAATAAAAAATAACCGGTTATCCGGTTATTGAAATAACCTGTGTAACTCGGTTTTCGTTCCAAGTATTCGGATTAAAAATAACCTCATCCTGATACGTACTACGTTCCGCGTCTCAGCGACCTGCGAGTGATCGAAATTCTGTAAATAATATTCATAACTCATATAACCTTTTCTATGTATGTACTTGATTGACCCAAGTCAGGCTCGCAGCTGCTTGTTGATGTTTTAAGACATTTGAGACTCCCAGCCGACGAGTTACATTTATGGGGCCGTTCCTATTAAAGATAACGTTCTGCTGAGTATGAAATTTGCCGAAGTTGTGTTGGCTGTAACGGCCTAAATTTTTGCTTCGAAACGCGGTTGATTATGCCTAATAAAGGATAAACAGAAAGAGAAACAAGATTTTCCAATATTGTAAAAGATTTATATTTAATTTTTAATAACGAAGCAGTCGGGACAAGAAGTGGATTTCGATGTTGAAAATTGTAAGTGTGCGTCCTTAGAACCGTGCAAGGCTGAACGTAGATAAATGATGGATTCTAAAATATACCGGTATGATGTGCAAGCGAAAAGGGAAGGTGACTACTAGAGAATTTCAGGAACTAAAAATAGATTCAATAGATACTTTGTATTCGTATATTTATAATTTCTTTATGATTAGTATTGATATAGCTATTCTCAATGGTTTAAACTCCTTAGAAATCAAATAAAAATCATTTATACAATTATTATAATTAACGATTAACTGAGTTCCTCTGCTATCTGCAAGTTACGATGCCGATGCAGGTGACGGTGAACCGCCAACCGGCAAACCGGCTGACTTAATCGAAACTAATCGAGAGCCAAAATTGATTCGAATGATTATTCAAATAATCAATCGGTTATTAATATGATTCGAATGCAAATAATTCGGTTATGAAAATTGTCCGGTTATGCCCATCACTACTTAGTACCATCAAGGTAGAATGAAAATCTCTTATCCGTAAATCTAGTCAACTACAGTTGGTGATTTGATTTTTGCGAAGTCAGTATTTATTTTTGCTGTCTAGCAACGTGTCGGATTTTCAGTAATACTTGAGGCCCGAGCTTCTGGGATTTGTGCAATTGAAGACTCTATAACTAAGTTATTTGGGGTAGTAGAAAATTTATTTTTGCTTTCTTGCAGCCTCTTTTGCTTTCGGCACATGCTTGTTTTCTATGGGGAGGCAGTTCTGGGACACCCTGTATATGTAATTTTGAATGCTTTATTACCTTGAATCTTTTAATTTTAGCTGGTACGAGTCAAATTGTGGTTGTCATTTTCATAAAACAATCAGCCTTCCATTAGATTCAACACAGCAGCGCATGCGTCAATCTACGGGATTTTCCTGGTTTACACAAAGTTCCCAAAAGTGGGGGATTATCAATATTCTAGTCCTGTCAGAGTTGGGAGTCAGATTCGGAGTTGGGAGTCAGACTCAAACTACTGAATATCAGGAGTTGGAGTCTGATATTTTTTACAGACTCCATAGCGCAGATTGTAACACACGTTACTTCAGTTAAACTTAAAAAAAATATTTTAAAATCTTCAGAAACCTACGATCATTTGTTCAAACTAAGGAAAAAACAACAAAGATAAATAACTCAACAACCAAACAAACCAAAGACAATCCCGCAAACAAGTTTTAAAATACTACATGTTTTTTTATTTTAAAATGTCCTGACTATATTCAAAGGATTTCAGAAATGTCCACGAACCATTTTTTTAAATGTGTAAAGTGTAAGTAGACATTTAGATTATAATTCTTAAAACTAACAAAATTTTGAAGATAACATAACCTACATTTTTTTATTCTAAAGAGAATTAATGTGAAATTTAAAGATCTGTTGAAAACTAAAAATGTTTTTAACATAAAATTGGAAAGTAACATATAAATGAGGAGTTATTAATTCACATATCTATTTCACAATATTTTTATTTTCGGATATTTTTAATTAAAAAATTTCCTTGTTAATACATATATGTGTTGTGAAGAAGCTAAGCAATATTAGCGAAACGTAAATGAATATAATTTTTATATTATTAACATGTGTTGACACGACTAATTATTTTCATAAAATAAATTAGTAACACTCTTAATTAAACCTATTAGCTGTAATTTCTTGTAAAACAAAAACAAATCTTGTTTTATTTTCAATATTAAATAAGCAAAACAGCTGTATGCAATTTTAAAAAGAATCTCTGGTATGTTTTGGGAATTCCTGTATTTAAAATTTATTTGAACATTACCAGTTTACATAATATGTAAAATGCTTTTCTGTACCGAACTGCATTCACAAATAATAGGATTATTTCCTAAGCGATATATTGTATGTAACACTACAGAATTAGAACTTATGTATGTAATTAAACTAGAGTCATGGTCAATAAATTTGTCCAACTCTTGGGGTGTTAGTTGTAGACAGTTGCGAACTCGTTGCCGTTGGCGGATCCACTGCCTATTTGGTCGCTAATGTAGAATCCCTTTTGTATACTTACTTGTTCAAGTACAAGCTCAGTTAGTGCAGTTGTAAACGTTTAATATGTGTTCATTTTAATTAAATGTGTGTTAATTATCCAATTATCTTTTCTTTCACCGTTCCCCTACAACATGGGGCAATTTTAGCTTAATTTAAGTTGTTTAATTCTGGTTTAGTATATCACTGTTGCGATGAAGTGTCACTACATGTTTTTTATGTCAGTCTATGTCGACTATGACCTAATGGTAGAACTATCACTTACACTATGTAATAAAAGTGTCCCATTCTTTTGTTGTCTAATACTATACTTTCTGTGCTCTTCGGTATTCACAAGCAGAGCAACTGTACCGCTATCCACCTGTATGAATTTTCATATGTTTAACTAAATTATTTTTATTTGTTGTTCTGTATTCACAAACCAAGCAACTGTATGTTTTATCTCCTGTATGGGTTTTCATATGTGTAACAAAATTACTTTTATCTACTGCTCTGTATTCACAAACCGAGCAATTGTATGGCTTTTCTCCTGTATGGATCTTCATATGTCTAACTAAATTACCTTTCTCTGCTGTTCTGTATTCACAAACCGAGCAATTGTATGGTTTTTCTCCTGTATGGGTTTTCATATGTGTAACTAAATGATGTTTCTGTGCTGCTCTGTATTTGCAAACCGAGCAACTGTATGGCTTATCTCCTGTATGGGTCTTCATATGTTTAACTAAATCATTCTTATGTGCTGTTCTGTATTCACAAACCAAGCAACTGTATGGTTTTTCTCCTGTATGGGTTTTCATATGTGTAACTAAATGATTTTTACTTGTTCTGTATTCACAAACCAAGCAACTGTATGGCTTTTCTCCAGAATGGGTTTTCATATGTGTAACTAAATGATGTTTCTGTGCTGCCCTGTATTTGCAAACCGAGCAACTGTATGGCTTTTCTCCTGTATGGGTCTTCATATGTTTAACTAAATCATTCTTATGTGCTGTTCTGTATTCACAAACCAAGCAACTGTATGGTTTATCTCCTGTATGGGTTTTCATATGCGTAACTAAATGATGTCTCTGTGCTGTTCTGTATTCACAAACCATGCAACTGTATGGCTTTTCTCCAGAATGGGTTTTCATATGTGTAACTAAATGATGTTTCTGTGCTGCCCTGTATTTGCAAACCGAGCAACTGTATGGCTTTTCTCCTGTATGGGTCTTCATATGTTTAACTAAATCATTCTTATGTGCTGTTCTGTATTCACAAACCAAGCAACTGTATGGTTTATCTCCTGTATGGGTTTTCATATGTGTAACTAAATGATGTTTCTGTGCTGCCCTGTATTTGCAAACCGAGCAACTGTATGGCTTTTCTCCTGTATGGGTCTTCATATGTTTAACTAAATCATTCTTATGTGCTGTTCTGTATTCACAAACCAAGCAACTGTATGGTTTATCTCCTGTATGGGTCTTCATATGTATAGCTAAATTACTTTTCACTGCTGTTCTGTATTCACAAATAGAACAACTGTATGGCTTTTCTCCTGCATGATTCTTCACATGTTTCACTAAATGATGCTTGTGTGCTGTTCTGTAATCACAAACCGAGCAACTGTATGGTTTATCTCCTGTATGGGTCTTCATATGTATAGCTAAATTACCTTTCACTGCTGTTGAGTATTCACAAATAGAACAACTGTATGGCTTTTCTCCTGCATGGGTTTTTATATGTGTAACTAAATGACTTTTCTGTGCTGTTCTGTATTCACAAATAGAACAACTGTATGGCTTTTCTCCTGCATGGGTTTTTATATGTGTAACTAAATGACTTTTCTGTGCTGTTCTGTATTCACAAATAGAACAACTGTATGGCTTTTCTCCTGAATGATTCTTCATATGTGTAACTAAGTAACTTTTATGTGCCGTTCTGTATTCACAAACAGCACAACTATAAGGCTTTTGTCTTATATGAGTCTTTGTATGTGTAACTATCCTGCTTTCTAGTGCCGTTCCGTATTCACAAACATAGTCACTATAAGATTTCTCTTCACTACAAGCAGCATTTACGTTATTTTTGTCAAAAGTTTTTTCATAACTTTCATCCTTTAATTCGATGACTTCTTGTTTGATAGATGGCTTATCAAAACTTTCATTGCTATTCATGTTCTGCGATTTGCATGGTGTAGTTCCTGCAGAGCTACAAGGCTTACTTTCCATAGTTTCTTAATGAATGGTGATTACGTGTGAACGTTAATTTCAATGATATATGAGCCAAGGGAAGTTTGATATCTTCGCATCTAGAACAAAAGCAGATTGTCTTTAAATAATAATTATAATTCTGCAACCTGCTCTACCACTTAACTCTCTATTTAACATTCTAAATCCAGCGTTACATTGTATTTCTTGTTCATATTCAAATATTCTTAATGTAAATAAAAGCAAACATTAGTTATTTTGATGACTGCGTAACAGATCATTGATCAGTGAAGACATGATGTTGGTGTAAATATGAGGTCTTGGGGTAAGCCATTATACCAGTTTGTAAAATTATAAACAAAGCGGTATTTTCCAAATTCAGAGTAGCATAATGGAATACCGACATAGCCCCTAATCCTCATGTTTTAAGTCATGTACCATTGTAAGCAAAAGTATCTGGAGCAGCTTGTGCACCCTTTGTAAACATAGCTTCGATTTACTTAATATCAAAGCGACCTTGTTACAATAGCCACAGTGTCAGTCAGCTGAGATTGTCATTCCAGATTTTGCGCAAGCCAGATTCATACAGCTTAAAAATCCCGAAAACCAGCTAGAAACTAGTCCCAAATACTTTTGCATACAATGGTACATCTGTACGAAATAATAATTTATTATACACCCAACGGTTACGAAGAGGAAGGGTTAAGTAAAGTAAAAAGTAAGTATACAAATACGGTGAGAGTTTCATACAAAATAATTTTATAATGTAGATATACACAATGTAATAATCTGCTGTCGAACGTAATTAACCATTTAACTTTTTTTTCTACTCACTGCATAGAAAGTCAACTTTTGTGCCCTAGCTTTAGGAAACAAAACTGTCCATTTCCAACCAACGGGAGGCAAGTTTTATTAACTCCCTGCGGGAGCCAATATTTTTACTTCTCGCATTTGTATTAATGTCACGATGGATAACCACCAAAGCTTTACATTATGTTGATTTGGAAATTGGACAAAATGTCACTACAGAAAACTGGAGTCACTATAATGATTTCCTAAAGGAAAATTTTTGACATTTCGTGCAAAAGAACATGCGTTTGAAGAAAAAATCATATACATATCACTGGAGCAAAGATTCATTTCCTCCCGTGTGTGAATACTTTTGCTCCCTAAATATAGTACAGGGTGTCCCCGAAAGGTCTGCACACAATAATAACACATATTCTCGAGGCCAAAATAGGACGATTTAACCCAACTTACCTCTATTCAGAGTTGCTTCGTTTAGCCGCTAGAGGGCTTTAAAAATAATTAACTTTTTAAAATTTTTTACCCTGCTCTGTATAATCACTACTAGGGATGTCGTACCCGGTCTAAAATAAAACCCGGGTACCCGAAAACAGTACCCGGGTACTCTCGGGTACCCAAAGATTTTACATTTTGCCTTATCTACTATTTTCTGTAGAATAAATATATGTCCATACAGGCGATTTTTTGATGACATTGTGTTTTTATTTGTTTTTACTATTGTAGTTTCATACAATGTTCAAGCTCTATGCTCTACGCATTTAACGCCACGAGTGTTAAACTGAACTAAATTGAAATAGTACCTACTTACCAATTCAAACTGCAACTCGTCTGTAATTCGCAAATATTTTTACCCTTCCAAGTACATACTATCAAATTCAAGTACGCGACTTTTTATCCGAAATTGGTAGCAGCATCAACATCACACAAAGGATGTTTATGTTACTTCAACCCATACTGACGCGATTTTAATGGATTTCTACTATGTATTGATGGATTGAATATTTCCGTGAAACGGATTTTTTGTCTTATATGAAATAAGAAACAACATTATGTGGTATGGCGTGGTCTTGTTATTATTGCGTGATTATGTTTTTCTAGAGCTTATTTCTATTGCTTTTAAATTTTTATTTTCTTCTCCGAAAAAGGCTGACTAGTTGGGTACCCGGGTCCTGAAAATATACCCGGGTTGACTATTACCCGGGTCGGCCCGGGTACCCGCCGACATCCCTAATCACTACCAATTTTTTTTTTCTGAATAGTTACTTTAATTTAGAAGCTATTTCCTCTTACAAAATTTTAGTTGGGTGAACGGTTTAGCCACAAAAAAATATTTTCTAAATCCCTACAAGCCTATTATTAAGTTACAATTACTGATTCAGGCTTGTAGAGAAGTAGGAAATATTTGTTTGTGGCTAAACCGTTTACCCAACTAAAATTTTGTAAGAGAGGAAATAGTTTATAAATTAAAGTAGCTATCCACAAAAACACATTGGTAGTGATTATACAGGGGGTTAAAAAATATGGATGGATAATTTATTGTGACAAAAGTTTTTAAACACCCTGTAGTTTTCGACATTAGAGTTTATTCCACAAAAAGCTGTAGTTTACTAGTACACACGCATGGCCAAAAAATGAATAAAATTTTTCGACTTATTTGAAAAAAATTAAAAAAGCTAATCATTTTTAAAGCCCTCTAGCGGCTAAACGAAGCAACTTTGAATAGAGGTAAGTTGGGTTAAATCGTCCTACTTTTGCTTCAAGAATATGTGTTATTATTTTGTGCAGACCTTTCGGGAACACCCTGTATAAATAGCTATTCATTTAGAAAGTATTTTATTGTAGTTTTTTATATAAAAAATGAGATGTAAGCACACATTTTGTAGTTTTTGTAACCTGGCTTGATCCTGGGCATCAAGACAGTCCACCTGCTACGTTGCCATAATCAACCTGAGATAGCACTACATGATTACATCTCGCCCAAGCTTGAAGGCACTTGGCAAATTCTTCAAATACTAAGAAAAATTTGAAAATATTCATAGAAATGGCCTTCGTCCATTCGAAGAAAAGAGTATTATACTGTCATTGTATTATTCGTTTCTGTCAACTACGTCGTTTTTAAAAAAAGGACAGATAATTAGTAGGGATGTCGGCGGGTACCCGGGTAGACCCGGGTAATAGTCGACCCGCGTATATTTTCAGGACCCGGGTACCCGACTAGTAAATTATATAATTTCCAGAAGTCAGCCTCTTTCGGAGGAAATTATATAAACTTAAAAACAATAGGTTCCGACCTAATAGAAGTACACAGAATCAGATATTTATAATAAGGCAAATGACAGAGAAGGCAATTAGAAGGATGCAACAAATACATTTATGTTTCATTGATCTAGAAAAAGTCTTTGATCGAATTAAAAGAGATAACGTTTGGGAAAGCCTAGAAAAAAGAGGAGTAGAGGAGAGCAACATAACAGCTATAAAGAGTCTATATAAAAATAACAATAACTATGTACGAATGAAACATGCAACGTCAAGCCCTTTCACAATAAAAAATGGCTTAAGTCAAGGATGCATCCTGAGTCCACTTCTCTTCTCAATAGTTTTAGACGATGCAATAAAGGAATGTAAAAAAGAGGCCAAAGAATATGTAGTGGGAAACTGGAAAATGGAGAAAATAGGAATTTGTGAGATAGCATTGATATGGTAATATTCGGGAAAAATGAAAAAGACCTCCAGCATAATTTGGACATATATAACAAGGCATTAAGACAGAAAAATATGAGGATCAATAAAAATAAAACAAAAACAATGGCCATAGATGTGAAAGAAAGAAAGCACAATATATATATAGAACGAATTAAAATCGAACAGGTCACCAACTTCAGATACTTGGGAACAAGCATAAATTGCCAAGGACAACTAACGGAAGAGATCAGTGAAAGAATAGATGCTACCGGAAGACTTTTTAACGCGATAAAAACAAAATTCCTAAACAAAAAAGAGATTCCAAAACAGATAAAAACTGAAGTATACAAAAAGATTGCCGTTCCTATACTAACATATGCAAGTGAATCCTGGTCAACAACAACGAGAATCCAAAGTAGATTAAACAGCATAGAAATAAGATTTCTTAGGAAAATTGAGGGAAAGACAAAATTCAACAGTATCAGAAATGAAACATACAGGCAAAACTTAAATGTAAGACCCATAAACGAAATAGTACAAGAAAACCAGCTGAGATGGAGGGGACATGTGCACAGGATGGAGGAAGATAGAACAACAAGGAAAATATACGAAGCAAGGGTTACAAACAGAAAAAGAGGCAGACCAAGGAAGACATGGAAAGAAGTAGTGATGGGCATAACCGGACAATTTTCATAACCGAATTATTTGCATTCGAATCATATTAATAACCGAATGATTATTTGAATAATGATTCGAATAAATTTTGGCTCTCAATTCATTTCGATTAAGTCAGCCGGTTTGCCGGTTGGCGGTTCACCGTCATCTGCATCAGCATCGTAACTTGCAGATAGCAGAGGAACTCAGTTAATCGTTAATTATAATAATTGTATAAATGATTTTTATTTGATTTCTAAGGAGTTTAAACCATTGAGAATAGCTATATCAATACTAATCATAAAGAAATTATAAATATGCGAATACAAAGTATCTATTGAATCTATTTTTAGTTCCTAAAATTCTCTAGTAGTCACCCTTCCCTTTACGCTTGCACATCATACAGGTATATTTTAGAATCCATCATTTATCTACGTTCAGCCTTCCGCGGTTCTAAGGACGTACACTTAAAATTTTCAACATCGAAATCCACTTCTTGTCCCGACTGCTCTGTTATTAAAAATTAAATATAAATCTTTTACGATATTGGAAAATCTTATTTCGCTTTTTGTTTATCCCTTATTAGGCATAATCAACCGCGTTTTGAAGCAAAAATTTAGGCCGTTATAAAATAATACGAACACAGCTTCTGCAAATCTGATACTCAGCAGAACGTTATCTTTAATAGGAACGGCCCCATAAATTTAACTCGTCGACTGGGAGTATCAAATGTCTTAATCTCTTAATAACATCAACAAGCAGCCGCAACTCGCCGCAAGCCTCACTTGGGTCAATCAAGTACATACGTAGAAAAGGTTCTATGATTAATGAATGACGTATTATTTACAGAATTTCGATCACTCGCAGGTCGCTGTGACGCGGCACGTAGTACGTATTAGGAAGAGGTTATTTTTGATTCGATTACTTGGATCGAAAACCGAGTTACACAGGTTATTTCAATAACCGGATAACCGGTTATTTTTGATTCGAATAAGCCCATCACTAGAAAGAAGAAACAGAAAAAGCAGCTGAAGCAAGAGGAGTCCTAGTGAACCATATAGAAAAGAAAGCAAAAGATAGAAAATTATGGAGAAAGATATGCAGAAGAAAACCAACGTGAATAAACCCAGAGCCTTACACCGCAAGGTAAAAAAGGCTTGCGATTAAGTAAAAGTAAGTAAGTAAAAACAATAGGAATAAGCTGTTGAAAAACATAGCCATGCAGTAATAACAAGAATCACCTCATCCATACCACATTAATGTTGTTTCTTGTTCCATATAAGGCAATAAATCCGCTTCACGGAAATATTCAACCAGTCAATAGTACCACTAGTAGTAGTAGTAGTAGTAGTTGTGGGGAGACCGAAGTCTAGCAAGTAGGCCACCATAGGCCCTTTTTGCCAACCCCATGCCATCCCCTCAACCGCCTTCATTATCGTCCTCTTCGATGGGCTCTTCTCCCTGCTTAAACCTTCCTGATTTTCTAATGAAGATCAGAATTTCGGCCCAGGATAGGGAGTTCAACTCTTCCATTCGAAGCGTAGGTGCTCCAAAGGTTCTATACCTCAGTCGCTGGTACGCTTCACATTCTCCCAAGTAGTGAAAGGACGTTTCCTCGTCCCTCCCACATCTTGGGCAAATGGGATCTTCCTCTACTCCTATCAGAGTTAGGTGTCTCTTTAGTTTACAGTGGCCTGTCAAGATCCCTATCAAAAGATTTGTGGTTCTTCGGCTCCTTCCCATTAGCCAGACCGATTTCTTTGAATCAAATCCCGCTATGTGGTACTTTGCCTGACGACAGCCCCTGCATCCTTTCCACTTTTCCTCGCTGGTCTTGTAGGCCCACCCGGTTAGGGCTGCTGAGACCTGCTGCCTTGTTATACCCAAAAAAGGTTCCGGTCCAAAACAAGTTTCCCCGGCTCCGAGTTTGGCTAGTTCGTCCGCCTTCTCGTTGCCTTGGACCCCCGTGTGTCCCGGGACCCAGATGAGCTCGACGTCCTTTTCCCTTGCCAATTCGGCTAAAGCATCTCCACATTCCTGGACAAGAGCTGATCTTGTCCTGGCCGAGAAGATTGCTTTTAGTGCGGCTTGGCTATCGGAGCAAATATAAATTTTTTGCTCTGGGGATATCCTGACCTCGTTCCTTGTTGCCACCGATAGGATGGCATAAACTTCTGCTTGGAATACCGTGGTGAATCTTCCTAAAGCATAGCTTTCTTGCACCCCCCGGCCTTCCATATAAATGCCTGCTCCAGAGGATTGCCTTTCCGCCACTCGAGAACCATCCGTGTAGCATATCAAGGCATTCGACTGGAGCTTAACCCTTTTTTGCTCCCACTGTTCCCTTGTTGGGATAGTGAGAGAGAAACCTTTTTCTAACCTTAGCCGGTCCTCTGCTTCGGTTACCCTGTAGGCTGATAGAGGTATTTCTCTAGCAGCCATGTCGGCGATCCTAGCATGGCCCGTGCGAACTCCCTGGTCATTCCATAGCCCCGTATCCCGCATTCTGAGGTGGGTAGCCATGGCCTCTCTCTTTATCCAAGTGTCGAGGCCCGGGAGTCCCAGTATTACCTCCAGTGCGGCTGTTGGGGTTGTCCTCATTGCCCCTGTAATTCCGAGACAGGCTAGTCGTTGGACCTTTGCCAATCTTACGGAAATACTGGGGCGCTCTACACTAGGCCACCAGACCACTGAGCCGTACTGAACTCTTGGCCTTACTACCAATGTGTAGAGCCAGTGCAGAATCTTGGGGTTTATCCCCCAGTTCCTGCCTATAACTCTGCGCAACTGCCATAAGGTCGTTGTCGACTTCTTCACCGTCCTGTCGACATGCGACCTCCAACTTAATTTGCTGTCGAGGATTACCCCCAGGTACTTGACCTCTTGCACTAATGCAAGTGGTCTTCCGTACATAATGGGTATCCTCAGACCCTGAAGTTTTCGTCTTTTTGTGAAGAGAATGATCTCAGTCTTTAGTGGGTTTACCGACAGACCTTTCTCTTCACACCATCTTTCAATAATCCTGCAAGCTACCTGCATTCTATCGCAAACGACGTTTAGGAACCTGCCAGTAACAAGTACCAGTCCATCGTCTGCGTATGCTTGTGCATAGAAGCCCTCTTCCGTTAGGCATCCCAGTAGACCGTCCATTATAAGACACCACAGGTGAGGTGAGAGGCAACTGCCTTGCGGGCAACCTCCCGTCACCCTGGCCCTCACTGAACAGTCCCCTAGGTTTGCCGTCACGGTTCTTTGCTCCAGTGCTGTTCTCACCCAACTGACCAGAACGGGAGGGGTTTCCCTGGCCTGTAAGGCTTGACATATTGTAGCCGTTCTTGCCTTGTCAAATGCGCCTTCAATGTCAAAAAGTACTGCAAGGGCCACTTCCTTATAGTGTAGTGCCCTTTCGACCTTGTGCACGACAGCGTGGAGTGCAGTTTCGGTCGATCTTCCACGTCTGTATGCGTGCTGATTCCTGTGGAATGGGTGTGTTCTTATTACCCTTTCCGTTAGATGCCTATCAATGATCCTTTCCAAGGTCTTTAAAAGAAAGGATGTAAGACTAATGGGCCTAAATGATTTGGCAGTTGTGTAGTCCTCCCTTCCCGTCTTGGGAATAAAGACCACTCTGGCTGCCTTCCACTGTTCTGGGACCCATCCCATTGCTACGCTGGCCCTATATACCCTTACTATATGTGGAAGAAGGATATCCAGGCCTTTCTGAAGCAATGCTGGGAAGATCCCATCTGGCCCCGGCGACTTAAAGGGATCAAACTCCTGTACTGCCCATGTGACTGCACCTTCCGTTATAATTCCCTCAGCGAACTGCCAGTTCTCTATAGGAACTGGTTCCTGTTCCGCTATGGGTGCTAACTGGATGGCGCCGTCTCCTGGAAAGTGGACTTCCAGGAGATGTTGTAACGACTCCTCTCTGGATGTTGTCCACATCCCATCGGCCTTTTTTAGCGCTCCTACTGTTTGACTAGTTTCGCGGCTTAAGATTTTCATCAGTCTAGCAGAGTCTGATACTGAGTTTAACTCTGCACAGTATTTCTGCCAGCTAGATCTTTTGCTGCGCCTTAACTCATTTTTAAACCTATTCCTGGCCGTTTTGAAAGTGTCCCATGAGGCCTGTGTCCCTTCTCTGATAGCTCGATTAAAGATTCGCCTGGATTCCTTGCGCAGATCGGCTAGAGTGCCGGTCCACCATGGTACCCTACGAACTCGAGCCTCCCTGAGAGGACAAGCCTCCTCATAAGCTGAGACAATTTTACTTGCCAGTTGCTCTACGTCTTTACTTAATTGTTCTTTTGTGCATATACCTTCCTCTGGTTGGCCTCCTTGGCGAACGAGACTGGAACGATAGCTTTCCCAGTCTGTTGCCCTGGGGTTCCGGTAGGGAATTTCCAGAGGCTTGTCGGAATTCATTTCCATTCTGATCATACGATGATCAGATGTCACGATATCCGACGTCACTTTCCAGTTTTCAATATTGATTGAAAAACACCTAGAGGCCACTGTAATGTCAATTACCTCCTTTCGGATGCTATTGACAAAAGTGGGCTCTGTACCTTTGTTCATTATCTCAAGATCCGTGGACGCCAAATATTCTAGTAGGGTTTCGCCCCGAGGGTTGATGTCTGAGCTCCCCCACACCGAATGATGTGCATTGGCGTCACATCCGACAATTACCGGAAGACCTTTATCTCTCGCAAACGATATTAAGCGTTCGAATTCCTCCGTAGGTATACGCGCGTCATCCGAGGGAAAATAGGCGCTTCCTACTACTACCTTATGGTTTCTACCACCTACCTGATACTCCAGAACCGCTGCAGTGAGGTCCTTGGTTCCCAGCTGCGGTAGTGGTACCATGCTGAGATCCCTGGACACCATGATACAGGTCCTGGGTCGATCGTTTACTTCCTCGCCAACCACTACGTCGTAGTTGGCCATCCTCAGTCCCCTGACCTTATTCCTGTAAACATACGGTTCTTGAATGAGGACTATTTCTCTCCTGCCAGTTAGGGCGCTCATCAGCTCTGCCGTAGCACCCCTACTGTGCTGAAGATTGATCTGACTTACCCGCAGTAAATCCATTATGGGGAGTTAATGGTGCGGGGGCTGTGGTTCTTTCAGTTGTCCTTCTTGGCCTGCTTTGACACGCCGGCCTCAGAAGAGTCCTGGCGGACTGCTCCACTCCACGTCGGCACCCTTCGCACTGCGAGAGTAACCAACTGGTAGTAGAGCTGCCACCCAGACTCCTCCAGAGTTCGGACAGTATCTCCGCTGACCATGAAGGTCAAGAACCACCCTCCTGGTCCTCCTGTCGTCTGAACATGCCTCCATTGCTCCACTCTTAGTGAGCGGTTCTGCATGGAAAGCATCTGCCTCAGCTTTTCCAGGTCAACCTCCTCTTGGCTTCTGAGCCAGAAACCCACCTTCTCTGGCCATGGTGCCTCCGATGCCCTTGTTGGGGCAAAGGTGACTCCCTCGGCACTGAGAGGTGTCCAGCCCTCCAGCCATCTTGCTGAGGTGTCGTCCTGGGCAGTGACTAAGAACCAGCCTGGTTCCACTAGTCCTGAGTTCCTAAACCGGAGTTCTGGCCCCTGGGGACCCCCTTCGGGGCCTGCCATGGCACTGAACATCTCGGCAACTATGTTCGCTCTAATTGCCTCAGCTTCCTTTGGGAGAACCTGGCCATCTGGTCGGTCAGACCTGATTACAACCTGGTTCTCCCTATTAGGCGGCTTCGGCTCCGTTGCTCGCTGGGACTTAGCCGTGGTTTTTCTCAAAGGATGAGAAGCCTTGGCTTTCCCTGCTTGCTTCGGTAAGCTTTTTGGCCTTTTTTTCACTGCCTCTGGAGGAGTGTCATCACTCCTCGGTCTCTTAATGGTCGGTCGGGTACCTGAAGGACCTGGTTGGCCTTCCGTTACCCTGACTCGTCCCATGGAGTGCGTGATGAGCTCTATGGGTTTGCGTGCAGCAGCCCCTTTTGCTCTCCTCGCCTCCGGACCTCTTATTTTTCCCGAGGGCTGTCTCTGCAGCTTACATGGGCCCCTAGGTTGCTGGCCCTGGCCACTCTTTGGAGAGTCGCCTGGACTTGCTTCCCTAGGACCCTTGTCAGCCGCTTCCTGGGAGGAGTGTTCTGCCTGGCTTGCCTGGGCCGATGGACCCTGGCCTTCCCGCAGTTCCCTCCGTTTTGCCCTCTCTTCTCGCCTCTTAAGCGTTCTGGTCTTACGCTTATTTTCCTTTCGCTTCTCTTTGCGACGGGCCTCCCTAGCTGCTTTATCCATGGGGGAAACGCTAGTCTCCCCCTCGGATTCGCTGCCTGATGACCCGAGAAGCAGTTCCTCTTTCTCCGAATTTATTTCGGAGCCTTCCTCTTTTACTTTTTTGGAGCTAGGGTGCTCCGTGTTTTGTGGCACGTTTGAATCGAATTCCATTTCTAGTTCCATTTCATACTGTTTTTAAGGGGGGTGTGTATTTTGTTTCTGTTTGTGCTTGTTCTGTGTTAGTGTACGTGAAGTGATATGAGTGATTGCTTTGGGGTTGGGGTCCTCCGTGTACCAGTTTCCGCGAAATATCATGGTAGAGCTGGTCCCGATTAGGAGGTCTGGGCCGCCGCTGACGAAGCCCCCCGAGATACGCAGCAGGGCCCTATTCCAGGCACCACCTGGCACTACTACATACCACGGGATTTTTCGACGGTTGAAAGGGCAGCCCCCTACGCTGGTTAGGAAAGGGTGGGCCCCTATACTACCCGTCGGCCCAGGTGTGCCATACCTGGTTTCTAAGCCAGCTACCACTGCCAGATCAACCCAACCAGGGCCCCACCTCGATACTTCTTGAAAAACGGAGATACCGGTCTTCCCTGCCCCCGTGTACATGTTATGTAGATGTGTTTATTGGGTGTATGTGTAAATGTGTGTGCTGTCCTTTTAGGTCGCCTCTTACGCCAGGCAGGACATACCGTGGGACTATTCTACGGGTCTAAGCCCGACGCCGGACCCCACACGGCGTAATAGTACCACTAAATCGCGTCAGTATCGGTGAAGTAAAATAAACATCCTCTGTGTGATGTTGATGCTGCTACCAATTTCGGACAAAAAGTCAGGTAGTTGAAATTGATAGCGCTTGGAAGTGTGAAAATACTTACGAGTGTAACAGACGACTTGCAGTTTGAATTGGTGAGTAGGTACTATTTTAATTTAGTTCAGTTTAAAACTCGCGGCCTAAATGAAAGAAATTGTAGTTACCCCAGATGTTCAGATGTACACTAACTTTTTTGTTATATATTTCGGGTACTCGGGTTTCGTTTTAGACCGGGTACGACATCCCTAATAATTAGTAAGCAGTCTACATGTCACAACTATACTCAGTTATGGACGTTAACATCACATGTTTTTCCTATTATTCACACTTTGTATGTTGAGTGACAGTCCTGCCCCCTAATAATTTTTTTTCTCTAAATGTACTTGGGCATTTGAAAGTATGAACTGTAGCGACGTTCTCCTTCTCTGAAAGTGCATTCTACGCTCGGACCAGCTGTACACTAATTGATTTTGACTTTTGTACTAAATAAATAGCGATTTACAAAAATTTACTTTTAAATTACAATATGCTTTTTGCAAATATTTTGATGTTTTTTGAAATATAAAATTGAGCCAAAAATGACTTAGATTTTTAACACTGCCAACAACAGTTCTTACATTATTATCTATTCTAAAAATTATTAGACTTTTTAGAATGTCAATTTGGGTCTTTCTAAAAAAAAAAATTAACCGCTGATTTCTCTCCGTTAAACTTAAGTGCATGTAGATGTGAAATGGCAGTTAGTCAGTCCAGGTCTTCATTTATTCGCTTATTGGCAGTAACAATATTCCCAATATTAAAAGAAGAATATTTGCGAGTCATCAGTGTAAAAATGAGATGCACAAATGTTCAACACCGATAGGAAGTGTGAGATATAGGTTGTAAATAAAAGAGGCCCAAGAATAGACCCTTGCGGAACGTCTGTTAAATTGCTACAAAATTTTGATAATTGATTAGTCTCTAGAACGGTTTGCAAACGATCTATTACATAGGTATTTAATAAAAAAGTGCTCAACCTGCAAAGAGATACTCAATCTGCCGTCTGAGGTCAACACGTTGAAGGCCGATAGAGATAAGTGCCTGCAAGGTATTGATAACGTTGAATAATATACCCGAAGAAATTCGGTGCATATTTTTGGAATTCCCGAGGCAAAAAAATAAGATTTTAAAGAAGTGATCATGGATGTCTTTAACAATAAACTTAAACTTAATCTTAAAATCGATCATATGGACAGGATGCGTTGATAGAGCTGTTATAGTTATATTCATATCTTTCAACTACCGTGACCTTGTGTTTTGAAATAAAAAACTGTTGAAAGAAAATCGTATCGACATCAAAGAGAATCAAACAGCAAAAGGTGTCGAAATACTGAAAGTATCAGCGACAATATAGAACTATAAAAACACCTAGTTAATGGATGGCAAAATATTTGTAAAAACTAACAATATAAACTTGTAACTTCCTTATTAAATCTCTAATTTTACAATTATTGTACTGACAAAATGTACTCATATTTTCCTGCGTTTAGTTTACACTTTGTGACAGTGCATTTATTTTTAACATTTAGAATTTTCCCCCTTTTCGCAAATTAAGTGAATAATTCTTTAATTGCTCATATTAATATAAGACTAATTTTACATTTTTAGGGATGATGTAATGCAAACTCTTTATGATATTACCGTTACGGAAACTTAGTTGTCTGATAACATATTTCATATATCAATGAATATGCATTGATTTGTAGAAGTAGACAAGAGAGAGAGAAGGTGACATTGCTTTTTATATTAAAAATGGTAATAATTTTGTACGTATGGACCTAGAACATGAAAGTTTTGAATACTTATCGAACCAAATTAAGATTAAAAAAATTGCTCTTGGAGTAGCATACAGGTGAATTGGTGTATATGTTACAGTTAAAGTGTTTACTTGGCTAGTTTATAGGCTAGGTGGATAGTATACAAACTATCCAAATGTCTGGCTATTTTGATGGAAAATCATATTTCTACTACAATAGCTATGAATATTAGCTGGTTTGCATACTATCCAGCTAGTTTACAAACTATTAAACATTTATCGCCAAAGTACAAACCACAAGGAAAGTACACAAATTAACCAGTGATTTTGGCTAGTTTACAAACTATCCACAGGATTTGGATAAAGTTGTGAACTTAATATTCCTAGTAATACATAATAACTAACTCGTTGGTTAATATGTAAACTAACCTATTCCATTTGGTTAATTTATGTAAGATTACATAAGATGATTCGATTCTCTGTAAATCATAAGTATTTACCACATAATAATCATTCTTGTTACTAGTGTTGGGTCCAGTTTCGCGTATTCTCTTTATACGTTGCAAAAGTTCACTATAATCACTGTCATTCATCAATTTTGAATTCTTCAACTTTTGCTCGTAAACTTCCAAAAGTAGGTTTTCAAATTGTTGCTGTTGATTCATTTTTAATAACCAGATACCTATCCCTAAACAAATTTCACAAGACACGACAGTAAACAATAACAACACACAACACTTGATTTAACATAACCTCACTTTTCTAATACATTAACCAAATGGAATTGGTTAGTTTACATACTAACCAACGAGTTGGTTATTATGTATTACTACTAATATTAAGTTCACATTTTATCCAAATACTGTGGATAGTTTGTAAACTAGCCAAAAACAACGGTTAATTTATGTACTTTTTTTGTGGTTTGTACTTTGGCGATAAATCTTGCACAGTTTGTAAACTAGCTGGATAGTATACAAACCAGCCAATATTCATAGCTATTTTAGTAGAAATATGATTTTCCATCACAATAGCCAGACATTTGGATAGTTTGTATACTATCCAGCTAGCCTATAAACTAGCCAAGTAAACACTTTAACCGTAACATATATAAGAGCAATGGAAGTAAGAAGTCACATCGGACAAGCAAGACAAGTTTTAGCAAAAATCGATCTTTAGGAAGATCGATCTTTTGCACCACGTTTTTTAATGGTATCGATCTTGTGGATTCCGATCTGGATCCATCCAGAAGATTGATCTTCTGGAGAGAATCGCACATCCCTCTAACAAATTAACACTAATATTGAATACCTAACTGGTTTTAAATGAAGCATCAACTGTTATAATTTTTTTTTGAGAAATCAAATTAAAAGTTTTTCATGTATTGCTTGCTAACTTTTTGAAAAACACTATAGATGTACAGGGTGGGCCAAAGTAGACGCTTTCTTATGGAAACTCATGTTCCTGTCAGAGATAGAAAAATTTTGACCAACGTCTCCCGAGCTCAAATTTTATGAAAAAGTTACTGGTGCAAACAGAATTTTGCTATCGTAAACCTTTAGGCCGCTAGGGGGCGTTTTTCAAAATTCGTCGATTTCTTTAAACCCTTCTAGCTTTTTTGTTTTTAGTAATAATTGCTTTCTGTAAAAACTTTCTCATAGCAGTTTTTGGTGTAGAATAAGCTGGTAAATTTTGTTTTAATACAGGGTGATTCGTAAATTTGCTGCAACAAAAATTTTCTTATTTCTTATGGAACACCCGGTATATTTATATATTTTTTTGTAGTCCTTAAAATTCTCTTTTCAAAAATATATAATACTATATGTCTAAAGTTAGCATTTTACAGTATATTTGGCTTTAAGTTAAATAAACTAAAAATATCAAGTAGCCATTGTGTCATAGCGCCGCATGACCATTGTTTTAAACCAACATTAGCAATATTTATGAGTAAAACAAAGTTGGCGCTAACTAAATAAGAAAAAACAAAAAGCATATAGGGTTACAAACATTTAGAACAAATAACAAAATTAATAAAACATATTACCACCCAACGATATGTCCTTTTATAACATATGTTCAAACTGGGCACCGTTCTGATTAATACACAAGCGACACCGTTGTTTGACAGCATTTGCAGCATTTCTTAGCTCAATGTTAGAAATTGTAGCAAATGCATTTTGCACTGCTTCCTCTTGCAATTCTCTTGATGTAATCGGTTGTCTATATGTCAAATCTTTAATTTTTCCCCAAAAATAGCAGTCTAGGGGTGTCATATGGGGGACTTCACTGGCCAAGCGATTGGTCCTTGGTTCCCTATCCACTCTTCACCAAACTGCACTTTTAAGTAATTAGTTGTAACTCTTCAATTATGAGGCGGTGCACCATCTTGTTGGAAGGTGGAAATTTAAATAGACACGGACAAAAAACCAGATTATGTTCAAATTCAAAAGCTATTTGACTAATTTGACAGCGGCCAACTTTGTTTTCCTCATAAATATTGCTACTGTTGGTTTAAAACAATGGTCATGCGGCGCTATGACACAATGGCTACTTGATATTTTTAGTTTATTTAACTTAAAGCCAAATACACCGTAACATGCTAAATTTGGACATATAGTATTATATATTTTTGAATAGAGAATTTTAAGGACTACAAAAAAATGTATAAATATACCGGGTGTTCCATAAGAAATAAGAAAATTTTTGTTGCAGCAAATTTACAAATCACCCTGTATTAAAATAAAATGCACCAGCCTATTCTACACCAAAAACTGCTATGAGAAAGTTTTTACAGAAATCAATTATTACTAAAAACAAAAAAGCTAGAAGGGTTTAAAGAAATCGACGAATTTTGAAAAACGCCCCCTAGCGGCCTAACGGTTTACGATAGCAAAATTCTGTTTGCACCAGTAACTTTTTCATAAAATTTGAGCTCGGGAGATGTTGGTCAAAATTTTTCTATCTTTGACAGGAACATGAGTTTCCATAAGAAAGCGTCTACTTTGGCCCACCCTGTACAGTCGTGTTCATTAAAGTGTTGTACAGAATTTGTGCTTTGTAAATTTAAATTAACTAGGCCTACACCAAGTTCAAAAAGTGTTGCATATACAAATATTTTGAGAGTATACATCTAGCTCTACCTAGTTAATGAGACAGTGTGGGCCTTTATTGAGTAATAACACAACCAGCAATAAACATATAATTACCTCTGTAACACACATTTTTGAACACGACTGTACATATGTATTATTTGTAATTTTATCTGTTTACCATTATCTCTTATGTATGGTTTACGACATTTTAGAATTTTGATACGATGAATAACTATATATTTCTTTTGTTGATACATTATTACCTAAGTATCTGCAGGTTGCAACATTACTGTTCTGATGATGAGCTTCGGACTTTATTCGACCATCTCTTGGATTCTATTCATACATCATTAAGACGAACTAGCGAAGTCCGGACTCGACTCGGCTTCTCCAATTAGAAGAAATTTGTAAATACCCACCGCAAAAGACGTAGTCAAACAGTTCACTGTGACATATAGTGTAACATTATCAGTACATCCATATCATTTAGCCTGTAGACTCCTCAATGAAGCTAATGGTACACGTTGATTTAAGTGCTACAAACCTTTGGACATACCAAATAGATTCGAGTAGTAGCAATTCAAATAGATATAAGAAAAGTAATTAAAATAAGTCTTATTAAAATCTATTTGTAAAGGTACAAATCACTGGAGGACCTGCCTATGTGACATATTCTGTTAGCGTTACCCCTTTTACTTAATGGTAATGCAACAATAATATTAAAACTTCAAAAATATGCAGTCCGAGCTATTTTTGGACTAAAAATGAGAGATTCGTGTCGAGAGGTTTTTGTAAAAAATAAAATATTGACTCTTTACAATCTATATATTTTAAAATTATGTATTATAATTTATGACAATCGGTTGGCTCTAACAACACCATCGGACGTGCACGTTCACGATGTAAGAACAAAAAATCAATTAAGATTACCGAAAGTACACCTTACAATGATTCAGAATAGCCCTGTCTACACAGGTATAAAATTGTTCAATAACCTACCTAACAATATAAAAACAATTAACAATAAAAACATTTTTAAACGTCAACTTAAATACTGGCTAACAAGCAAATGCTTTTATAATCTATCAGAATACTATGCGAGTACCGATGTTCCCCATGCCTCATGAAGGCTCGGTGTTTTGTCACACATACAGCTCCTTAGTTATTATCTCTTACTAATATACTTAAAAAATAATGTTCGTTGTATGAAGGGAACAATAAATATTATTATTATTATTATTATAATGTCCTCTGGACAGATTGTAAATTGCCTTGGAGTTAAAAAAAATGATAACCTCTTACTACTCCTTTGTTTCACTATTTCAGTCAATCAAATTACTCGAAATAGTGTCATGTGACACAAAATATGTTCTCACTTCCATATTTTCATTGTTCAATACAACGAAATAAAATGAAAACAGCTGTGAAATTGACAGATGATATCAAACACTTATCCAGTCAGTCAAAAATAAATTCTAATAAGTATTGATTATTAGTCAAATAAAATGATACAATTTGAATGAATATAGGGTTGCTATACGTCCCGATTTTTCGAGATTGTACCGATTTGAAGTCAGTTGTCCCGCAACGAAATGCTGTCCCGATTTTCCAAGAAAATGTTACGCTTTACCGATTTCGAGTGATTTCTGCAAATTCTGGTTCAATACCTCGAATATAATTTACAAGTTGTTTAGCAACTAACAGCTATTCGCTATTCTAGAATCTGGGTTCCAAAGGCTTTTTTTTTAAATAGGCAATTAATTACGGGTTTATGGAAGTAACACCTTGATCTACATTTAATGTAAGTAAAAGTTCCACGAAATATGATTGATACTACAAGAATCCAAATTGAAATAGTGCTGCTGCAGCAGAAGCAAATGCAAATGTGAACCAGTGTTGCCACGTTTTTATTTTGTCCTAGCCAGTGCCCAGCAACTGATAAAACCTTGTTGTATTGTTAGGTGCGTACATTAAAACAAATATGCATTAAATACAATTTTTGTTTTTTAACATTTCGTAAAACATTCACAAACAATGTTGCAAGATTGGAACTTGTATTTATACCCCCGAACGGGTTATCTTGTTAGGTGAATTACCGATTTACTTGAAAATAATTTTAAAAAAGTGTCACGCGTCTTTTTAAAACAGCAGACGTTGCACTATTCCGAAGCAGAGGCACTGCTTACAGCTACCTACTTTCTAGAGACGTACCTGTTACATTCACAAAACTTCGGATACTAGTCACTAAATGACACGCCGTCCAAATTTCATGTGCACTTTTTCAGATTCACACCAACTTTGGAGAAAATCCCCTTAATTTATTCATTTGTTATTCAGCTTCCGGCAATTTGAAAATTTCCCTAGATTTGCAGGCAAAAATGCCTTTTCCCCTTCAACAAATAAAAAATCCCTAGATTCGGGGAAAATTCCTAGACCTGGCAACCCTGATGTGAACTGATGGTAGAGGTAGTGTCTCATCCTATACCATAAAATCGGTGGTCTCTTTGTATTTTTGTTCGCTATCTCCTCCGAAGATACTGGATCGTTTAAATTGTTTGATAGTTTAAAATTTTGCTAATTTTTAGACTTAGATCGTAGGCCGGTTTTTATTTTCAATAAAGTTTTAATTAAATCGTGTAATTTGCGAACCGAAGCGTAGCTCGGGTGATTCACTAATATATTTATAACCTCATATAGTGACATTTACGTTTCTATTAGAGCTTCGTATTAATGGTCCTGTTAATAGTTATTTAACAAACAAGTGTGTTAATGAGAGCGATTAATAATAGTGATCGGCCGATACCGATATAAATATCGGTGTATCGGCAATATCGGCAAATTTTGCCGATAATCGGTATCGGCGAAATTTTGCCGATATATATCGGCAAATTTAAGATCAACCATTTTATTAATTATTTGTATGTAAAAACTTATTTTCGCTATTTCCTCCCATCGTATTTTTATTTGATTCCCAAAAGATTATAATACCGCACGACACAATCGTTATCTGAGCAGCAACAATGAAACAATACACTTTCTGTAAAACGGGTAATCACCACGACACTGTCGGGGAATTACCGAAATTGGTTCATGTCACGTCCGCATCGATGCGAAGTTGACAATTTTTACTTATATCAACGTATATTAAATAATTACAGACCTTTTAAAAATGTGCCGATACCGATATTATATCGGTATCGGCAACTAAAATATCGGTATCGGCCGATTATCGGTATCGGCAAAAAAAATCCGTATCGGCCGATCACTAATTAATAATCCAGACATTTTAACGTGCGAGCGCTAGCAAACACGCTAATTGTAGAGATTATTAATCACCGTTTAACACACGGGTTAGTTACAATAGTTTTTCGTTGATCATATCTTATTAAATGGAGAAAATCTAATTTTATTGCATGACGAAAATTTGACACTTAAAGTTTTGACATTCATGGTATATATTTTAGAAAACTATTCATTAATAGGAGTCATTACAGGCATAAATAAACGATGAACAAAAAATGTATTTTATTATTATTTATTTATTATTATTAGGTATTTGAGAATAATAAATAGTTTAATGGATTTCTTTAGTATTTAGTTTCCAGTATTGGTAAAATTCACTACGAAGAAATGTAAAACAAAACTTACAAAATTAAAGTAATGAATTACCTTTTCCTCGCAAGACCCCCCCCCCCCCCCTTTTCGTATCCTTGACCCGAAATTGTGATTTTCAAATATGGCAACCCTAAATGAATACCACTTGACTCACTCCGCGTTTTCAAATACACCGCTGTTCATTTGAAGTGAAAAGCTTAAATAAACTAGTATTGATGACATTTTCCGAACTTTTTCATAGCAAAATTTAGTTTGTAGTATTGCGAGTTATCTATTGTTTTAAAAATATTAAACAGCTACATGTCATTTTTAAGTCATATCATTTTTAATAAGTAGCAATAAGGCAACAATGCATAACTTGTAGTAAAGAATGGTGTGTTTTGTTTGATAATAATTGATCAATTATTAATTAATTATTAATTAAGAATGCTTTAAAAGAAGCTACAATATCGATTTTACCATAGCTACGCTTTGTTCACTTCTTGCTTACTTGTTATGACAATGGGCTACTTAATGTTTTGTATTGAGTTTACAATCTTGATTAAAACTTCAACACAATGTTTTCAAAAACTAGAACTCTTAATACAACGTGATCTTATTATAAGTAAAGCTGATATTATATGACAAATGCATATTTTCTATAACTGATATGCCGGCGAAACTTTTTGCGTATGTATAGTAATTATGTGAAAACAAATCGTTTAAGCCAAGTTTCATTTTGCATATTTTTCATATTTATACATTTTTCAGCATACTTTCTGGATTTTGCATATTTGGTTATATTTAGCAATGATTGGTAATGTATTTGAGATTTTTTTGTAAAATTTACAATTTTATTAAATTTATTAATAAAATTTTTGTGTGCGACTGAGATTAATACTTTCACTTTCTGCCGCTGAAGTGTAGTGTGCGTATCAAAATAAGCAGTGGAAAGGGGAAGTCCCTGTTAAAATCTTTGACTATATAAACATGAACTGCCAGCAACTCACACTTTTCCCATAGAAGCAACGTATAAGGAATCAGCCAACATAGAATCCATTTCAAGAGTCAAACTTCCGAGTGGTGGGTGAATAATAGTCTGGTGGGGTTAGGGGAAATCTCATTTTATGTTGGCTTGCAACGTTCATTTGGAGTTGAAAATCCATGTTTATATAGTCAAAGGTTAAAATGAATGAGGTCTTTGAATAAAAACTAGAACGCGTGTCCAGCCTACGTCTGGCCCTGCCAGCGTAAAGAAACGGTTAACAATAAAAATGCTTGCTTAAGCTGGCAGCCAGCCTACGTCCGGCCCAGTATGCGGGCGCTTCATGCTGCGTGTTGCGACGCGATCGGCATGTGCGCGTGCCACTTGCTTTCGGTCGGTTGGCGGCCGGCGACCGGCATCAGCTCTTATAATATAAGATTAGAGAAATAAATATACTCATACAAAATAATTTAATTTTTTACATTATTTAGAATACTTCTACTTATTTTCAAAAAAATTAGAGCATATTTTATGCATATATTGTAACTTTGGGTGCATATAGTCAACCAAATTTATGCATATATATGCGCATATTTTCGTACATTTGAGTGCATATAATTATCAGCTTTAATTATAAGTATAACACAAGAATAAATTTTTAGTAATTCAATAGTAATTCCACTCAGCTCCCTACATATATTCTGCATAACGTACATCACATCAGTTAGTACAAACAAATTGTAAACTGTAAAAAGTTTAAATAAACAGCATACAACACTAGCAGAAGGTAGATCTAACCATAAATCTACAAGTAAAACGTAGATGCAACTTCATCTGCAGATATTAATTAATTCTATCTGCATTGGAACAAAGATTGCTATAAATTTAGTGAGGGTATACTACGGGCCCTTAAGACTTGATAAAAGTTGAGCAAAGCCAATTTCGTATATGGAATTAGCATCACAATAGGAGGGTAATTAGTTTTATTAGGTAATTATCGATATTTTAGCTAAAATTTTAGTACTATTTATTTATAACCGAAGTTTGTTCAAAATGATAAAAAGGGTTCAAAATTGTTGATAAGGAGAGATATATTTAAGTGAAATTAAATACACCACTCACGACATGAAATCAATAACAGGGGATAAGGGATAAGTGTTATAAGAGTTACATAACTGTCAACAGCAATGTATAACATTTTTATAAATCCATAACAAATATCATGTGAAAGAATATATTTAAAATTACTTGCTTGGTAATTCTAGGTGTTAAAAACCGATAAAAGTTTGTCAAAATTGTAGTAAATCTTATTCGTTATTTAATAAGTAAATAATGTTTACTTAAGCAAGTATATATACATATTTTGTAGAAACCTAACACATACAAAATGCAAGATAAACATTATATTGTTTTAAATAACTACTTCATTATTGTACATCTGCAAACAGCAATAAGTTTATTTAGTTCCGAGGAAAAAACGTTTCCAAACAGAAAAACGTGTAGTATTGAATCAATAAGTCGAGGGGCAAACAACTCTCATAAAAGTGTACACCATATTTAAAATATTTGATACTTGTAAGTAATCAAAATATTTAAAAAATAATTGAAAGTATTTAAAGTATTTAAAAAGTAATGAAGAGTAATTAGACTATTTGAAAAGTAATCGGAATACTTAAGAATAATTAAGATATATTTAGGATACTTGAAAGGAATTAAGAAGTATTTAAACATATTTAAAGTAATTAAGAGGTACTTAAATATTTGTAATGTAATTAAAAAGTACTTGAAGATAATTAAAGTAATCAAAATAATTAAAATATGAATATAACTATGGAAAACTTCTTAATAAGACCTCTATATAGTTAGCAGAGCCACTTGCCAGGATATCGATCAAACATATCCCAGTAATTATCGAATGATTGTCGAGAATTTTTTGTCGTGACCAAGAAAAAATTTTTCGCGCTCTCAGTTTTTTTTATATTGGGTGGCTGGTGGCTATGCTAACTTTATATTAAGTTAGCACAGCCACTAGAATGAAACGACAAATGAATATCAAATATCGTCACAATTGTTACAAACAATTACAAACAATTGTGGAATGACCTAAACATATTCGAGATTTGTCGTGAAACTTTTGATTTTCTTAAACCGAAAAATTATTTGTCAACCGATAAATACATTTTACAACATTGGATCTGTGTGTGTTTATGGAGTCATAGTGATTCAACATCATATGATGTTAACAGAATGCGAAAAAAGTAAAAAAAATAATGCAACGTTGCCAAAAATCTCGACATATCCACGATGGCTATGATAATTCTTGAATATAAATATTTGCTAGAAAAAAAACATTTTTGCATTTTTTCACTTTAAATGGATTTCGACAAACACTCGACAATTACTATGGGCAACAATTCTGATGATGATTGATTTTCATTTGTCGATTTATTCTAGTGGCTGTGCTAACTTTATTATAGTTAGCACGCCACTCCATATAAAAAAAACTGAAAGCGCGACAATTTTATTTCGTTCACGACAAATACTCGACAATCATTCGACAATTACTGGGATAGGTCTCATCGATATCCTTGCGAGTGGCTCTGCTAACTTTATAGAGGTCTTAATAAATATGTCCTCAGATTTTAATCTCAAGTGCAGATAAAAAAATATTTGTCCACTAATAACTAGAGAAACCACCGTTATTCAAGCAATTCCTCACTCGTGGGAAGTTGGCGCCGACTTTTTTGAAAAGCATTATTTTTTCCGAGTTCTGAGTAGATTGGATATAGTTCTGGAGTTCCTGATAGAAATTTTGAATAGTTCTAGCAAATTGCAAGTGTAAATCGAGATTCGGTGTCAGCAAGAAAAAAGTTTTTTAACAAGAAAAATTAAACATATTTTACTCAAGCAAACTAACCTGACTCTCTCTGACTAGAGACAATCTAACCTGACTCTCTCTGACTCTAGAGAGTCAGGTTAGTTTGCTTGAGTAATACATCTTTCATTTTTCTTGTTTAAAAACTGATAAACTTTCTTCTTGCTGGCTTCACACCAGTAGTTATTCTTGTAGAGTTTCGATTGCTGGAACTATTCAAAATTTCTATGAGGAACTTCAGAACTATATCCAATCTGATCAGAACTCAGAAAAAAATTATTCTTTTTAAAAAAGTCGGCGCCAACTTCACATGAGTCAATTACTCTGATGAGAAATAACATGTTTTCAACCTAGCTAAATAATGAGCATATTTTACTTGGGTAGATAATGAAACATGTTTATACTTCAATGAAACCAGCACTTCAGGTTAATGGAAATAAACAAGAATAATTTGAAATGAAACTAATATAAAATTGTGTCATATCATTCGCCAACTATCGAAGATCGTCAAGCTCTTTTCCGATTCATAATTAAGACATATGATAACGAACGTTCAACATTCTGCAAAAAAATACAACACATGAAGCAGAAGGAATGGTATATTCAAAAAAGGATTGATAACAAAACAAATACAAACAGAAACTCAAACAAAACAGTCTTCTCTGATAAAATATCATAAATGATAATAAAAATAGGAACAAAAATAATATACGTATGTAATTATTCTTATTCTTATAGTTTTATATTCTACATCTATGAGTCTTTTTGTTGCCGCCGTAATGGTGAAAGGACATGTGCCTGAAAGCTTTATAGGGCCTTCAAAAATGAAATTGTTTTTAACTATCTGTATGTCTTCCCGTTGCGGCCAAATATACCTGTCCAGGTCAAATTTTAAAAATTTCAATTTTGACTGAACTTTGTTCGTTTCTAATACGCGTCCAATGTACCAATTATCGTGATACGCTACAGCATAATAATGTTCAATTTGGAATAGGGCTTCGGTAGAAACATTTCCCGAAGCGTCTTCCAAATCTGAAAATGTTTCAGTATCCTCGCTATCATCATATTTCAAACTTTCTTCTGATTCTGTTTTGGACGAATCAGATTCATGAACAATTTTTCGTTTCTTTGTTGACTTGTTCACAAACGATTTTGGTCCTCTAACTTTTTGGAGCCTGTCAGTACTAAGACGCGAGTCTTTTGATTCTAATAACCAGCATAGGGTACTTTTTTTTATTTTGATGCTTTTGCCCTTGTTCTTTATTTCTACATAGCTATCTGATTTTGTTTCCACATCTGTAAAATCTACCAGGTCTAGATCTATATATTCAAATGCTTTGATTACCCTGGAATCTTGTAGGTCTTCATCTGAAAAAGGATAATTTTGTTGAAAAGATGTTGCCAAATTAATCAATTATTTGTTCGTCTCTATATACAGAGAGATTTTTCTTACTACGAACACGGCACACGATATGTCGAATTTACAAATGCCAAGAATTTAACTTTGACAGTTCGCGTATTTTGTCAGTAGATAATATCTGCTGTCATTTCTATCTTAAAATCGATAACTACGAAGCAACGGATCAGTGCAAATTGTAAAATGGTATTATCAGGGTCCAACGGTCCGGGAAATTCAAAATTCTTTCACAACATTTGAAAATAGGCGTTCTCTATCGTTATCAACGTTACATGCAGTTATTTCAAATTTTGGAAACTTTGGATGTGTTTCTCCCCAAAATCAAAAAAGCCCTAATGTTTCCAATGAAGACAGGTATTTAAAAGAGGTTTGTATTACCGCTAATGACTATCCAGACTATTTATTTAAATAAATTGCAGAACTAGTAGATTTAGCTGCGATATTTTTCCCGTTGGCCATTTCAGAAGTATGGAATTTTGTGAAACTGTGACAGATATGCCTAAAACTTCCTCTGAAAAGTCGTTTTCACTACAACTAACGATTTGAAGAACTGCGTTTAAAAATTAAAAGGGTTGTTCAGAGTACTAGCACTAATACGTCATAGAAATATGATCGCTTAAGATATTGTTTAGCGCAAGAAGGCAGGCTCTTTGAAGAAGAGCTAATTTAAACTTCTTGAATTTTGTTGTTTGAAATAAAAATAGTTTTATTTTTGTTTGCATCTTTTTTTTACTGAGTTAGTTTGTTCGGAAGAAATTATTTCTTTCTTCAGAATGAGTTTTACTTTAAGAACTACCTTCTTTTACTGTACTGTTAATCTCTAAAAATCCTGTTTTTCAACTCTGAATTTATCACCTGAATTAATCACAGAATAACAGTACCTCATACATTCTATCTGTGATATAATAATTAATTTAAAAAAATTACACTAGGCGTCTGCGTTGAACAATTACTTAAACAATCAACGCAGACGACCCGTGAATTAATATCAGAGTACCTTAGACCGACTGTCCATCGGTCTTGGCGTATTTTTAGGCAATCGTAAATTCGCCTTGATTTACTCGTGTTCGCAGTTCATGAATTTTCACTGTAGGTTTACATCAGTATTGGAAGTAATTATATAATCAATTGTTTTGTCAAGTCAAGACTGATACTTGATATAATATAACTGAGTTGATGGCGTGGGATTTGTTCCAAACAATTATTTCCCAAAATCAAAAAGATGAAAAACTGGGTCTCGAATTTGTCGAAATGTTTCTACTTACAAAAGGTTCGAAATATTTTCTATTATTGAATATGCATACCCACACCACCGCCTTCAATTCAATCAAGTCATCACCAAATATCCGAATGACAAATCCGAGGACAACTGATCACACTGTATTTCTCGTTACGTCATTCTTTGGCAACAATGATTATTAACCAAATTTTCAATATCTATACAAGGCGACTCAATAAAATTACATGTTCTGATTGACTGTCTGACTGATTCATCATCGCCAAGACGAAACCGCTGTACTATGATCGTAAAATTTAGACAAAGTTTACCTTTTGTGACGTAGACATCCACTAAAAAAGGATTATACGAAATTTCCACTCTAAAGAGGTAGGATGGAGATTTAAAGTTAATATAGAGAGAAACTTGAAGTCTTTTCAACTGAAACCTTTTGACATAAGATTTCAGTTAAAACGAATTTTAAAATTCAACCTCTAAGGAGACGGAACGGGTGTTTGAAGTTATATAAGAAAACATTCTCCGTATTTTGAACCAAGGTATGGGACCTTGAATTTTTGTGCAAAACTCATGAATCGTCATAAGTATACAGTGTGTCCAAGATAAGGAGGGCCAGTATGGGGATCTCGGTAATGGTAAGAGATACAAATTTGGTTAAATGGGAAGAAAGTTGCGCAATTAAAGGACTAAAAAAATGACGTCTAGAAATCCTTGATATGATTTTTCGTTTTTGAATTATCTCAAAAAAACTGAATTTTTGGATTTTCTTTTTTATTTTTTTCTGGCGTTAATATTAAAGTTAGAGCGAAACTGATTAAACTTCTTTATAGCAACTTTTAGTGGACTTAATGATTACGTTATCAATTTTTTTATCCGACGTTTCGTCTTCGAGAAACCATCATCAACTTCATTTTTTTAAATACGGTCCTGGTTTTTTGATGCCAAATTTGCAAAGCCCTTGTTACTCTGAATTCAACAATGTACCACATATTATGATTTAATTACGTTTCGAGCTTTTTTCTGATCATTATCAGAAAATTTTTTAGATACGGACCTGCATTTTTGATAATTTTGTAAAAATAAGTTCATACAGTAAGATAGGCGTTTTTAGATGCCGTTAAAATATTAAAATGCACATCATAATGTCAGAATTCTGATACATTAATTTAATAAGCAACCAAAAACTATTAACAATAAACAAAAAAGAAATGAACAAAAGATAGACAGAAAGAATAACAAAACGAACATCGAAACTATTTAATAGGTATTAAATTTACAGAAGGTATTCAAAAAGGTTGCCATCATTCTCCATGCATAAATAACATCTAACTGTAGAATCTAAAACATTATTCAGCAATACTGGCGTTATACTTTGAAAGGCTTCGAGAACCAATCTTCTAAGTTCTTCTTCTATTTCAAAACGTTAAATACCTATTACATTGTTTCAAGGCTCGTTTTCTCATTCTTTCTGCCTATCTTTTGTTCATTTATTTGTTGTTTATTGTTAATAGTTATTGGTTGCTTATTAAATTAATGTATCAGAATTCTGACATTATGATGTGCATCTAAAAACGCCTATCTTACTGTATGAACTTATTTTTACAAAATTATCAAAAATGCAGGTCCGTATCTAAAAAAATTTCTGATGATGATCAGAAAAAAGCTCGAAACGTAATTAAATCATAATATGTGGTACATTGTTGAATTCAGAGTAACAAGGGCTTTACAAATTTGACATAAAAAAACCAGAACCGTATTTAAAAAAATGAAGTTGATGACGGTTTCTCGAAGACGAAACGTCAGATAAAAAAATTGATAACGTAATCATTAAGTCCACTAAAAGTTGCTATAGAGAAGTTTAAGCAGTTTCGCTCTAACTTTAATATTAACGCCAGAAAAAAATAAAAAAGAAAATCCAAAAATTCGGTGTTTTTGAGATAATTCAAAAACGAAAAATCATATCAAGAATTTCTAGACGTCATTTTTTTAGTCCTTTAATTGCGCAACTTTCTTCCCATTTAACCAAATTTGTATCTCTTACCATTACCGAGATCCCCATACTGGCCCTCCTTATCTTGGACACACTGTATATCTCGGTATATATAAATATTAAAAAAAAACGAATGGAAAATTATGCAATGTATGCCTTAGCTTTGCACTGTTGCACTGTATAGGTAGTTACCATGTTCATGATGTCTGTCTAGTCTAGACAAACATCTTTCGGAATTTTCCGGTGCCCATCGGCGTTCACTTATTTACTTCCACGAACTCAGTTCGACGAGACAGGTCAACCACCTAGTCTCCTATACTATACGAACTCAAAGTTTCGTCGGGTACTTAGAAAGTATTTGAAGTAATGAAAAAATAATTAATGTAATGAAAAGGTAATTAATGTAATGAAAAAGTAATCAAAACACTTAAAAAGTATTTAAAATATTTAAAAAGTAATTAAAATATTTAAAAAGTAATTAAAATATTTAAAAAGTAATTAAAGTACTTGAAAGGTAATTAAAATACTTAAAAAGTAATCGGACGTACTGAATATACTGGAAAAGTAATTTACAGGGAATTAAGATAATTAAAAGACTTAAAGATGTAATTAAGTATTTAAAAATTCGTAGCGTACACCATATTTAATGAGTTGTTTGCCCCTCGCAATAAGTAACCAAATTCAGCAATAGCTGACAAACAGTGTAAAAGGTTCAATAATTTTGAGTGACTGTAGTGTTTTATGACTGTTAACAATCATTTCCTATGTTAAAGTGACAATTGTTTAAATTTATACCTGAAGCCTGTGATGTAAATCTACAGAATCAAGAAAGACATCTTGTCGTTATTTCATCAAATGCTGTGCTTGAAGTTCCGTCAAGGTTCTGAAAAAAGAAATTCATATTACGAATGCTTGCCATTCATTTATTTACTGAAATATATTAGGAATTTACGAACATTGTACTGTTATACAGCGTGTCTGGCAAAATACACAACACAAAGAACTTTGCAAGTTTGTTACAAATTGAAATTAAATTTAATTATATGCGTAAATGACCGCAAATTATAATATTTATACTCAAAATTGAGGAATCTACATCGGTAAATACCTTGAGTAGAACAATGTTAATTAATGCATCTTATGCATGCAGCAAGACCAATCTGACAAAGCATCGCTGTGCAGCAAAGACCATACGTCCCAGCACACAGAACAAGGTCGCGTGGTGCGCTGTATGTTCCGCCCCCTCTTGTACCGATTTAAGACAAATTTTGCCTATTGTAAAAATGCTCACTGGTATCAATCGTCTACTTTCAGAGTAAGATATTAATATATTTGATACGCACTATACGTTCTGTAAAAAACAAATTACAAAATTGTACGCTAACAGATACTTGCGCTAACTTAATTCTGATCCCTATCAATGTTTTGACGCGCTTTTGCTTGGGATTTGAGTGTCTGCAAATGCTACAGTTATCTACACGTTATTTAATTTTGGGGTTATTTATGTATATGTACTATTGTAAATAGAATTATTTTGTTTTGTATCTTGGAATGTGGACAAATGTAACTAGGCCTGTCCCCGTTTTTGTCAGTCTATTAAATAAATAAATGTGTCTCTGGGTTGCATATGCCAGCAGCCGCACTATATTATGATAAATAACCACATACGCCGCCTGTAATTAGGAATTTTTGCGTGTTTTAGGTTATAATACAGATATAATGCAAGTAGAGTCTACAATTATATAAACAAACTCCTGTAATAGATCATCTTACCAACGATTGGCAAATGGTAGATCTACACGGTTTAATTTTCGCAAATGCCTAATATCAACAACACTAACTGATGATAAGTGACGGTAACACAACACACCTCACACACGACCAGTGTTGCCAGATTGTGAAAATGGCAGCGCTACCGTTCGTAAAATTATCGAATACCCACAACAGCTGCCGAAAATACCCGATTTTACCCGCAAGTGCAAAACAGCAGAAAGCCCGCGAATTCAAATAATTTTATTTTTATCTAATAGTAATTTTTGTATTAAGTGCGTGAAATGAGTGTTTTTTTTATGGCGCGTGAGAAGGTCAATTTTCGCCGAGACCGTTAGGTCGAGGCAGGAAAGTCATTCAAACAGTCAGTTTTGACACAGACTGAAGCAAAACCTAACCTACCAACCTCGAATTTGACATAGACTTACAGTGCCACCATTTTTCCCGAATCAACCCTTAAAGGTATAACGGGGGTGAATTATTGAACTCTTTGTATCTCCTGTGTTTATTGAATTAGAACATTTGTTTTTAGCACATAGGTGTCTTCTTAAAATCTTTAGAAAGCGATTGAAGGTTTTTTTAAATTTCACCCCTAAACGGACGTAAAGAGGGTAAAACTAAAAAGCGGTAAGGGGTTAAAATTATTCATTTTTTTTTCAATGAGTTCATTTTAGAATAAAATAGGGTAGAAAGCTATTGATACGTATTTACGTTTAAAATCTTGAAGAACTAAAGCAAGGGGTAGCTCCAGCTTCATAATACCCGAAATTACCCTTAATATTCAATACCCGTGTAATTACCCGCAAATGACTGAAATACCTGTATTTCGGGTAATTACCCGCAGATTGGCAGCACTGGAAAATGGGTTTACCAGAAAGTAAGTATAAAATTACCAGAATTTACAAAAAATTACCAGAATTTTAAAAATATGTATCTACACACACCCAAAGCATACAAAAACTTTATATTATGTGTAAATAGTGTTATTTCAAATAATAATTTGTTCGCATACAGAATCATCATCAATATTTACGTCTACAGCATCACCTTTTTCAATATTTTTGTACAGAGTTTTTGAATTTTGAATAAGTGATATAATTTTTTTATTTGAAAAAAAATTACGCAATTTTCTGCCTCTTTAACACATTGTGAATTTAGTGAAAGACTATTAACGGTCTCTGTTAATAATTTATGGCACATTTTGATTTTTATTAAGTTAACCTTTGAAAAAATGCGTTCACATGTTGCATTAGAGATTAGAGTGAGGAATACATAAGACATTTAAACAAAAGTCGGATACATTCTTGCATAAAGCTACATTATTTCCATCGTGAAATGTCCTTAAAGTATTCCAAAAAGTGTCTATT
This sequence comes from Agriotes lineatus, assembly GCA_940337035.1. Lineage (NCBI taxonomy): Eukaryota > Metazoa > Arthropoda > Insecta > Coleoptera > Elateridae > Agriotes > Agriotes lineatus. Next base: position 275,396 of record CALNHX010000130.1, read on the forward strand.
TCACTATCAGCATATTGCTGTAATTGTAATTTACCTTTCACAATAATTTCTACATCGATCGGCTCTTCGGCGGTTCTACGTTCTAGCTTTTAGCCTAGTTAATTCACTCTGTCCTCCCTCCTCCGTCCTACATCCTACTCCTACCGGTGATTCCCCTGCTTGCTGCATCTACTAAATAGTGCATCGCACGGAGATATAAACAAAACAAAATTATTTTCTCTTTACAGCAAAAGATGTCGCTAAATATTTTTGTCAATAAATCAAAATAAAACATCGTTTGACTTTCCTGAAAAATTACCGTAGATTACTTGATTACCAAAAGCTCATTACCAGTTACCAGAGTGCATCCTAAATTACCGTAGATTCTGGTAATTAACAGACATCTGGCAACATTGCACACGACCTACGGCTATTGCCCTTACCACGAGTGTTGCCGCTAACATGACAGCTAACTAACAATTGTTTTTTGTTTCAACGATTCCAAGGCACTACCTATTTTTGCTAAAATAGTAGTTTTAATTTCCTTAATTTTAACCCTTGTATGAAAAGTAAAAAAATAAGTAATGATATGGTAGTATACAGTATTTTTTTCTCTACAAGAAACATATTTACACTTTTTCTCTAAAATCATTTGGGGAGCCAATATTTGAACATTAAGAATTTAACATGGAAATCCCTATGGTGCGTGAACCAATTCTACAACCTGTATAGCCCATTTTTTATATGGAAATGCAAATAGCGAAATTCTAAGGAAACAATTGACAACAAGCATTATCACTAGACTGATTTGTGTTGGTATATTATTTTTGCAGTGAGGTTAGGTTTCATATTGAGTGGTTGACATTTAATTATGTAAAATTTTAGTTGTGCCTATTATAAACTTGAAATCTGATTTTGTAAATTAGTTTTAACTAGGTATTGAACTGAGGACAATTGCAGTTTATAACAAACAGAATAACAATTTAAAAGAATTAAGATATCAACCAGTCAATATGCAACCTAACCTCATTGCAAAAATAATAACCAGAAATGTATGCACCAACACAATTGTATCTAGTGCCAATGCTTTCCCTAGATTGCATTTCATATGAAAAAAATTGACCATATACGATGACTATTTATTTACTTTACACAAGAGCCGATACATTTTTCAAAAGGTTGCTAGCCTATGATTGCCCCATGCCGAGCAAAGTTCAATAAATTTTACAAGTACAAGATAATAGTGTTAAATTGACCCTTTATTATAAAAAATAACATAAATTCATATAATCTCTTGATGTTTAACTAAAAACCATTACCTACAGATTTTGTTTCAACATAAAAAAAGAAATTTAACAGAAACGTAATAGAATAGTAATAGAAATTGCAAAACGTAATAAATTTTGCTTTAAGAGTAATAGCGTAATAGGCGCGGGTAAAAAGTAACAAATTTGTTACTATAGTAATAGTGTTGGCAACACTGCTTACCACAGAACATCTACCGCCCCTACACAGCCATACATATGCTCACCATATATTTAATAACTACTATATTGCTAGCGGCTTTGAGGGCGGAAGTCACCAAGTAAGTGAGACAGACAACCAACTCTTCAATGTATTTGGTGAGCTGTACGCAAGCGCGTCGGCATCGTCCGCGTGGTGGTGAAGTGTAGTCACGTTTAAAATTCTAAAGACGGAGTTCGAATTCTCAGGCATGCGCACGAGACGCGTAATACTCAGAGTGAAACTATGTCGGCGCCGTAATGTTTTCGGCCGTTCCCAGGCCTGCTAGCAATATAGTAAGTATTGGGTATTGTGATCAAGTTGGGCGTTGTGACCAGAATCGAAGTTGGGCGTTATGACCAAATTCTGAGTTGGGATTTGTGACCAGTGGGCGTTGTGTCCTAGCCCCGATTTCCACTGAATTGAAATTATGGGCAAATCAGTGCAAGCAGGAACGATCTCCCAACTATGAAAATACAATTCCAAAATTTTTAGGTCACCATACTTAGGTTAAACTCAATCGGGAAACACGCTGAATATTGAAAGCATTTGTCTTTATATAAACCTTCAGTAATTCTTTTCACCTTATAGGTTTTAGATTTGGTTTTTAATTTGTAACACAGAGAAAATTAAATTCTAACTTCCTTAAAGGTTCAAGAGAGATAGTTCAAAGATATAGTTAATGTATTCGTATCAGAAGAGAATATAAACCAACCCCTCTAAATTTTATTAAGTATGATACCACAAGTCTCCCCCCCCCCTCCCTCCCCCCGCTTCTCATTCCGAAAGTATACAAAACTGCTTTCGTATTTACCCATGCTATTAAATTAACAATGCACTATGAAAATAAAATTAATGATAATATTGAAGGCAATCGTAATTGAGCACCAATTCATTACTTATATGTTGACTATGAGTGAGCTACAGCCATTATGATTATTTATCTAGTCAATTAACTACTTATACTATTTCCAGACCTCCAATAACCATTCGATTAGGACGAAAATACACATTTATCGCATTATTATATCCTGAGCAACTACAATAAGCACCTGAATGTCCCCTATTAGTTTTTAAAGAAAAGAAAGAGTTATTAAAAGCATGGAGAATATTAACGCTATTTCATTTGCACGTGCTACTTCACCGCAGATTTTAAAGGGCACAGCTAATAAAGTTAGTAGACAAATGTATTACTTATAAGTAAGTTAAGAATTTTATGTCTTACTAGTACATTATTCTTTCTTAATAATTGGGATACAAGGCATATTATGGGGTAGGTACATAGTACCTTGGCGGACATTATGAGTTACTACGGTGAGTGGAATGGTCAGAAATGACAAGCTTCAAATTTCTGACCAAGCACGTTCCTCGATGCGTCGATGTGTTCACATTAATAGTTAATCATCGAATACAAGTTTTCTAATCCATTATTTAGGTTATAAAAAAACACTAGTAGGTAAGGCATACAATTTTGTATGCACCACTAGCAAGACTTGATGTTTATATATTTTAATTTTTGATTTGCGACTGGTATTCTTTTTTTTTTTCGCAAGTTTCCTGTATATAATTTTTGGGGAGAACTATTTTCCGTTCTCATTTTAGAGATTACCTACAAATGTAAGTGAATACATATCTTGATGGACAGTCAGGTAGCTCTTAAAGCCTTGTCGTCAAACCAGTTCAAATCGGAACTGACATATGAAGGCCAAAGAAACTTATTCAACTTGGAGAACACAACAGACACGTTTATTGTTGGTACCAGGACACCACGCAATAAAAAGCAACCTAAAATCTGACAAACTATAAAAATCAAGCAGTACAAAACAGCTTATATACAGGGTGATTTTTTATCGTGTAACAACTAGTTAGGCAACACATGCTACAACTGCATGCATTTCATAGATATCTTAGTAAACATAATTTTTTTTAGTAAACAAAAATCAAAGTAGTTACTTTAGATACATTAAGAAACTTCACGACAACTAGTCGTAATGACAGTTGTATCTATTTACGCACCCATTATTGCTAAATGACGCTACATCACAAAAGAGAAGATGTCTTAAGAATTGGGGATTAGCAATAACTCTGTTTGGTAACTATTTACTTTAGCTTGAAATGCTTAAATTGCAACTGCAATTGCCTGCTGAACGTGAATCTGTTGTTGGAAGAGGCGAAAAATGTATATTTTCACCAAGTAAATACCAAACTAAAATGTATTTCTTACATTAACTAACACAACTGACACTTCCAGCGATAGCTACGTTCCCAACTGTCGTTAAAGGTTAGAATACCCTAAACGGTGTGGCGCAGCCCCAACGAGTATAAAAGTATAGAGGCCTCTAGTAAATACTTTGGCTGAAATGCAGTATCGTAGACCACTTCTGTCTCATGCCCAGGAGCTATTTTAGGTTAGCTGCAGTTTAAGATTTGTGTGTACTTAGTACCCACTAAAAGGTTGTGGTCTACTATACTGGAGTATTCCCTCATTCTAACAATTTATTTTAAATCAATGGGTGCCGCCCCAGGTGTTTTGCGAGCTTTGGTAACATATTCGAGCTACAATTTGCGTTGCGTGCGCATTGAAATAAAATTACGTTTTTATGTCATTTCACCTGTGATTTTCGTGTTTTTCGGAATGTCTGATGGATTTTTGTAAGTTTTGTAATTAAAAACGCCTTTCCGCCGACTTCTCTGTACTTACTTTTTGTTCTGCATGGTCTTTTTCTATAGGGATTTTAAAAAAAACTGGTTTTAGCGTTTCATGCTAAACTAAACTGTTACCCTCTGTTTCTTAAGAAATGGCAGAAATTTGACCGACGTGGGTAACCTTCTTCATTAAAGTGTTGCACTAATGTGACATGGTATGGGTGAAATTGATTTGCTGCTAAAATTGTGTAAACTGATGTTTGGTTAAGACCTACTGTTGTTGCAATCGCCCGTTGATTTGTATAGGGATTTGCAGTAATTTCTTCTATAACTGCGGCTTCGTTTTCTACGGTAGTGACATGTTGTTGTCTCACCTTTGGCTTTTTAAATTGCCCGTATTCGGGCAACTTTCTATTCAAACGCCTGAAGGCGTTATGCGATGGATGATATCTGTCTGGATACCTTTGCTCATATCGTCATACAGCTAGATCTGCGCCGCTCCTCGGCATTCTCCCAAAATCAACATCATATCCGTTTTTTTCTTAATTTGAATACATTGCGAATGCTACTCGTATTACAGTTTTGACAAGGTGAAATTTTATTTAAGTTACAAAACGTCAGTTGACATTTGGGTTCCCAAAGCTTGCTTAATATTAAAAATAATTTATTATTTAAAAAAAGTAAAGTTCACTATGCATTGCATGACCTGTAAGAAGTGTTGCCTACAAGTATGTTACATCATAAAAAATCACCCTGTATACGATTAGAGCTTACCTACAGGTCACAGAAACTAGATTGAGTCTCAAAGTAGGTCATGAAAGGCGCTGTGATCATATTTGATGAATTGGCAATATGTGGAAAGTTGTCAAACATACAAAGTTTGGTTATATTTTAAATGACAGGTAATCAGTAACGGTGGGTATATAGAGGGATTTCGTTTGCGCAGTGACTAACGTCATATGACAGCTTCTTTGTGTTTTAAAGTGTAAAAATTGCTGTTGCTGGGATAGAAGGTTTAGCAGAGCCTGGTTGTTCAATTTAACACCATTATTTCCGCAATCCTTTTAACATTCAAGAGCTGATAATACACCATACCGCAATGTTGCGTACGCCACCGATTTATTGTGTCTTTTAGATTAAATAAGGTTAACAATTTAATGTCAATATGATAGATGTAAAAATGTTACCAATACGAAACTTGGAAATTACAAGATTCTAACATTAGTTCCGATTTTCACCGCGACTCAATCTAGATTCTGTAACCTGTACCAACAAGAAAATTTGATTTGATTATCAATTAATGAAAAAAAATAGTATTTTTCATAAAAAGTTCGGCATTTCCCAAAAACCAAAATTTTTTTTGTTTGATTTTTATTGGCGATCAGAATAAAATACAATATATAAGCCACTTAGATGGCTAGTACATTGGTAAGGGAATAATGTACGATAATGACTTGTAGAAGCTAACATCCAGTGATGTTGCTTCAGTTTTTTTTTATGTCTAATGGTCAGCATTTTATAAATCTTCTATTTTCTGGAAGGTGAAGCAGGGGCTGCAGCAGTGGATTTGGGTGGATTTCGAGTTTGGTATGGTGTTTGGTAGCTGTTTTTCTGATTACTTCACTGACATATGGGATTTTGAGGTCTGTGTGTAAGGTGTGGTTCGAAACGTACCACGGCGCATCCGTTATGGTTCGGAGTATTTTAGATTGAGCTCTCTGGATTATTGCTGTATTAGACTTGCTAGCGCATCCCCATAGTTCGATGCCGTAGGTCCATATCGGCTTTAGCACTATTTTATAGATCAAGATTTTGTTTTCCATTGATAATCGGGATTTCCTTCCGCTAAGCCAGGAGAGTTCTTTAGCTTTTTAATCTAGCTGAGTTCTTTTGTTTTTAATGTGTTGTTTCCAATTTAATTTGCTGTCCAAAGTTAGGCCTAGGTATTTGACATTGTCGCTTTGTGGTAATGTTACTTGATTGAGGTTTACAGGTGGGCATGTAACTTTTCTGAGAGTGAATGTTACATGTGTCGATTTGGATTCATTAGCCTTGATCTTCCATTTTTCCATCCATATGTTTATTAAATTTAAGTGGAGTTGTAAATTTGAGGAGGCTACTGCTGGATCTTCGTGCGCTGAGAATATGGAGGTATCGTCGGCGAAGGTGCCTGTTGTTGTTTGTGCTGTTGTAGGTAAGTCTTGTGTGTATAGGACATATAGTAGTGGTCCTACGATACTACCTTGCGTTTACTCTCACTTAGAACTGGCGTTCTTGTAGATATGACTTCATCAGTTTGAAGTAGCAGGTTGGAAAGATTCTTTTTATTTTTGATAGTAATCCAGGGTGCCACACTTTGTCAAAAGCTTGACTGATATCTATAAATGCAGCTGTGCAGTATTTTTTGTCTTCAAATGACTTGATTATGATGTTGACTACAGGGTGGCATTGTTGGGTTGTCGAGTGTGCATGTCGAAACCCGAACTGATGATTTGGGATCCAATCCTGTGGATTTAAGTCGGTGTTCAGTCTGTTGAGAAGAAGCCTTTCGAGTAGTTTTGAAATTGCGGATATTAAGCTTATCGGGCGACAAGAAGTGACATCTGACGGATTTTTTCCAGGTTTTGGTATCATTATGATTTGGGCTATTTTGAGTGATGTAGGCCAGTAGTCGAGTCTAAGTATTGCGTTGAAGATATAGTTGAAGATGAGTTTTACTAGACTTTTTTTGGCAATTCTTGTAACATTTTCGCTGTATGAGGTCTATAACGGGGGCCTTTTTGGGATTTAGGGTATTTATTACTTCCCAAATATCTTTTGGAGTAAATAGTTTTAATGGTTGTGCCCGTATAGGCGTACTTAGGACCTGTTCGACTTCCTGTACCTGATCATTGTTACACTGCGAAGTAGTCGGCCTTTTGCTTATCATTTATTGCCCATGGACCTGGTGGTGTTGAGTATTTCCGTATGGGGGGAGATGATGTTAATGGTTTCCTTCTATTTTTTATGGGCTTCCAAATGGAATTATCAAACCTTGAAAGGTTAGAAATATATGTAGCAATAGAGTTGTTTTTGAATTCTTGCAACTTGGTTTTTAGCTTGTTACATAGATGGTTATATTTAACTCTATTATCTGGTGTTCTAGTTCGTTGCCAAGTTGATCTGGCTCTTCGTTTTTCTGATACTAATTTTTTGATTTCTAGAGGTATATTATTGATTGATTTCTTGTGTACGATGTTGGGAGTGTCTGCTTCCGCGGCCTGTTGTAGAGCATTAACAAAGTTATTATATTCGTCCTCGACTTTCTTTGGTTCTTTCAGTCGGGTGGATAGTACGATGTTCTCTTGCAGTATTTGCCTATATGTGTCCCAATTTGTTTTGGAGTTGTGCACGTGTGGTTTGTGTTTCTTGTTTATTGCGGATGTGCTTAGCGTAGCTATTATTGGGCTATGATCAGAGGACAGATCGTAGCTGAGTGTAATGTTTGTGTATGTTGATGCGATGCCGTTAGTAATGAAGAAATCCAACAAATCTGGAGTCTTGTTGGGGTCTGATAGCCAGTATGTTGGTGTTCTCGTTGAGATGAACTGGTACTTTTTATCTTGAAGAACTTTTGCTAATTCTCTACGCTTAGTTGTAGACAGTCGCGAACCCCACAGCATGTGTTTACAGTTATAGTCCCCACCTACAATAAATTTATGTCCCAGTGTTTGAAAGAAGCTGTCAAAGTGATCTTGTTTTAGGTTGTGTCGTGGAGGACTGTAGACTACTGTGACAGTTAAATCGTATGGAAGTGTTTGTATTAGTACTGACCTTGCTTTAATATGTTCTTCTTCATATTTTGGCAGTTCGTGATGCTTAATTGTTTGTTTAACTAGTAATGCCAAGCCCCCGTGTGCTGTCCCATCGGGATGGTTGGTGTGGTACAAACTCAATTTTGGTATGTTAAAGTAACTTCTAAATGTGAGATGCGTATCGCTAATCAGTAGTATGTCTATAAAATTATTGTCTAAAAATATTTTTATTTCTTCTTGATGGCTTGGAAGGCCGTTGGCGTTCCATTGGGCTATTCGCAGTGACTTTGCAATTTTTATGTGATTTTATTGATTAACATTGTAATCATATTTAGGACCGTACTGTTTTGTTGTAGTAGCTGATTAAATAAGATTTTAAATTCATTTAAGAATTTGGTTAGCATAGTAGTTGTGTCTTCACCTTTGTTTGTGTTTTGTTTTACTGTTTCCGCGTAACTTCTTTGTTAAGTAGGTAAAAAAGGTTGTTGCAAGTTTCTTGTATAAGCATTGTTTGTAAAGATCGGTGAGGCTGTGTTCACCAGTCCGTGGTTTCTGACGTACCCTTTGGAGATTCTTTGGTAGTGCTCGGATCCCCTGTAATTTGCAGGGTGGTTCCCTCCGCATAATGCACATTTTGCGGAGGTTTCTCTTGTTTTAGTGCAGGTTGTGGTGTTATGGTGGCCTCCGCATTTCACGCATAGATGTGGATTATTACAATACGATTTTGAGTGGCCGTACCTGGTGCATTGTATTATGTTAATTTAGTTTGTGCGGGGGGGTTCTATTTGTACTATCATGTTCTGAAGTCCTTTTATTTTATAAACATCTTTGTTGTTTGAAGCGGGTTCCAAATCTACAAAAAATAGGTTGAGGGGTTGCTTTGTGGTTCTATGTTGTGCATTTATTATATTTCTGACGTTATGTCCTTGCTTAGATAATTCTTTTTTAATGTTGTCTGGGTTTGCGGAGCGGTGTAGGTATCTGATTACTATTCTGTAGTCCCTCTCTTCCTTCATTTGATATGTGTGGCAGTAAATGTTTTGTTCTTTAAATTTTCGAATCAGTTTCCTGTATGTTTCAGGGATTTGGCAGTTTATTTTGACGACATTATCAGCTAAAGTCTTTGTCTGATACTGTTCTGCTTCTGCGACAATTTGGATCCGTTTTATCAATTCATTGTAGTTCTTAACTCCTTGTACAAATATAGGGGGAGGTCTTGGTGTTGTAGTAACTTCTGTGCTATTTTTGCTTGTTTCTGCGTTTTGAGTCAGCGGTTCGTAGCGATTGTTAGTCTCGATATCGTTTGTAGTGGTGTTTGGTTTTGTTTTTTATATTTTTTTCCTTTTTGTACTTCTTATTTCTTGCCATTCATTGTTACTGTTTGTTTGTTTTTCTTCCTCTTCTTCGCTGGTCGACGTCATTCTTTGTAGTTGACGACCTCTGTCTACGCCACTGGTGGGTATTCCTGCCATAGAATATTTTTGTTGATGTAGGAGCAGCCCGAGGCCGTTTGTTGCCAAAGTGTTAGGTGTATTTGCTGTGATAACGGAGGTTGTGTATTTATGATTGGAAATGTATTCGTTGTTGGCTGCCATTGCATGTTTTGATGTTGATAAACTTGTTGGTTATTTATAATATTGTTGTATTCTGGATTATTTCCGTATGAATACATATTATTTTATTTCTTACATAGCTATCGTACCTGTGCTGTCTGTAGATACGTTAATGTGTTGTATATAATTCACTGTTTGCAACTGATAACTGATTTCTGGTATCATACTCGTCGAGCCGGTTATCGAAAGATGTTTACGCTTCGAAACTCAAACGAGAACAAAAACCAAAATGAGTTCATAAAGTTCCAAATCTACCTGACATTATACAGTGTAAATAAAAAAAATAATACCGCCTTTCTGTGCCCTTATTTCCGAAGCTAACAGAAAATGTTACTTAGAAGAGTTATTTAGAATAAAAAGTAGTGCATAATGTAGTGCATCATATGCTTCACATAAGCCGATATACACCATATGCCTATCTTTGCCACGTTATCTTCTTTTTTCCAACGCTGATTATTATAGACCAAACATACTGTTGATGCAGAACTGTCCGTCTCCAAAACACTCTGTTCAACGTTGTTTTTAATTTTTCCTTAAAGTCTGATCAGTACAGTCCTTCTTGTTTCAATTTTTAAAGGTTGACCTAATTACTGTTTGTTTCTATTTGGGGAAGGATGACTTTTTGTGAAAGATTTCTGCCATTTTTTTTGCCGTTTGGGGTACATATTTTAACAAGATTGGTATACTTTTTGGGCCTGCAGGTTACCATGTTTCATGCCTCTTAATGATTAAGCTGCTTCATTTACTGTACAGTTATTGTATCATTTGGAATTAAAGTGTAAGTTATGTAACTGTTATCCTAATTTCTATATAAGTTTTTAGGGTTGCCAGTGACTAGCCATTTCCAGTTTCTTATCTTCTACCTCTTCTTTTACAGATGAATTCCACCAATCTCTTTCCTTTCCTTTCTTTGTTTGTCTTTCTCCTAAAGCTTCTTTTGCTGCTGGATTTATTTTTGCCTTCAGCTGCTCGTACACATTCTCTGCTGCTTAATTTATATCATTTTTCTAACTTACCTAGCCTTAACTCATATAAGGGCTGAATGCATTCCTCTTTTATGCTGCCGTCTTTGTGTGTGATATCTTTATTTACGTTAATGTTTTTGCATTCTTTGGCAGTAGTTTCATTAATTTGTAACATGTATGTTTGAAATATATTTTTTAAGTAGAATATGGTCGCTACGCATTCAGCACCTCTATGTATCTTTTCTCAAATGTGGGGCTTTAATATTTGATTGTTTTCTCTCTAACTGCGTATTGTCTTTGATTTCCTCTTAGGATGAACTCAAGTGTCGCTATGCATTTTTTGTTTGAAGTACCGATTAGGTTAATAAGCCGATCTCCATTGTCATTAGGTATATTTTCTCTAAAGCTACCAACTACTTGATTTCCAACTTTAGATCCAACTCTACCATTAGAAGTGCCTTTTCCTTACTTGCTACATATCGAGTAGCGTCGACAAATTCTCATGATACGAATATTTTATTGTATCAGTTGTATCATCCATCGGTGCTCACGCTGCTATAGTTACTAACTGGTAGTCAGGATATTGAGTTCGAACCTTTTATTTAATTCTTCCCAGATTTTAATAAATATTTTTAGACCTTTACAGTATATACGAGAAAGATACTATCAATCTCAAATTTTAGAAGTTGTTTTAGTACTTCTTTACACTAGTGTTTATCTTTTAGATATTTCAAATGGCCACATTTATAGTCTTTAATCATGGTTTTTGTCTGATTTCTGAGACTCTGCATTAGGGTTTTCAGCATTTAAAAAGATTTGCCCAGTGTTAAAGTGCAGGTGCGATCCCACTCCTTAGCTGGAGTTAATTTTTGTTCAAAGTTGTTTTCCTCTATCTTTAGGCTACTTAACGTCCACCTACAACACATCAGCTTTTCTCTTCAGTTACCTGCTGGAAAAGGTGCCTCTTTCACCCTCCACGCCGTTATGAAGTCATGTTCTTTGCCAAGTCGGCTGTTGAAACCTCGTTCTTCACCCCGGGCATGGTGTCGTTATGAGCTGTTTCGCCCTGGGCAAGGGTAAAAGTAAGAATAAGAAGAAGAACCAAGAATATCATGGGATACTGTTATATGAATAAGAACATGTACCTACACTTTGAGGAATCAATAATAAAAACTAAAATACTAATTAACATCTCTATATATTATTCTGGGTTTTCGAGAAAACCAAAATTCCTCTGTGAGGTTAAAAAACACTGGATCGCGCAATAGATCTTCCAAGCTGCAGTCCGGAGGGCACAACCACAACCAGAAATGCGATGATACCAATTATAACGAGTAACATTTACTAGTACTTTGTTCGACATGTGTTTACACATCGAGTCCAAAACTATCCCAAAAATGATGTGTAAATGATTCCATAAGTGACCGTCCAAGAATATATCTTGTGTTCTACTAGATATAAGTTATATAACTTGGCACTTTATATTGAATTTCACGTTAGTAGCTTTGTTCGCACTCTATAAATGTTTGTTCCAAACATACAATCATGCAGTTGTAAATTGTTAAAATGAGAATAAATAATAATGCATTTTTGCTATGTTACATTGAAGTGAAAACTTTACAAAAATGTGTTTGATTTCAGATAAACGTTTCATATCCATCGAATATCCATGCTGTCATAAAACCTCTTTACCATATTTCTCGATCGATCTGCCTATGGCCCTACAAATATCAAAGAAATGAAATAGTTAGTCTTAGCACAAGGGACAAAGCGACTGCTTATATTCTAATTGTAGTTGTTGTTCTATCATTTATTTGGTTATCCGTTCGAATGTTGCAGAAAATTCAAGAAATCACAAATTCCTTAGCAGTGTATTTAATAGCAGTATACCTGTTTTTGCATTTACTGGGAGTGTTTACACTTACAACATCATGTAGTAGCTGGGGAGACTTAACCAAGGATTTTTACATAAAATTAAATCTTGTTACTTCATCCAGTGACATATTCTCAGACGATCAATTTCATAAATCTTTAAAAATGAAGTTGCTACGGCAACTAATAGCAGGAATGTTATTCAGTAGTATAAGTACCATATTTGATATAATCTACTACGGAAACTACAATATTGGTTTAACAGAAATATTAAAGTTTGCAGGTTATTACTTAGTTCAACATATTTATATAGTAACATTTCTTCAAGTCAATGCTAAAGTTGAAGCTCTTCTAGACTGTTTTAAAACTATCAACAAGAATTTTCCAACCCCAGATTTACTTACCAATAATTGTTCTATATTTCTATCAAAATCATCGACAGTAGTAAAATCGCAAACTACTAAGCAGGTATCAGTTCTTCACGGAAAACTTTGTAATTTAGTTAACATATGTAATGATGCACATGGCTGGCAAATACTTCTTATGATATTTGTTAGTGCTACGATGATCTTGGGTACCTTATGCTATGGTATTAGCTATAACACTGGGTTACATTGGAGGGAAATAATTATATGGACAAAAGAAGGCACCGCAGCAATATTTTTCTGTGTAAGTATCAATGTAGTAGTTGTTAAATATTACACACATCTGTACCTTATTTCATTAATTAGATATGCAGGGTCCGAGAATGGTACGGAGTTGGAAGGTATTTTTAAAACTATAAGAGTTACATAAAAATTGCTTATATAAGAGTTGTAAGTTCGAAGGTGGTGCATGTTTGATTATACAAAGAGGCACAAAAAGTGTAGCAAACTGAACTCTTTTTTTATGAAGTGCGATATATACAGATAGCTTAAAGGTTTTATATTTGGATGCCAATCATTTCAATACAAAGTTATTTAGATCTAACTTCAGCTGTTTTGAAGATATTAACGTTTTATGCAACTAAATTTGAATTACAGACGGCTGCTGTAAGCAATGCAAAACAACTTGTTACAGTCGAAACTCGATATTACGCCGTGAAAGGCCAATTTGTTACAAGAATTCAACTTTACGCCACTAAACTGTTTACTACACGATAAAACAACATAAATCGGGAAAATACAAGGATGGGTTGCCCCAACTACGTTAAGATGTTCTGTTACAAAGTTTGCTGACTAACTTAAGTGGGAGGGAGGGTTCATTACAATAATATTACTTAGGGCAACCACCTGTTAATCTGAATAAAAATGTTAAATGCCTTAGACATCAGCACTTTATAAATCGGTAAATACAGGAGCATCTATTAAGTCGAAATGGTGAACGAACCTTTCAAATACGACTTCGGCAGTTCTCGGACCACGACAGCGTACAGCTTCGGTAAAGCTACGTTTATTCGATTTCTTCTAGCTGCTAAACTTCTTATATAGAAACACATAAAATGCAAAACGCATGCACCATCCTACATAGAATAGAAAAGTACCTACGACTTCTTTAAAATTCAAATGTATTAACTTAAATAAAAACATGTGAATCTTTGAAAAACTAAACAGAAGAAGAAACGGTTAGTATTCTTGCTTAAATACTTAATCGACCGATTACAAACGGTGAGACTTGACTACAAATGGTAAAAACCGACTAAATGGCGGTAACAACTATTCAAATTCTTAATTAAGTAATTCAAATATAAAAACATTTCCTAAAAAGGGGCGGCAATGCATCAAATAGATGACCACTTCACTTCACATTGAACGCTTTAAAATTAGCAAAATGTATAGTATCTTTCAGGAGTTCAGGAGCAATTGCTTGACGTATTATGCTGACGCCGGTGCAGCCAGCTACTGCTATGGTGTTTGATTAAATGCGGAAACGAGGCTTTCAACAACAAGGGAGTTGTCTTTCGTCAACGGAGACACCAATTATATCCCCTATCGAGGGTAAATGGAAGACGCACGATGACGACTGGCAATTTACGATAGGCGCATTTCATCGGAAAAGCTAGCACGAATGGAAATCCCATTTAATATCCGCATAATATAATTTCATAGCTTGCCAAAACTCCTCGGTAAAAAAATCCTGCTGCTATAATTTGGTGTCGCCCGAAAACTAAGGCCTCCCGGTATGTTAGATGAGGGAATGAACGGCAATCGCAGCCACAGTAAAAACACAACTAAATCACGGCTCGCCATAATCAACAAATTAGTTTCAACGAAGACCTCAACGGGCGGTAATCACAATTTACATATTGATTTCAACTAGGATCCCGAGCAGTGCAAGCTGCTCGAGGACCTGGGCACAAACACATTTCTTGCCTCGCTGTTGGATGTGTGCCGCGAATTAGCTCAAGGGACGCGCGGTAGAAGAAAACTTTCGAAAGGCGTCACTTGCTGGCTCGCTTTCATACACATACCGACTTGTTATTGCAACATATTGTATCAAACGTGCCTTCACGTAACACAAAGATGGAGGAATAACCGGTCACTCCAGAGCCGATGCAGGTGCTCCAAGGCTCGTTACAAGCGATGACTTAACTGGCTTGAGCAAAAAGCCCCAAAGCATTGCTTGGCGACCTCAATGGGTAAACAATTAAAACGCTTAAAGGAAGCCATACAAAACGAAGCGGTAAAGCAGGAAATTGATATTTGTAGAGCTCTACAGCTAAACGATGGGTGAAGAAATGTTGCTAGTTGTTTGAATTTACAAGAAATTTTAGATGGCGAAAAATCTTTACGGAAAAACGTTAAATAGTGACGAAATCGTTAATTTTTTCTAACAAATTGAATGAAAATTAAAAATAAAAACGTTTACGAAAAAATTGTTTTTCGTGAATTACCTTTCGTATGTAAAATTGTGGCCCTGGGTACTAATGCTATACACTCAAAATTTTAAAATGTATATGAATTTCGCTTTCTTTAACGGAACCCCCCTATATGTTACTGTATTTATGAAAAGCATTTTTAATAAGCTTTCTTTCGATATCTTATTTCAACTATTTTTCAGATATGTAAGTTCCAAAATCAGAAGCAATTTTAGCTGCTTAAGATATTTTATTTCAAATAATAACAAAGAAATGCCGTTATAATACTAAGTTAAACACTCAACTCTCCGAGCATAACAAGAAACCAGGTTTAGAATATAAAAATCCAGTAATTGTTGTTGCAAGAAATGATAAACACAAAAAGCGAAAAATGTATTAAGAAATTGATTACAGTATAAAATAAAATCAGAATTAAAAAAAAAATAACAAATACACAAAAATCTACTTACGTTAAATGTTCAAATTAGTGATGGGCATAACCTGACAATTTTCATAACCGAATTATTTGCATTCGAATCATATTAATAACCGATTGATTATTTGAATCATCATTCGAATCAATTTTGGCTCTCGATTTGTTTCGATTAACTCAGCCGGTTTGCCGGTTGGCGGTTCACCGTCATCTGCATCAGCATCGTAACTTGCAGATAGCAGAGGAACTCAGTTAATCGTTAATTATAATGATTGTATAAATGATTTTTATTTGATTTCTAAGGAGTTTAAACCATTGAGAATAGCTATATCAATGCTAATCATAAAGAAATTATAAATATGCGAATACAAAGTATCTATTGAATCTATTTTTAGTTCCTAAAATTCTCTAGTAGTCACTTAAAATTTTCAACATCGAAATCCACTTCTTGTCCCGATTGCTCCGTTATTAAAAATTAAATATAAATCTTTTACGATATTGGAAAATCTTATTTCGCTTTCTGTTTATCCCTTATTAGGCATAATCAACCGCGTTTCGAAGCAAAAATTTAGGCTGTTATAAACACAGCTCGGCAAATCTTAGACTCTGCAGAACGTTATCTTTAATAGGAACGGCCCTATAAATTTAACTCGTCGACAGGGAGTATCAAATATCTTAATAACATCAACAAGCAGCGGCGAGCCTCACAAGGGTCAATCAAGTACATACGTAGAAAAGGTTATATGAGTTATGATTATTGATGCCGTATTATTTACAGAATTTCGATCACTCGCAGGTCGCTGAGACGCGGCACGAAGTACGTATCAGGTTGAGGTTATTTTTGATTCGATTACTTGGAACGAAAACCGAGTTACACAGGTTATTTCAATAACCGGATAACCCGTTATTTTTGATTCGAATAAGCCCATCACTAGTTCAAATATTTGTCTTTCTGTTATCTGGGTAACAAGCTATACTCGTACTAAGCTCCATTAAACTACATTAAAGCAATTTTCAATTATTATTTATTATTATGAGTACCTAAATATATTTTTTTCTATTATCATGTACAAGTAATATTCTTCCGTCATGTCTCCATACATTTCTCGCTCCCTATTGTGGGATAGCGGTTTTACATTTTTTTGCCAGCAGCCAAATCTTCGGTAATAACCACTGTTAGGCCTTTTTGGATCTAAGATTCTGGGCAATCTTTCAAAGCAGCATCAAACAACACAATAGGTACACTTGGGTGCAATTTTCCGGCCGCCGGCTCAATCGGTAGTAGGCCGCGGGATGAATAACAGCAAGAATAATATCGGTAGAGTTTTAATTAAATATAAAAAAGCCCAGAGCACCAACAATTTTTGAAGATACGACAATTGTACCCCGGTGAACTATGGAGAAATTGTAAACTCTATACCTAGCACGCAATACTTCCTGAAAGATAGCTTCAATAAAGGCAAACGAACCGTAGCTAACACAACTCGTATAAAGATAATTTAAAATCGTTTAATTTCATGCAGAAATACAATATATATCTTTTACATTGACTAACTTATAACTAGCATGAAATGAAAGGTGAGGACCGCCCTAATTAAATATCACATGCACTAAATGTACTTACAGTTTTGACAGAACATTGGAGTTACAACATATTAAAATGGGCAACCTCGCCAGCTGCTCGCCGCGACAGACTTGGAGCTCTGATTCTGGAAGTCGCTGCAATCGTACTTCGACGTCGGCAGAGAACGTTTCGCGGTCGACGGTAGCCGTTTTGGCCAGCAATAACAGCGCCGCTCGCACGGGTCGAAAGGCCAAACCTCGGGGCGAATTACCCCCACAATACGGTACCCTCTTGTGCCCTAACTGTGCGCCGGCGACAAGGAGAAGCGGTTCCGTGGGGGCTCGACAGATCGCCTCGCTAACTTTGCTGCACGTGGCCAAAAGGTCCAGCGACTTCAGAGCGAAAACACAATTTGTGCCAAGTACGGCTCGATGACGAAATGTTGCCTAGTACGACTTGCTGTAAGAGGGAAAACAAAGGTTCTAATAGAACACGCACGGACAGACTTCCTAGCGCGAAATAGTTACTCACCCCAGGTGGTTTAGGAAACCAACGTCCTTAAATATGTTCGGGGGGCTTCAATCCACGAAACGTGAGGGCATTCCTAACTCCACATATCCAAACTAGAGATGGGCGCGTGAGTGAGTTTTCGCTCACGTCACGCACGTTTCACGCTTGCTTGAAACACTCACGTTCACGCACGTTCACGCTCACGTTCACTCACGTTCACGGCGTGACACGTCACTCACGACGTGACACGCAGTTTTTATTTTAAAATTTAAATTCAGATAGAACAGAATGTCCAAATTTAAAACCAATGAAAAAAACCGTAAAGAGAACTAAAAATATGTTTCTGCACGTGACATAATTTACGTGGTATATTGCAATCAGAATAGTTGACATAAAAAGAAAAAAATGAAAATTGACTACAATAACTTACGACAAAGGATAAATAGTGATTTCTCGCAAATACATTTCTTGCAGCTGTCTTCAAAGACATTAATTTTAATACCAAAAGCTGTCATTGAAATTGACGTTTCCCTTATTGGTATGAGCATGGTGTAAAGAATACAAGGTGAAACGCTCCCGGGATGGGCAGTCGTTCAGAAAATAGAGGGGAGATGTCAACCAATCCCCGATGGTCCTGCTCAGGAAATCCATCACGGCCGCGATCATGGTGTAACCATGGTTGCCATCGTATATGTTGCTGGCACTGTCAGTCGATGTCAAATTCGGGTTTAGCAGGTTACATTTTGCGTCAATTTGACACCAACTGACGCAAAACCTAACCTCGAATTTGACATCGACAGCGTCTTCAACAATACACTTCAGTACTACCAATCGTGCCATTTGTCGGACCATGTCCTATTGGTTGAATTTGAGGTCCGCCCACATTCTGCGGAACGTTACACCTTGTATTCTTTACACCATGGGTATGAGTACAGAATGTATATGTTGCTAGGCAACACTTTTAATTCGTAGGTTTAAAAGTACTTTTATGTAAAAGGATCAACATTTTCAGCGTTAAGGCGAGTATACAAAACAAAACATTAAAATTTTGATTTAAAAATAATATGTAATCAACATTCTCAGCGTTAGGTCGAGTTCTGCGCTCTTCTAAAATTCGCCCAGCTGTAGCAAATACTCTTTCGCTTGTAGCCGAACTTGCCGGTATGTTTAAAAATTCTCGAGCTAATTTTTTTAACAGTGGTGTATTTACACTGTTTTTCCAAAATCCTAAAATGTCATCTACATTTCCGCATTTTAATTTAACATAATAATTTAGTTCTGCTTCGACATCATCATCATTAGATGTGTCATCGTCAGAGCTATCTCTAAGTGTAGAAAAAAAGAATGTGATGCTGATGTACCAGTTTTGAGTTGTTTGCTATGTATTTATTTCATCATTATCATCTATAGTTTTATTTGCATTTTCGTATATTTGGATTTGCTCTAGGATTTCCTTTACAGTCGAACGAATATCTTCTCTTTTATGTGAAGGTATGAACTTTAAGGATTTATAATTAGGGTCCAAAAATAAAACCACATAATGTAACAATTCGTGATTTAATTACGTTTAAAAGTTGCTGCACCCTGCAGTTTTTTATTCGTTACTAAATATTTAACGTGAAATTAACGTGAAACGTGAATCACGCCATGGAAATTTTCACTCACATTCACTCACGTGCACGTCACGATTTTCAAATATTAGTCACGTTCACGACGTGACACGCCGTGACACGACGTGACACGACTGTTTTCACGTCACGCGCCCATCCCTAATCCAAACCAACCAAATAGCCCTAAATAAGCATCCCCGAACTAGTGAATAGCACTATTATCAAACTGCTCGCGTCGAAAGCTGGCGAAGAAGAACGCAGCGGGTCCCGGCCTGCCAATAGTTTTTCCAGATAAAAGACTATTGCCCGAAGACAGATAAAGTCACTGCGCAACGCGCGGGAAAATAGCGTTCGAATTCGAAATTATGGCAGGCGGCGCATTCTGCACGTAACACCACCTCACTACCTTTTAACTCTTTTTTGCTTTGAAAAGTATTTTTTCGTACACTAGCATTGAAAGAGCTACTCTGCCGTACAATTTATTAATTAGAAAGTTAAACTTTGCGGTATTTGTATTTCTAATTAATAAATTTTACGGCAAATTCAGATGAGGGGATACATTTATTATTCCTTTTTGTATGCTAGTGTACGAAAAAATATTGTACGAAACTCGTATGAAAGTGGCTTTTCCATACTCGTCTAGAAATTCCGGACTCGGCCTAACGACCTCTTCCGGAAACATCTCACTCGTACTGAAAAGCTTCACTTTCTATACTTGTAACGTAAATTACTATTATACCGAACAAATTTTACTTTCCCTGCTCTACTTTTTCATTATTTACCCGGTGGCAACGGTCGATATCTTTATCAGCAACCTCCAGACCCATGATATCTTATATATAAGAATAGAAGTCCTGACTCACTCAGTCATCAACGCCCAGCCCAAACCCTTGGACCTACAGGGCTGAAATTTTGCACAGAAGTTTCCTTAATGATGTATACAAGGAATAAGGAAGGATATTTCGAAATTCAACCCCTAAAGGAGTAAAATGATGGTTCCAATTTTGTATGAAAAAATAATATTAAATAGACATTTCAACTTGAAACTTCGTAGAAGTATTCTTAAAAACAAATAAACAAACACGTATTTCGTGATTTTCCAAAAATAAACCCCTTAAAAGGGGGTGAAATAGAGTAAATAAGCCTAACAATCGATATGGGTGTCGTTATTGAGGTTTTTTGGGACGTTGATTGCGAAAATGGCATTTGAAATTTGGGAGGCAGATTTCTCATAAAGAGTAGGCATCCGCTAAGCAAGGATTTTTGAAAATTCAACCCCTAAAGGGGTAAAAAAGGGGGGTGCCATTAAACTCCCACTAGAACTACCAGAACTTTAAAAACTTCCTTCCACGACTTGGTCGTTTCGTAAAAGTGCTAACACAAAAATACGCGTAACTTTTTTACCTCGAGTCGTATCAAAAAATGTTATTCGAGTTATTAATATTACTCGTCGGGGTGCTACTAAAACTCCCATTAGAACTAGCAGAACTTTAAAAAAATTGCTTTCATGACTTGATCATTTTGTAAAAGTAATAACACAAAAATAGGCGTAACTTTTTTACTTCGAGTCCTATCAAAAAATGTTATTAGAGTTACCAATAGAATTCGTCAAGGTGCTATTAGAACTGCAAGTAGAACTACCGAAACTTAACAAAATAAAAAAGATATTTATTTCGGGTTTGTATATATTTTATTTAAGATTTCTTTTTGTTACAATTCTAGTCGCACAACGACGAGTTCTATCGAAAAGTGTAATGAAATTTTTCGATAAGTATGACGGAAAAAAAGTTATAGTGGCATTTGTCCGAGGAAAAAGTGAAGTTAGCACCGCACATTTTCGATTCACATTTTTTTATCGAAAATACATAGAACTATTTTTTAAAATAGCAAGGAACTCTAGAACTCTTTGAGGTTCAACGGGAACTCTTGAAAAACTAACATTTTTTGAACTTGTGGTGCTAACTTCACAGAGGTTAATCACTGCATATACAGGGTGATTTTTAAGTTGATTCTTTCCTTTACCAGGATATAAAGCCCAAGAAATAAGTATTTTTTTCATTTACCACTTTTGCGAAATATCAAAACTAACGAAGGTACAGGGTGTTAAAGTTTCAAATTAAGAACTATAATTACTTAACAAAAATTAAACTAAACTTAATCTAACTTAAATGATATGTTCAAAATTATCAGCATTCGCTTCTACACATACGTTCCGCGTATAAGAGCCATGCGGCAGCGGCATTTTGAAGACACTCGTTGTAAATAATAAGGATATTCACTAAATCATTCTTTCAGAAACATGAACCATTATTGTAGCAATATCATTAATAAAATTACAATGGAAGACTAGTTGACAGGTCATTTGACAACAGAGATAAACAAAAATAAAATTGTACAGCCGCATTTGCGCCAAATTTAGTTTTTAATTTGAAACTTTAACACCCTGTACCTCCGTTAGTTTTGATATTTCGCAAAAGTGGTAAATGAAAAAAATGCTTACTTTTTTAGCTTTATTTCCTGGTAAACGGAAAGAATCAACTTAAAAATCACTCTCTACTTTGTTGATATTTGTGACATCATTGTGCATGAGGAAAAGGCTAGAAAAAGTTAGCTACACATTACTTACAAAATCTGAAACGGCAAAAAGTTTAGTTAAACCGTTAAAAAAAGGAAAAATTCACATTTCTGTATTCTGCATATTTTAGCTGCTTGATAGAGCAAACCATTTTATGGAAATGCGTGTAATCAAACTAAAGAGAAATAGAAATATCAGTTTCTTTTAAATGTTACTTTTTATTGTTACAAATAATGTAAACTCATTAGCAATACTTGTATCATGTAACTCAGATCCCAATTTTTAAATTTCAGAGTTGCATCGTGATTCTAGCTGCGAAATGTTCAGCGACGAAAAAAGAAGCTTTGAAAACGGGACTTCTTGCTTATGACATGCTGTTGGAAATTCAGAACGAATCTGCAAATGCACATACATTAATTTATGAAAAACAACTTTACTTACTAATTGATCAAATTAGTTACAGAAACCCAAGCTTTTTTGCTGCAGGAGTATTCAATATGGATTACACTATAGTTTCTGCGATGGCATCCGCTATTGCTTCGTACTTAATAATATTTTTGCAGTTTAGAGAAGAGAGCTCACCCATGAATTATGATATTAATAACACTACTTTACTTTAGTATGGATGTGGTAATGTGTTTGTTTAACACGTAGTTTTTGATGAGTAGTTAGGATATTTACATCAATTACGAATTGCTTTGTACTTTGATTTTGCAGAAAATAGTAGGGTACCTACATACATTATACACATAGGAATATAGTTAACAATATGAAAAAAATGTATTTAATATGTCAAATAAAATCTTAGAGCCAAAATATGTAGCAATAACCTGCATGAATACAAGAAGCTGCGATTATAGTACTGAATATGGGCATGCACCTTAAATTGGATTATCACTGTAAAGCTCGCCTGCAACTTCTAGAATGGGAGTCAAGTTACTCCTACAAGATGTGTACACGTTTTATTATATCTGAGATATTGTATTGCGTTTATCCAAATACATATAATGAAGAAAGTGTGTCCTCCATCCAGCGACCATAATGCAAGCTTCTGTACTATTTGCATTTTTTAATTTCCACAAGAGTGGGCCGTGGTATACACCTAAAGGAAAAAAAAAACACGGTTCATACGATTTTACCAATAAAAAAATAAAATGTTCAGATTTCCGTGATAGTCGGGGTTAGTTTTTGTTACTTTTTATACCAATCAAATCTTCTTCTTCTTCCTTCAGCTCTACAACCCTGGATGGGTCTTGGCCTGTTCTATTATTTTCTTCCATTCCATTCTTTCCCCTGTCACTCTCCACCAGTTTCTTGCCCCCATTATCCTTGGATCGTTTAGAACACAGTCATACCACCTTTTTTTTGGTCGTCCAGCTAGCCTTTTTTCTGTCGGTTTCCACTGTGTTATTACTCGCGTTCTCCTTTTTTCATTCATTCGTCTTATGTGTCCTAGCAATGCTATTCTTTGGGCCTTGATGTGCCTTACTATGTCTTTACCTTCTATAATATTATTCAGTTCGTGGTTCATTTTGATTCTATATGTTCCGTCCTCGTTTCTGGATGGCCCATATATTCTTCTCAATATTTTTCTTTCACACATTCTTAACTGTTCTTCTATTTTCTCAGTGGTTGGCCATGTTTCACAACCGTATGTAATGACTGACTTTATCATGCTTTGGTAGATCCTTAGTTTGCTCTTTTTGCTTTGACACTTTGAAGTCATTATACCCTTATTAGCATAGTAGCTCCTCATACCGGCTTTAATTCTTCTCTGGATCTCTTGTGTCACATCGTTGTTACTAACCTAAGTATATAAATTCACGGACATGTTCGAAACTAGATTCGTTTATTTCCAGATCTTGTAACTGTATGTTTGTCCGCTTTGTCACTATCATGTACTTTGTCTTCTGCACATTTACCTCAAGACCCATTTTCTTGGCTTGGTTTTCCAGGACTGGAAACAAATTTTTCAGCTCGTAGAAACTTACTATTACGAAATCGTCTGCGTAACCATTTATTTGTGTCATTTTGCTACATACCTATGAAATAGAAATGCCTGAGAGGCTGCTTCAGGATTCCGTTACTTTGCGCTGATTCTATCCGTCAAGCACGTAAACAAGACTGTGTTTACGTTTTAAACCAATGTAGTCAATGGTACTTGAACGGACGACAGTAGAAACACTAACCCCTGGAGCACAGCTTCATGCCCCATAAATATTATGGCTTAGAAGGGGTAGTGAATGAATCAAACATTAAATGCAGATTGTTTTTATTATAAAAATAAACTTGTATTTATATAAAACTAAAACGCTTAACTAAGTAACAATATCAAAGTTCATATGTACAGTTTACTGGATCAGAGCGTTTAAATTACAAAACAGCAATGTAGCAATTCTGCAGTTTTTATTTCCTGCTAGAGCGAAGGTCGCTCGTTGAACTTGCTACTGTAGGTCGGTATTGTGCATGAAGTGCAGATTTGCATTTTTCCTGGTCTTTAACTCGTCTGATTGCGTAATAACACTGGCTTTTAAATTATGATTAATGTTCCGTAATTTTGGACTGAAATATATATATGTTTAATCTAATTTAAACATATTAAATTTAGTAATTATGAGGCAAAGACTGGTGATTGCGGCATTAAAATTTTCTTGCTATTAAATCGGAATTGCATTTTAAAAACGTGCGACTGGATTTAGTAAATTTTAGAAAATAAAATTTATGTGTGTTTAAATCAAGTTTAAACATGTTGCCAATTTTAGGCTGAAGAAAAAGAAAAAGAAAAAACTATATTGTTTCTTCCACATTAAGAGTTTTTAAAGGATATTCTTCTACGGCTGACTGGCGTTGTTTGGATTGATGCTTCCTTCGGTTGATCCTTTTCCGAATGTAGTAGAAGGCTCCTATTAGAATAGCCCCTCCTAATAGGCTGCCTGTGATCCCGCTGGATAGATAGGAGTGATGGCGGATGGTTTTCCATGTCACGTCTTTTAGACGCTGTTGATTATTCCTCTGGATAGGTAGTAGCGACGTCGGATGGCTCTCCATGCTACTTCCTTCAGATGATGTTGCAGGTCTAACCGAGAGGGTTGTAAATCCTCGAAGTGGTTCGGTTGCTGCAACACTGGCTCCTTTGCTATTTCTGTAAAAGAGCTTTTGTGTTATCGTGTCGTTGACTATGTTACCAATTGGTTTGGAACATCCTGCCAACGTCCATCGGCTGCCTCTTCCTTTGGAGACAAACATTATATGAGTGCATACGATAATTAATATCACTCTTGCCGAGGTTAGCTGTTTTAGAGGATGCCGCATCGGTATTCCACATTGCGAGTCTTCGGTAACTTTCCTCGCAGACTTTAATAAGCCGTCTTCTTGATACCATCTTCTACGAGGGGCTAAGTGCTTAGCATTGTGTTTATTGTTTCCTGAACTTGTTGCTGTTAGTTCTTGAATCCACCTTCTATTAGGCGTAGAATATTTGGTTTCGGATTTTTCATTTTCTGAATTCCTGGCTGCTGCCATTTCTAGGTTCCACCCTACACCGGGTGCTAAGTATTTAGCGAACTCGGAGGTTTGCTCGCTTGCTGCATTTCTTGATGCCATTTCTTGATGCCACCCTCCACTAGGTGCTAAATGTTTAGAGAACTCGGAGGGTTTCTCGATTGCTGCAGTTCCTGCTGCAACTTCTTGACTCCATCCATCGCTAGGTGCGACGTGTTTGGTGTTTTCTTTTCCTGCATCCCCTGCCGACAAGTCTTGGTGCCGCTCTCCACCGGGTGCCAAGTTTTTAATGGAGTCGGAGGGTTTTCCATCTTCTGCACTTATTGCTGTAACTTCTGGTCTCCATCCATTACCGATTGTCAAGTTTTTAGTGGACTCGGAGGTGTTCTTGTTAGCAGCAGTTATTGCTGCAACTGCTTGGCTCCATCCATCACTAGGAGCTGCTGTAGAAACATCTGGAGGAGTTCCAACGATTTGTTCGTGGCCTGCAATTTCTGGGCTGCATCCACTGCTTGGAGCTGCTGTAGGAGTTTCAACGATTTGTTCGTGGCCTGCAATTTCTGGGCTGCATCCACTGCTTGGAGCTGCAATTTCCTTTTCTTTCTGTCCATCGACTTTGTGAATGGGAACCTCCTGAATGGAGACTTCGTGAACGAGGACTTCGTGAATGAGGACTTTGGAAACTCCATGCACTTGGTGATTTTCTTGTGGATGAGAAGATGCTATTTTTTCACATTCGTTGATAACAGGATGTTGAACTTCCGTATTCTTTATATTGGCAGCTGCGATTGCTCGTTCTTCCGCTGTAGGATCGGTTGTTAATATTTTCTTCACCTGCTGGATTGTTATTCCTGGGATGGATCCATTTGATGCGGGATGAATCTCTTTGACTGTCTTAATAATTTTTTCCTTGCATACCTGATCTTCTGTGGAAAGTTTTCTTTGTGTGGGCACTTCTTCTATGTCCCAGAATTTCTGCAACTGATGTTCTTCTTCAATTTTGGCAACCATGGTGTTGACTCTAATGCTGTCGTTATGCTGTCTTCCAATGGTTCCAGATAATATCCAACCCAGTTTGGTATTTTGTCCCAAGATGCCATCCTTGGTTCTAGTGATTCCTTCTAGAATTATTTTAGAATATTCTTCGGCGCCTAGAATTATGTCTATGGGGCCAGGTTGGTTGAAGGTTGGATCGGCGATGAAAACATTGCTCCAGGAATTGATATTTATATTTGGGATGGGTGATGAAGGCATGGCTTTGGTAAGTTTAGGAAGTATTAGTAAATTGACAGGTAGGGAAAAGTTACTTGAAAGTCTAGGTGTGATCAAACCTGGGATTTTCCATTTGGCAATTTTTGGCTCGCTGTTTCCGATTCCTGTGATTTCAGCTCGAACTTTGGTCCTGGGTAACGCCAATAATTCGGCTGATGCTTCCGTGATAAATGACCCCTGAGACCCGGGATCTATTAATACTCGTACTAGATGAGTCATCCCGGATGCTGCCCTTACTTGAACCATTGCTGTGGCAAGTAGAACTTGGCTCTCCTGTGCGCCTAAATTGGCGGTAATGATGTCCGACTTCGGCTTCTTTTCTGGAGCGTTGGAAGTCTTCATAGCTGCTCCATGAGCTGACGTTCTCATCTTTTGGGCAGGGAGCGGCCTTGATGGTGGCGGCGCCTTATGAAGCAGTGTATGATGCGGGAAGCGACAGATCCTACAATTAAAATAAGCACGATAGCACAATCGATTGGTTTTTACTGCTTCTAGTTTTTCATGGGTAGGTAGCTTCTGGAATTGACTACAGTTGTCGATGTAATGATCTCCATGGCACAGCTTGCAATTTAGGGATGCGGAAGCGTAATTCTTCTGTGGTCTTTCCTGCGTGGGCTTTCGAGCTCCATCTATGGATTCTAGGGATTGGAACCGCACTTGCAGGAAAGCCATTAAATTTTGGTGATCCTGGACTTCATTTGGACATTGAAGCGACTGCTCATATAATTTGTTGGTTTCAGGATCCCATTTTCGAGCGATAGCTCTGTTAATCCACGGACCTCAACTGTCCGTGGAGATGCCTAAATTTTTGATTGCCTCCACACATTCCTTGATGGAGTCGTGCAATCTTTTTAACCCTTGGGCTGACTCTTTGGAGAGGACCGGCAGATCGAATATGGTATCTAGCAATTTAGTTAAAATAAGGCGATTATTTTGATACCTTTGTTGCAGCAGATTCCAGGCGGTGTTGTAGTTTGCTTGGGTAACAGCTAGATGCTGGATCAGTCGGCTTGGCTCTCCCTTAACATGCGTCTTTAAATATTGCATCTTGATGACATCGTCCATATTCTGGTTGTCATCTACTAATTTGGTGAACAGGTCCTTGAAAGTGGCCCATTCCTCATAATTTCCCTCGTATATGGGAATTTTGACTTGAGGAAGCGAGATGGCTGCTGCTTGCTCGTTCCTTGTCGGCGCTTGCAATAAAATAATTAAATTTCTATACCTGTCTTCCAACGTAGTATATTCAGGACTGAAGTGCATTTGTTCTGAAGCCATGTCGTTTGACATAACTTCTTCGTCCATCTCGACCACACGATCCCATTTCTCTCTTAATTCCCTTGTCGTGATGGCGGGCCTCCCTAATTCTTGTGTTAGTTCGGCGTGGTCCATCGCTTGCTTAAAATTCTGAATCCGAATCTGCAGTTTTCGGATACGAACCTTTTGCTCGGGGTTGGCCACCATTTCCTCTTGAGTTCTGCTTACGGAGGGGTTGGAAATTTCCGTTGATTTTGAACAGCTCTGCAAGTAAATTTTTGCTTCGCCGTATATGGCTTTAATTTGGTCGTAATACCCTGTTTTAAAATAATTATGAGTTGGAATACTTAGCTGCCGCATTTCTGCATGATTTTTAGTTGCAGTGTTCCAAAGTTCGTCCAGCGTTTTGGTGCGACTGGCGATGTAGGCTTTATTTTTTCGGCTGGCAGGGTCCTTTTTGCTGTTAGATAATATTTGCTTTATCTTCTGCGCGAACTCTTCTTGGGCGATAGCTAAGTTGTTGAATTCCTCCATGTTGTTAGCCATTTTCTGGGAACTGGGTGGTTGGCAGATGTTGTCTTCTTCTCGGGATGTGTTTTTTCGTTAGTTGGAGACAGATCCGGCTCGAAGGACCATGAACAGAAATTCTCTGCTTCAGGATTCCGTTACTTTGCGCTGATTCTATCCGTCAAGCACGTAAACAAGACTGTGTTTACGTTTTAAACCAATGTAGTCAATGGTACTTGAACGGACGACAGTAGAAACACTAACCCCTGGAGCACAGCTTCATGCCCCATAAATATTATGGCTTAGAAGGGGTAGTGAATGAATCAAACATTAAATGCAGATTGTTTTTATTATAAAAATAAACTTGTATTTATATAAAACTAAAACGCTTAACTAAGTAACAATATCAAAGTTCATTTGTACAGTTTACTGGATCAGAGCGTTTAAATTACAAAACAGCAATGTAGCAATTCTGCAGTTTTTATTTCCTGCTAGAGCGAAGGTCGCCCGTTGAACTTGCTACTGTAGGTCGGTATTGTGCATGAAGTGCAGATTTGCATTTTTCCTGGTCTTTAACTCGTCTGATTGCGTAATAACACTGGCTTTTAAATTATGAATAATGTTCCGTAATTCTGGACTGAAATATATATATGTTTAATCTAATTTAAACATATTAAATTTAGTAATTATGAGGCAAAGACTGGTGATTGCGGCATTAAAATTTTCTTGCTATTAAATCGGAATTGCATTTTAAAAACGTGCGACTGGATTTCGTAAATTTTAGAAAATAAAATTTATGTGTGTTTAAATCACGTTTAAACACCTATGCTTTTTGAGACGTCAATATTTCCGATTATTTTCTCTAATGTTATATTAGGTTAAATAGCAAGGCGGAGAACGCATCCCCTTGCCTTACTCCGCCATTTATATTTAAAGCATTTGTCTAGTTGAGGTTGAAGTGTTCGAGAGTGCGGTCGTGTCTTTGCGAGCTCCGGCAAATAAATCGAAATCGATCTTGCCGAGTCAGTAAATACACAATTTTTTAATAAATAAAACTCAGTAGTGAGTGGAGTGCAATTTTCTACTAAGAGCTGTAAGCATAGTGGGAAATCGAGAACAAAATTTCGAGTATTCCGAAGCCACTTGGTGAAAATAGCGGAGGACAAGCGAGCGCCGCGTACGTATATTTCGTTGAAATGCCGAGGTCAAATTTCGGACGGCGCGACGTGCCGGCCGCGCGATAGTGGATCCAGCTGTTTGGACCGATAAACCGATTTCGACCTTCTTTGTTTGTAAACAACGCATTTAAGTAAATATTGCTCCCCTGTATCTAATTCGAGGTACAAGCGAAAACGCATATGGCCACAAGTAGCAAGAGGCAAAGAGAGCTAAACAGTAGTACGGAGGAAGAGCTAAAAGCCTCCCAAAGAAGCAAGAAGTTAATAAGATCGCCAAAACTAGATTCAGAAAAACAGCAAGAAAGCCAGGAGGCAGATATGGAGGATCTAAAAGATATAAAAAGCCTGTTAATGACCATGAATGAAGAGCTAAAGAAGAATACTGAAGAGACCCGAAGGAATGCCGAAGAAACCAGAAAAATACGAGAAGAGATGGAAAAGAGAGAAAAAATCTGGCAGGAAGAGAAAAAAGAACTGAAGGACAAAATACACGAACTTGAAAACAGACTGGAAAATTCCGACAAGCAGAAAAGAAAAAATAATGTAGTAATCAAAGGATTAAAACTTGAGGGTCAACGAAAAGAAGAAGCAGCAACACAATTTTTTAAGGAAAAGTTACAGGTAGAAGTGGAGGTTAAACAAGTAACAATAATAACCAATAAGCAAAACAAAACGATAAATATCATAGAACTGAAAAATTGGGAGACAAAACAGGAAATATTAAAAAACAAAGCTAAACTGAGAGGGTCAACAGTGTATATAGAAAATGATCTGACATTGAATGAAAGGAAAGTTCAAGCAGAAATTAGGAAGATAGCCAAGGATGAAAGCAACAAGGGAAACAAAGTTAAGATGGGATATAAAAAGATTACTATAGGAGACGTAATGTACGTGTGGAGCGATAGAGCAAATGGAATAATACCGACAAAAAACTAATACGCCAGAACAGGAAAAACATAACTAAGACGACAATGGCAACGTTTACGGACAACGAAAATGGTTATGCGATTTGGAAATTAGGAACGTGGAATGTTAGAGGGTTAACTGGGAAAGTATTAGAACTAGCAGATCAGATAGAAAAGTCAAATTTAATATTAGTAGGCTTAACTGAAACAAAATGGAAGGGAAATGGTAGTAGAATTATAGGTAATGGGAATTTATTAATATACGGGGGGTGGAAAAACGAGAAATAGCCCATGCTGGAGTAGCATGCTTAATAATGAAAGAAAATAGTAACCAAATAAAGAAATGGGAATATGTTACAGAAAGAATTCTAAAGGTAGTGATAGAAATCTGTAAAGAGAAGCCACTAACGATTATAATAGTCTATGGACCTAATGAAAACGACACTGTTGCTATAAAGAACTCCTTTTGGAATAAATTGCAAGATACAGTAGGGGATTACAAAGGTGAGCTAATGCTGATTGGCGATTTTAATTCCAGAGTTGGCAATGATCATAAAAGATGGGAAGGGATACTAGGACCACATGGCGAAGACACAATTAATGGTAATGGCAAACGCATGTTAGAATTCTGTGCAGACAACAACCTTGTTATTGCTAATACGTTTTACAGGCACAAGGAAATACATAAAATAACTAGAGAAGTTATCAGCAGAGGTGAGAAATCGATAATCGACTATATAGTAATACAAAAGGACAGAACAAAGGATTTAAAAAATGTCAGAGTAAAGAGGGGTTTTGAGCTAGGAACTGACCACTACCTGCTAGAAGCCACACTTCACATAAGAGTGAAGGATAAGGTAAATAGCCACGTAACAGACCATGACAGAGAAACCCTAAGAATCTACAGACTAAGAAACGATATAGTAAAACAACAATACAGAACAAAGACAAATGATGAATTTTCTAAAATGAACAGTAATGATGATGGAAATAACATCGAAAAAAGATGGGAAAGATTTAAGACAATACTAACCCAAACTGCAAAACTACTATGCGGAACAAATACAACCAAGAGAAACAAAAAACATACAACATGGTGGACCGATAGGGTTAAGAAAGAAGTCAGTGCGAAGAAGAAACTTTGGAAGAAGTATCTATTAATGAGAAATGCAGAGACGTATGAAGCATACAAGGCCCAAAGAACGAAAGCAAAAGAAATTGTAATTGAGGCCAAAAAGTCAGCGTGGGTACAATTCGGCAATAAACTGGAGAGGAACTATAATCAAAATAAAAAACTATTCTACAAGACACTAACATCGTTTAGAAAGGAGAAAGTAGTAAGATTAAAACAAATAAAAGACAAAAAAGGTAACATATTATCTGCTGACAATGACATATTAGCAAGATGGAAAGAATATTTTGCAGAGCTGTTAACCGCTGAGAAAAGTCACAGTAACAATAGTAAAGAAAGTGAATGCGAGATGATGACGAAAGACCAAAACGAAGCAGCAGGTAGTAAAGAACATATTAAAATCGACTAGGTTAAAGAAATATTGGCAAAAACCAAAATAGGAAAAGCGGCAGGTTGCGACGAGATAGCACCCGAGATGTTAAAATACCTAGGAGACAGAGGAATACAGGAACTACATCAATTACTTAATATAGTGTGGAGCACCAAAACGACTCCGAAAGAGTGGAACACAGCCATAATCCTGCCAATTCACAAGAAAGGTGACGTAAGGGAGTGCTCCAACTATAGAGGAATATCCCTGTTATGTGTCGCTGCCAAAATATATGAGGGAATATTAGAAAAAAAGTTAAGACAGTCAATAGAGTCACATCTTCAAGATGCCCAAAGTGGTTTCAGACCTGGGCACAGCGTACAAGACCACATCTTCACATTACAACAACTGGCGGAAAAACTATTAAAGAAAGACAGGAAGGCCTTCCTCTGCTTCATTGACTTAAGGAAAGCGTTTGACACCATCAAAAGAGACACCATATGGAAATGCCTAAAAAAGAAAAATGTAGATTTAGAACTAATAGAAGCCATTAAAAGTACATATGTAACAACCAATAATATAGTGAGAACGGGGAATTTGAGCTCTGAAACGTTTGTTACAAACGAAGGCGTGAGACAGGGAGGGGTAATTAGTCCTCTCCTTTTCATAACGGTTATGGACGAAATCATTAAAGAGTGCCAAGGAAAAATGAAAAAATTTTATATCGGCTATAAAAATCTGCAGAATATAAATCTGGAAATATGTGCCTTTGCCGATGACTTAGTGATATGTGCGGACTCAGAGAAAAATCTTCAAATAAATGTAGACATCTGGAAAGAAGTTCTGACCCAGTATAATTTACAACTCAATGTAGAGAAAACCAAAGTTTCCGTAATAGCAAATAAGGAAATAAAAGTAAACATAAGAATTGACAGTGCATACTTAGAACAAGTAAGTAACTACAAATATCTGGGTAGCTTCGTAAATACTCGAGGAACAATTGACCAGGAGTTAGACAATAGAATAGGATCGGCACATAAAGTCTACCAAGCGCTGTACAAAAACTTCTTACACATGAAGGAAGTAACCTGGAATACAAATCTGCAGGTGTACAAAACGATTTACCTTCCTACACTATTGTATGGCGCGGAAACGTGGGTACTGACCAAAAGAGGAAAACAACGTCTCCAAGCGGCTGAGATGAAATTTCTAAGAGCAATAACGGGGAAGAAGGGAGAAGACAAAATAAGGAATGAAGTTATAAGAGAGGAACTTAAAGTGCGAGCGCTGGATGTAATCTTGGACAACCAAAAGCTAAAGTGGCTAGGACATATAATAAGAATGAACAGTGACAGGCAAGTGAAAAAAGTGTGGGAAGTGAAAGTGTGGGGCAAAAACAGAGTGGGAAGGCCTAGAAGGTCATGGAATGAAAGTGTAGGAGAAATATTAGACAAAAGAGGAATAACATGGAGCGAAGCATTAAATATGGCAGAAGACAGGAAACGATGGAGCCGATTTGTAAACCAAGGCAGCAACTAGATGAGCAAACTATCCTCGACACCTACGGGTACAAGAGGACCGGATTATGTATGTATGTATGTATGTATTTGTCTAGTTCCCATGTATTATTACTTTGGCCTGGAGTCATTTAGCGTCATTTGAACTAATTTTATAAGCTTATTTGGGATTCCCAGTTCCCGTAGTCCATTATACATTCTCTTTCTATTTATCTTATCAAAGGCCTGTCTAAAATCTATAAATAAATTATGTATTTCAATGTTATATTCAATCGCCTTTTCATATATTTGTCTGATATACCAATCAAATAGCTAATTGAAAAAGAAATTGTAAGGAAAACCCTTTAAGTTATTTTCTTGGCAGCAGTCTCTTGATATTTTCTTTAATTGTTAATTATTTGTGGTCATAATTCCTACTAAAATTTCAACAAATATTAAACTTACTCCTGAAAGTGCTTATAATTACTTGTTCTTCTTCTTCTTCTTCTTCGTTCTTACATGGCTTCCCATATAGGTAGGCATAAACTGCCTGTATTTTCCTTTTAAGCCTTTTCTGAAGTCTACGTCTCATTCCGCCATCGTTTTGCTGGTCTTCCTTGTGTTTGTTTGCCCACTGGTTTGTTGTTTTTGTCAATCTTGGCTAACCTGTTATTATCCATCCTTTGTATATGTTTATTCTACTATAGTAGTAGGAAAAGTGGACGGAAAAAGACCGAGAGGCCGTTCACCAACCAGATGGCTAGACCAAATTAAAAACCTAACCGGAAATACAACACACGAAGCTATTCACAGAGCACAAAACCGCGAAGAATGGCGACATCTAATTCACCAAACTAAAAATTTATATTAATCACGACACTTCAGACATGAAGTAACACGACTAAGAAGAAGATATGTTTATTCTATTGTTTTCTTCTGTGCCGTACCAGTTTGGCTATGTCCTGTATATTGCTCATTTCTCGTAATTCCTCGCTTCTAGCTCTATCATAGAGTGTTTTACCTTGTATAGTTTCATGTATCTGCTCTGATTTATGAGGCATACGTCAGGATAAGTCTTATAAGTGTTTTATATATTCTAGTCTTACCGTTACAGTTGAGATATTTCTTTCTCCAGACTGTGTCTTTCAAACATCCTGAAATGCGGGTGGCTTTCATTGTTTGATTTTTTATCTCTTGTTGTAGGTTACCATTACTTGTTATTTCTGACCCTGTAACGGTACTAACGGCACTCAGATAACTTTAGACAGTTTAATTATAAGATTCAGTATTTACAAACATAGGTATTGTTCTTTAGAAATCAAATAAAATGTATTTTACAATGTGTTTAATTAATTATGTTGGGGACCCGGCTGCTCGTTCCTTGCGCGCTGGCAGCCCGCTTTGCATCTGTGTGTGGAAGGTCCGAATAGCCGCCTTCTACAGAAATCGTTCGGACGCCACTGACCGCGAAGACGAATTGCCCAAAGTAAGTCGCAGTGGTGCCAACTTCCGGATTCGAATGTCTCCTTCGGCGTTAAAACCGCGTGTAACTGCAAATATAGGTTAATTTCGAATATGTTATATTTTTCGCCTTACGACTCCGTGCTAGCGGTCTAATTCTCGTGGATACGGTGGAGTGTTTGTGCGACTGGCAGCCGGAGGGAAGTTGTCGACGTTCGTTCACCTGGAGGTCCGGTTCGTGGAGGCGACTTCTACAGCTCGCGGCCCCGAGGGTGCTGCAGCTGACAGGTAGCAATTTCGATCGGTAAGTGCAGTCCTATAGTCAAACAGACATTAAACACAATCTTACAGTGGCCTTCCGGGCCATGCAAACAGAGTGTTGGACGCTGGATTTATTTTGTATCGCCAAATTGACATATGAAACGGCCTGGTTTGTTAAACCCTCGTTTCGAATACGTCGTCCAGGAAATTTTGGTGCAATTATTTACTAGCGTCCTCCAAGCAAGGTTTCAATAATTATTAGTTCGGGATATTTACAAGTGTTAAATTTAAACAGCGAAACGGTTTCAATAATTATTAGTTCGGGATATTTACAAGTGTTAAATTTAAACAGCAAAACGGGTTCAATAATTATTAGTTCGGGATATTTACAAGGGTTAAATTTCAACAGCGAAACGGTTTCCCATTCGTGAGCGTCGTTTCTTAAAGCTGTTTATTCGGGGAACGAGTTCAATTAAACAATAGCTAGGAACACGGTCTCCAAGACTGGAGGCTTCGGGTTCGAACTTAGCTAAGGGAAAATGCTAATGTCGGGACGGGAAAAATTTTCTCTAAACGGTCGGACAGGGTCAGGAAGGGAATGAAGGGAGGGAATGCAAGGATGTATGAATGAAGTCTGCCGAGGAAGTCTGCCGAGAAGCGGCTTTTATAGCTCCTCTTCGTGTTTCGTGCATCAAGCCACCACCTCGGGCCTTCTAAGCGTGAGAGCAGTACGTGGAGCAGGGATCTCTTGATGACGTAGCCGGCCGCGCGTGCGAAAAATTCAAACTTGTGACGTAGAAATCGCTAGGCTGGAACGCGCGAATTGATTTTAATTCACAAAAACGCGTTTCGACTGGGCGAATCGTTACACATGATCCTCCTCTCGGGAAAATGAAGGACAACCGGCGGAGACGACGTCGTGAAGATACCTGGAGATCTCGACACAGAAAACATTCATATCTTTCAGTATACATTCTGGGAATATTTAGTGATGTGAAAGTATTCAGGTTTCAGGGCAATTCACTTTCACACAACTTTTCAACTGGGGAGAAATTGCATAGGCCGCGGAGACCGGCGTACAATTTCCAGGAACCAGGTACACGGGATTAAACTTACAGGCACTGGTACAGAAAAAAAAAACGACTTCCTTTCCACATTCTTTCCTTCAAGCTTCGATAAATCTACAATCTCCAGCTATAATCCGGGTCTACGGTAGCTATGAGTACGCTTCAAAAGGACAAAAAAAAATCAGTATTATCAATCACACTTTAAAATCAATCGCATTTTAAAATCGATCGCTCTGTTACAGGTGCACTCATCTGGAATAGCCCCTAACGCTTATCTGGATTAAGCGAAAAGCTTCAAACTCACGGAGCGGATTCACAGTTGCATTCATTCTGGAATCGTACTGTTAGAAATGCATTCATCTGGAACACACTCTAACGCCTATCTGGATTAAGCAAAGAATTTCAAACTCACGAAGTGGACACAGTTGCGGTATCAACGTAATCACACTAGCAGGGTTCTCTGGAGCGAATTCATCTCTGAATAAATGCATCGGTCGCGGTATCGGCCTACATTCACACTAGGAGATTCTAAGTATGCGAAAGGATTCAGGTTGCAGGATAACCTTTTTTCACAAAACAATCTCACTAGAGGAAATTGCAGAGGCTGCGGGAACCAGCGTACACTTTCCAGAAAACAGCATACAGGACTCAGGATTCCGGCACTGAAAACGCATTTTCACCTCCAAGCTTCGACTTATAGTCTACTATCTCCTGTCAACACCCGGGTTCACGGTGACAGAAGCACGCTTCAAAAGGATGATCTTTCAGGGTAAGCATTCATGCTAACTATGTCGGCATTCACACAAACTTACATATCTCACTTTTTCAGATTCACCAGGCACTTATATGCGGATACCTGCGGCTCTGGCACTGAAAAATGTCGGATACAACGGCGGAACTGGCACACGAAGACTTCCACTCGCGGACATCTGGATTGTCCTGTCTTCGGCCATCTTCCACGGGCGGACACCTGGATTGTCCTGTCTTCGGCCATCTTTTGGCATTCCGGCCAACGTTTGGCATTCCGGCCATGGCCTGGCATTCTTTTGCCATCTTCGCCTTCTTCGCCTTTTTCGCTAGGGTGCCTCGGGGTCGCTAAGCCCGAACCAGTAGGCAAACTGGTCCCTGAGGTTCGCAGGAGGACTTACGGACTAGACTGGATTTCGGAAAGATCTTATCTAGATACAGGAAAAGACTTGGACAGGGATCTAGGAATGCTATACTGGACATCACTGGTTCTGACTGGTTCTGGGTTCCGGAAGATTTCGCTGGACGGCTATGCTGTAACAGGTTTTGTAAATTATTCATATTACAAAATTTTAAACAAATATTTTTCAGGTATCGGATGCCAAATTCTAGTTCTGGAGCTTCCGGCGGGTGCTTGCTAATCTCTATGTATATCTGAGCTCAGCTTGCCTGCTCGGGCGCCATTTGTAACGGTACTAGCCCTCTGCTAATTAGGGCTAATGAATTTAACTAATTTTCCTTCAGGTAGCTTATCAGTCGGAGATGATTTAGTTCAGTCAGATATACACTTGAAGATTAACAAGCAAACACTAAGATAACTTTAGACAGTTTAATTATAAGATTCAGTATTTACAAACATAGGTATTGTTCTTTAGAAATCAAATAAAATGTATTTTACAATGTGTTTAATTAATTATGTTGGGGACCCGGCTGCTCGTTCCTTGCGCGCTGGCAGCCCGCTTTGCATCTGTGTGTGGAAGGTCCGAATAGCCGCCTTCTACAGAAATCGTTCGGACGCTACTGACCGCGAAGACGAATTGCCCAAAGTAAGTCGCAGTGGTGCCAACTTCCGGATTCGAATGTCCCCTTCGGCGTTGAAACCGCGTGTAACTGCAAATATAGGTTAATTTCGAATATGTTATATTTTTCGCCTTACGACTCCGTGCTAGCGGTCTAATTCTCGTGGATACGGTGGAGTGTTTGTGCGACTGGCAGCCGGAGGGAAGTTGTCGACGTTCGTTCACCTGGAGGTCCGGTTCGTGGAGGCGACTTCTACAGCTCGCGGCCCCGAGGGTGCTGCAGCTGACAGGTAGCAATTTCGATCGGTAAGTGCAGTCCTATAGTCAAACAGACATTAAACACAATCTTACAGTGGCCTTCCGGGCCATGCAAACAGAGTGTTGGACGCTGGATTTATTTTGTATCGCCAAATTGAAATATGAAACGGCCTGGTTTGTTAAACCCTCGTTTCGAATACGTCGTCCAGGAAATTTTGGTGCAATTATTTACTAGCGTCCTCCAAGCGAGGTTTCAATAATTATTAGTTCGGGATATTTACAAGTGTTAAATTTAAACAGCGAAACGGGTTCAATAATTATTAGTTCGGGATATTTACAAGGGTTAAATTTCAACAGCGAAACGGTTTCCCATTCGTGAGCGTCGTTTCTTAAAGCTGTTTATTCGGGGAACGAGTTCAATTAAACAATAGCTAGGAACACGGTCTCCAAGACTGGAGGCTTCGGGTTCGAACTTAGCTAAGGGAAAATGCTAATGTCGGGACGGGAAAAATTCTCTCTAAACGGTCGGACAGGGTCAGGAAGGGAATGAAGGGAGGGAATGCAAGGATGTATGAATGAAGTCTGCCGAGGAAGTCTGCCGAGAAGCGGCTTTTATAGCTCCTCTTCGTGTTTCGTGCATCAAGCCACCACCTCGGGCCTTCTAAGTGGGTGAGCAGTACGTGGAGCAGGGATCTCTTGATGACGTAGCCGGCCGCGCGTGCGAAAAATTCAAACTTGTGACGTAGAAATCGCTAGGCTGGAACGCGCGAATTGATTTAATTCACAAAAACGCGTTTCGACTGGGCGAATCGTTACAACCCTAGGTAATTAAATTTCATGAACTGCTCTACTATTTTTCCTTCTATCGCAGGTTTACATCGTATCGGTTCCTTAGCTATTACCATACATTGTGTCTTTTCAGTATTGATCTTCATGTTGAACTGTTTGGCTTATTGATTAAAAGCGTGTAATAGTCTCTGTAGGTTATTCTCTGAGTCAGCGATGAGTACAGCATCGTCTGCATAAGATATAATGTGAAAGCAGGTGTTTCTCATTTTGTATCCTGCATCTCTCGGTAGGTTATCTATTATTTTGTCCATAATTATATTAAATAGAAATGGGCTGAGCGAATCCCCTTGCCCTAATTCCGTTAATTTCGATTTCTTCGCTTAGTGTGTGGCCTACTTTGATAGTTGTTTTGCAGTAGTTGTTAATTTCATAAACTATTTGAATTGTCGTGTTGTTTATTTCTTTTTCCTTCATTATGTTTATAAACATCTGTTATCCGTACTCTGTCAAATGCCTGAGTCATATCTACGAAACACATATATATATACTGGTGTTTTGTATTCTAGGGATTTTTCGGTAATCTGTCTTATAATGAATATCGAGTCGATGGTCGATCTGTTTTTTCTAAATCACTGTTGTTCATCTCTTATTTTTATATCCTTTGTCAATATTTCTAAAACCAGTTTCGTAAATGCTTTTAATGTGTGATTTAAATAGTTATTTCACGGTAATTCTTCGGTAATACTCTTTGGCCTTTTTTTAATATAGGGATTGTTATACTGGATTTCCAATCACTTGGTATTATCTTCTGTTTAAATAGGTTTTTGAAGAGCGTGCTCACTTCCTTGTGTAGTTCATGCCCTCCATATTTAGCATTTAGTTAGTTATATTATTAGGTCCATGGCTCTTTCGTTTCTTGAGTTGTTTCAGAATTTGTGTAACCTGATTCTCTCTTACTTCAATTGTAGCTTCTTCTTCTTCTGTTCTTTCATCTTCGAGTGCCCGATCTTCTTTTCGTTCCGGTCCTTTATATAGGTTTTCAAATTATGTTTTCCGTTCTTCTATAGAAATTTTGTTTGTTTGTACAGTGTCTTTTATTTCTTGCTTACTTTTCCTTAACATTCCCCATATTCTTTTTTGACTACCATATAGATCTTTCTCCATACTTTTCGTAAATTTCTCCAGCATTCTTCCTTTATTCTTTTTACTTCTACGTTTGCTGAATTACGCTCTCTTATATAAGTGTTCCAGTTTTCTGGTGTTTTGTTACGTAAATATTGTATATATGTTTTTTTCTTTTTTTTTTATATATTTCTTTTATTTTGGAGAAAACCATGGTGCTTTTTTGATTTTATTAACATTGACTCGTCTTTTGCCTATAGCTTCATTTGCTGAATTTAGGAGATTGCTCTTTAGAGTTGAGCATTGTTGATCTATATGTTGTTCGCAGTTAATTGGATGTTGATTAATTTTTTTAAGCGGCTTTCAAATAGTTGTTGGATGCAGGGCCGGTCCTAGGTATGTGGCCGCCCGTGTGCAAACCTAGATTTCGCCGCCTCGTCTGCAAGGAATTTAGAGTGACAATGTCGGGGGGGGGGGGGGGGGGGGGGGGGGGGGGGGGGGGGGGGGGGGGGGGGGGTTGTACGTTTTTTCGTAAAATGTTGTTTGACACCTTAAACGTAGTGTGATATACACCCTAGACAGTGGAAAAAGTCCGATAAAACATATCTTAAAAAATGGGTTTTAATAATATAAAAGAAAGCTATAAAAATAATAATGTTAATACAAGACGTATATTTCTATAAATATATAGTTTCATGATAGAATAAACCTCGGAATAAATAAATAATCTACTTTTAAAATGTGTTTTATTATAATAATTATTTAGATTACAAAAGATTTCAAACGACTACAAAAATATATTTAAATTCGAACAATATTAACGAAATAGATAGTAGATTCATCTTATATTCTAAATATTAATCTAAAATAACTCAGTAGAACAAAACAAAATTACTTCAGTACTACTTTTCTGGCTTTTAGAGATGCAAATTCATCTATCGTTTTTGAAAAATCTATTTTCTCTGATATTTCATGCTCAATAGAAATAAGTGCAAGACTACTTAGTCTTGATTGAGACATCGTAGATCGTAGATAATTTTTAATTATTTTGAGTTTTGAGAAACTCCTCTCACCAGTCGCTACGGAAACTGGCAGTGTCAAAAAAATCCTCAAGGCAATGGTAAAATTTGGAAAACAAGACATCAAATCCACATCTACAATTTTTCGTAAAATTTGAAGGGGATTACTCAAAACATCAGGAAAAATTTCCTGGTACGACAATATTTCATTATATAGTTGGATGCCATTTAAATCCCTTTTTATTTCATCATTTTCATTTAACTGAAGCTTTATGTCCAGATCAATACATGATTTCATTAGGGATTCATTATCCATTTCTTTAAAACTGTATAAAAAATTAAACAGAGATTCACACTCTTTTACTAATTCAAACCTTTCCTCAAGAGAATTATTCATGTGATCTAAAATCGTAAAATAGAAATTTATTTTGAAACATTGTTTAGGATCTGCAATCGAATTATCTTTACTTTCATATAAAAATTGACGTGGTCTTTTTACTGTGCGAATTGTAGGAAATTCTGCCTCTATTTGAATTTTCTCAGCTTCTTTAATGGCATCACTGATAAATATATTGAAACATTCATCGTTTCTTTGTTGACTAGTGCTATTTTGGAGATTTTTTAACGCGTAGACACATTCGGCTAAGTTCAATTTTGGGTTTTGAAGCATTTTACTAACAATATCTACCTTTGAAAGTAAATTATGCCAAATAATTATGGAACAAATAAATTTGAAAGTAGATATCTTTTCTGCCAGGGAATGGGCCATATTTTTTGTTTTCAAGTCTCGGGTAGGATCATTCATTAATTCTGTTAAACTATCAATGATGTTTTTCAGGTTGAGGCGTAATGGTCTTATAGCTTGTATTCTACTCTCCCATCTTCTGTCGCTAAGATCTTTGAGAGTTAAATTTGAAATGTGGCTTTTCAAGATATTCCATCTGTATGGGGAAGCAGAAAAAAAGTTATATACTTCCTGAACTATTCCAAAAAAATCAAATATTTCCCCGCTAATATTTGCAGCATCGCTTACGACCAAATTCAAAGTATGAGCATTACAAGGGACAAAGAGTGCTCTTGGATTGATATCTATGATGCGTTTTTGAAGTCCAATATTTTTACCTCGCATATTAGACCCATTGTCGTAACCTTGCCCCCTAATATTTTGCAAATCTAACTCGTACTCAACCAATTTTTCTAATAAGAAGTTATACAATCCTTCACCAGTTGTGTTCGTGATAGGATCAAAACCCAAAAAAAAATCGCGTATTTCGACATTTTTATCTGAAATATTTATATTTACTCACCTCACAACAAATGTAATTTGTTCTGTATGACTTACGTCTGGTGTACAGTCGAGTATAATTGAAAAATATTTAGAAGATTTTACAACCTGCATTATTTCTTTTTTAACACCTGCAGCCAATAAATGTATAATTTCATTTTGAAAATGTTTTCCTAAGTAATGTGGCATTTTAGTTTTAAGTTCTTTTGACTTTTTAACATTATTCAAATGATCTAACATAACAGAATCAAATTTAGCAATCATCTCAACATTTTTTAAAAAATTACCATTGTTCTGTTGATATAGATCCGAACTTGTCCCTCTAAAAGCCAGACACTGGCCAGCTAAATATTGCACAATTGCAATCATTCTTTTAATTATAGCTCTCCAGCGCTTCTTTTCAATTTCTAATAAATTTAGTTGTTCCTTATCAATTGTGCATTTTTTATCTAGTCGTAATTTTAATTCACACCACTTCTTTACACATTGAATATGTTGAAAACTAGATTCGTGTTTATTGAAATAATCAGAACAATGACGCCAATCGGAATAGCCAGTGTTAATTATTTTATCCGCAAACGTCACAAAAGTGACAACTTATTTGTCTTTATTGACAAGGTAAAAGTGTCACTTTATCTGCCTAAGCAGATAAAATAGCGACTTTTGCGTACTTTATCTGCCTAAGCACACAAAATCGTTGCCGTCTTTCTTTCTATGTTTGTTCGCTATCTCCTCCGAAGATACTGGAGCGATTAAATTGTATCATGGCTTAAAATTTTGCTAATTTTTAGGCTTAAATCGTAGGCCGGTTTTTATTTTCAAAAAGACTACGAAAAAGTTTTAATTTAAACCTTTAAGCAGCAGATCCGAGCATCTGTCGCCGTGGTTTATGGTGTGACAGCTGCTGTGGCCGTGTGCTATTAGCTCGGGTGATTCAGTATGTTCATATATCATTACAGTAGCGCGTTATTTGAACAAGAGCGGTTAGCGCAGGGGTACGGTGTTCGCCTGTCACGCGGGTGGCCTGGGTTCGATTCCCGGCCGATGCATCCTTTTTTTTTAAATTTATATTAATGAAATTTACCTGAATACGTTTACGGATAAAATAGTATATGTTATTCGGAGTAAAAGTGACTTTATGTGGCTTAGCTGAATTATTTGCCTCACTATCGTTCGGCTAAATAAACTTCAGCTTCGCCACATAAAGTATCACTTTTACTCCTAATAACATAATCTACTATTTATGGTTTCTCTACTAAATAATTTACATGGAATACAAAAAACGCGATTTAATTTTTCAGAATAAACAAGCCAATTTCTTTTAATTTGTTCTCCGTTTTCCATAATTTTGT
The DNA here is from genome assembly GCA_940337035.1 of Agriotes lineatus. NCBI lineage: Eukaryota > Metazoa > Arthropoda > Insecta > Coleoptera > Elateridae > Agriotes > Agriotes lineatus. The sequence goes on from CALNHX010000130.1 coordinate 319,294, forward strand.
TAAAATAAAGAACTTTAAACTTCCTACCAGTTTCTTCATCTACGGGAAATTTATAGTTATTATCTACATGAACGGGCCCTATTTCTATTAATGTTTCCATTAATTTGTTCGGTATAATTTCAGGCCAAGTACCTGGATCATTTAAGTCTGTCAATATAGAGGAATCTAATTCCTCCTCCTTCTCGCGTGATTTTTCTGTATCTATCTCATCGTCAGTATCCACTTCTTTAGCAACGTCCATGCGTGATTTCGGGTCTTCCGTATAATCATCTGGATCATTGTTAAAGTTCAATAACATAGATATGGAGGAACCACCTTCGTTATTCCTAAGAATTTCGTATTCATCTTGAACGCCCTTCTCATTCTCGCGTGATGAAGATAGTGCTTCTACGTCAACGTCAGCATTGTCAGCGTCGATTACCATTTGTTTATCAACGTTTGCATCTTCGGTAGCCGGGTTTTCAGTTCCAACTTGAAGAAATTTTTCTAGAGAACCTTGCAGGAGCTTCTGTTCCTCCGCTTGTTTTTCCCTCTTCTTTTTGTAAAAAGCTCCAGATTTTCGCTTTGTTTTTCTATCTGACATCGTCTTCTAATAATAAAAAAGTATAACTAAGTAAACTACGTTGATTTTAATAAGCTTAATTACTTACATGTATATTGTTTATAGGTTAATGCTAATTTTTTGGTTGAAATAACACTCAGTTTTATTAATTTTCACTGTTCACAGTGTTTTATTAAAATATTAAATTTAAAAAAAACCCTTAACAACATAAATATTTATTTTTGTATCTAGTAATTGTAATATTTTGGTATGCTTGTTCGGTAGCTGGATACGTAATGACCTAATGAATCTAATTTGCCGCTAAGAACGCGGCTTCGATCAACGACAAATTACGTCCTGAAAAATCCCCTGAATACAGATCGTTGGAGAATGTTCTGGATTTCTAAGAAATATGCCCAAACGTGCAAACTGTCGCAACTTGCTTATCAGGAAATAACCCACGCAGCGAATGACTGAATTTGGAACGGAAGTGCATTCTTTCGATATTGAATTACTGGCAACGAAGGCTGCTTAATAATGAACTTACAAAGGAAGGTGATCTTACTGAAAAATGACTACAAATTTAAATAAATTTAGATGGGAAAACTTAGTAAACTATGATAAATGCTTACAAACCAGAAAATTACCTCACAAGTAATAGATGTTCTTTTATTTATCTGACAGAGGAAGTTAACTAGAGGTATCGGTTTCGATTCGGCCGCCCCGATCGTTGGCCGCCCGAGTGCGGGGCACGCGTTTGACCTCCGCTAGGACCGGCCCTGGTTGGATGCTTCCATTTTCTAGTGACTGTATGTTATACTTGTCGATGTATTGTGTTTTAGGTTTCATGCAGTGAGAAGTATTTAATCGGAGTTTACATAGTGCCAGTTAATGGTCGCTCCCAACGTTAGCTCCATTTAGGGTTCGTACGTCTGATATTAGCTTGGGGTGGAGTGCTCTATTTGTTATAATATAGTCAATAATCGATTGTTGGCCTCTCGTGTTTTGCCATGTGTATTTATATTTCATATCGTGATTGAAAAACTTGTTGTTAATCCTCATTTCATTTACTGCACAGAAGTACTTTAGTAAGTCTCCGTTATCATTCGAGTCGTCTTCGTTAATTTTTTGCGTCACTCCACCTAATATCTCCTTACCTATTCTAGCATTTAGATCTCCCATAATTATATTTTTTTCTTGTGGTCTTATTGTATTCACCAACGTTTGAAGCTCCTCATACAACTGTTCTCATTCGTCTCTAGTATTGTTAATGTCTGGTACATATACGCTTACAATATGTACCCTTTCTGTATTTAATGGTATGGTAACTTGTAATATTCTATCATTGATGTATTTCTGCTCCTCAATATTTTGTTTAAATTTTGTATGTATGAGTACGCCTACTACAGAATGTCCTCATTTATGTTTTGATACTCCGCTGTATATGAATATATAGTCGTCTACTTCGGTTTTTCTATTCCCTTTCTTCTTTGTTTCACTAAGTGCGCATATTTCAATTTTATTTGTAAGTTCGTTTATTACTTCTTGGTCTTTTGTTATTCAGGACATAATATTTCAGGTTCCAATTCTTAATTCGTTCGTTTTCCATTTTATATTCATTTTCCTTTTTCTCGCATGGGTCGTCATCACTTTGATCTGTCCGTGTTCCGAGGCTTGTTCGGTTCTGTGGGCGATTTTTTATTTTTTATGACGGGTAGGCTGCTAACCCGTTCCATCCAACCATTTTAGTCACTTCTTACGACAATTAGGGATACTGTGGGTCTATTCTAACCCGAACCCACAGGGGCTTTCGCCTCCCAATAAGCTCTCTCGACAGCAGTGACTTGTCGAATTCCGCGCTTCGGTTCTACAGCTGCAGAAAAACACCCTACCGCTGCACGCTTACGATAGCTGTGTATAACATACCCTCGGCCTTAAAAGTCCTGACTTTAAAGGGGTAACGGACAGATTTTCAGAAATGATTGCTTTACCTTTCCAGTTGCTGTTTTGATGGCCGGCATGCGAATTACTCCATATTTTTCTGGGTGAATAGTCATAATGTTATCCAGCCGCCATTTCAGCATTTCTTTTCCTTAATGAGAACCATATGTCCTTTACGCAAACTGCCGTCTAGAAATGTCTCTATTTAGTTCGTTCTTGAAGCTCGAAAATAACTTCCGCACAAAAATGTTTTATGCAATACCTGTACACGTTGGAAGTTTTACAATCGTTCTTACGGAAAACTAGTTAGATCCGGAGCAGCCAAAGAAGTGTCAGATGTAAAAATAAGCCGAAGAAAGGGGAACTAAATCTTGAAGTTCGGATGATATATTTGCTAATAGTGTATTTAATTCCTCAAATGTTAGTGCTGCTTCTCCTACAACCGTTTTAGATGCTATTCTGTGTATTTAATTTGGGCCTTTTATAGTCCTCCGAAATGAGAGGAATGGGCAGATATAAACTGTCAGTTAACGTTTTTGTTTATAAATGCATTAATTCATCTTCATAGTTTAAAAAAGTCAAGCAGCTAAAGTTAGCTGCCAGAATAAATTTTCCTCGGTTTTCTCCGTCTGGAAACAGATAGCATTAAGGTAAATATAAACGCCACGGTAGTTATTTCAGAGACTAACCTTAGGTACACTCCGCGATTTCTAAAACAAATAAACAAACAAAGCGAACCTTTTGACAATTTTGCGCCTCGTTTTCTTTTACCCTTTGATTTAAAGGGACCCTCCAAATCAACCATGGTTACATAAAATGGAAAGTTTGCTTGAACTCGTAATTTTAACAAACCGCTCATCATAGACTACATTGATTTCGCATTAAATCGAAAATATTTTATGCATTCTCTCACAATTTTTCACGACTAATTTCTACCTCCTAGTGGCCGTCTTGCAATGAAAAAAAGTGTTAGTGCGACCCGGCATGCAGTAGTTCTTCATGCTCATTTAAAAATATTAGTTATGCCAGCCAATGCTTGGAACAATCGGGTGACCCTATCACAGACAAAATATAAAATCGTAAGACAACCCCCAACACGTACTATACCGCATACGTCTATGAACGCATACAAACCTTTAAGTTTAAATTTTTTTTATGTACTTTACTGCTATTCTTCAATATTTTAATCTTCTCGTAAAATGTTTTATTATTGGATATTTTTATTAGATGCGTAAGAGCATCATCCAACTCATTGACCCCAAAAACACCAAACGTTCGCTAAAGAAAATTAGGCAGTTGATTTGGAAGAGCACCATAAACACCACGCAACGTATGAATTTATTCAATGTGGAAAACCTTTCAAGTGGAAAAAGCCATATGTACTTCTAACCATGCAACTCACGCTGTTGCTCCTCAATTCACGCAAGTCCTTTGTTTAGTGTTTTGGACTGCGCCGTTCGCAATCGCTTAATTCTAACAACGACAGCCCGTACCACCACAGTACGCATTCGCGTAATTTAACCTAATTAATCATTGATACATGCCATTATATACAGTTTTTTGTTAACTTTTGTATTTCCGTTATATGATTATTAACAAACGTTTTCAATAAATTCCGTTCATGCTTTAACCAACCCAACACAGTAGCCGAGTCTGTTCAAAATGTGTAGTTAGAAACATTCACGTTTTAGTAATCAATCGTGTTAGCACTAAAGCGCCCCATAATTCCAACCTAGGCATCATTTCCTGAATTGTTAAGCAAAGAAGCTTGCTGGAATGCAGGTTAGAGAGTTTGACAGATTTTTGAAACTTTCGTCCATGTCGGATGGGTTAATCAACACAGAACTTTGACTCTTAACTATTGGGTATAGTAATTATCCTTAATTACTCCAGTTGGCTAGCTAGCCACTAAATATGACTACAATTAATAACTAGTTCTTACTTCACAAGCTGACTCTAATGACCTGCCACTCTATAAACGTTAAATATATACGATCAGGGCACTAGCATATCCCACACGTGAGTTTATAAGTGCTATAACTCACTCTACGTTACCCTGACTTTAAATTTTCATAGCTGTCAATATAAAATTTGTGTTATTTTGGTAGTTATTGAGTTGCTGGATAAAATTTGGTATTGCATGCGTGTGTTCGTACAAGAAAACCACTCAATAAAATATCCCACTCGGCCTGACAGCCTCAAGGGCTCAACTTTTCTCACGTGACTTATTTGTAATATTATATTAACCTAATATGACAAATTTTTCCATAACTATAATCTAGTAATTTAATGGAAGGTGTCAAATGTTTCATTAATTTTTTATATTTATGACAGGAGTTATGAATAAAAATTAAAAAGCCTATTTAACTGAAATTTTGCATATACAGTGAAATCTCCCATACGCACACGCACGGTGCCAAAGTTTTTTTCCGGTTATTAGAGGCGTCCGCTTAAGGAAAAATCCATTTTTATGTTTAAATAAGTTGTATTATGCAAAGGTATACGCGCTAACAATACAGATAAGAATAATAAAATAATTGAAACAAAGTTACGTAATAGTTGTTACAAAATCGCAAATACTCGTTTGACGTAAGGATTTTTTCTGACTGCTTATTATACTTTCCGCATGTATGTCTAAATATTTTGACAGTTTGAATACTTTAAAGTCATTACTTTTTTTAGCAAAGCATTTAAAATTTTTCACTGTTAATGTTTCCGTGTAGGTATCAAAGAATATAGATAGGGGAAGAAGGACAGCTTTATGGGCTAAAGAGTATATGCTGTGATTTGGGTTGCATAACTATTTACTTGGTTAAATATATCATATTTTGTTCGAAAATGCCGCTGGAAGCTCATAGCGTCAAAGTGATTACCTTATCAGTGGCATTCCTCAGGTAAATGCGTCATTAGCATTCTTGAGCTATAACAGTGTTGCAAGAACTTTCTCTCTACAATTCCAATAGTTTTACAATGGTTGTACCTACCCGAAATAAACTTGTATTCTGCCAAAGAATATTTAAGTAGTTTGATTCAGCTTACATCTAAGTTAAGTTTGTTACAAAGAATATTAAATATAGGTGTATATTCTTTTGTTTGTTTTGTTATTATTTAAAACATTTATTGTCAATCGGATGAACTCGTACCAATAAAATAAAGGTTTTATAAGTTTCACATGCAACACTTTTAAACATTTAATAGGTAGCTAGGTACCTATAAAAATTACATAAGAGGTTTCTAATATAATTTCAACAAAAAGTTCACCGATGAGCACAAGATTATACGGAATACGGATTGTCCCCACTTTATTCTCACAAAATTCTATAATAAATATAGAATTAGCTATGTACAAATAATGAAAAAAAAACATTAATAAACAATATACGGATTTTATTTAAACATTTTAATACGAGAGGAAATTATTGTTCAAGTAATGTTGAAGATTAATATAGTTTACAGTGATATATTTTAAAAAGCAAATAAAAACAAAAATAATATTGTATCTTGTGAAGTTGATACGTATAGAGTACGGCTACTAAAACAGTACACCTTGTATATCTCATTTACTTGATGCATTAAAAAATGTCTATTTAGGCACATTTATGTTCTATGTATTTACGTATCTACATGATAATTTGTACGTTTACAAGTGGCTGAAATAAAGACAATATTATTATTATTATTAATATTATTTACACTATATGCTAATAATGTTTTCTTAAAACTTACACACGACTTACTATTTTTAAAATAATATTCAAAATGTTCAAGTAACATCGTAACTATTTTTATTAAAATACTTGAAGGTTTTTTTAGGTAAATAACACAGTCGCCCGCACCATAGTCTTTTTGCTGTAAAAACAGTTCATTATGATGCACTACAGAGTCACGGCTGCACATATTTTGACACTGATCACAATTAAAACGTAAAAGCGTTTTATGAATGACATAACCAGCTACATATACCGTCGCACAAGATTCTAATGTGGCTTCTTGATTTGGTTGTGTTGAAACTTCTATTACCTCACTGAGTAAACTGAGGTCACCATCTTCTGCTAATTCAGTTTGTTCAGCAACTGTATATGGTATGTCCTCAACATATCCCATGACATCTTTTTCTGGCACTTCAACATTCGCCATATTGACAACAGCATCTTCATCAACTTCGCAGTTGGAGCTCTCTGTAGGATGCTGCAATTTAACCAGCATGTTAAACTGTAGTACTTGCCCTCTACGTAAAAATCCTTTGATAGGAGATTATTCCGTACGCTTTTTATCAAGTGCGGTACGTCATATATTGCAAAAATTTTTGCGTCGCAGACAAAAAAATACGGCTGTTCTGCAGTAACTCCTAGATTTAAAAATGCAGCTCTATTTGTAGCAGCTTGGTCACTAGTAACAGCACGCACTTTAAGTCCTATTCTTTGTAACTCTTCGATGTTTTTAATAATGAGGGAAAATAGCTCTCCATGTTTAATGGTACCTGAAGAAACATAAAAGCTGACAGGAATCTTCCATTTGTGAATAAGTCCTCTTGCCATAAACACTAGTGCATGACTACCGATTTTGCTTTTCCGTCCAAGATGTCCTAAATCTTCGAAACCTTCAATCATATCTTGACGTGGATTATATTCTAGACCTTTCTTTAAATGCATTTCGTCAAGTAATACGACACACTGTTTTTCATCATCGGTCATGCTGTTAACTTTAACAGCCAGTTTTTTCATTAGTTCCGTACTGGTGCCTGTATTAAGTTGGTTTAACCGTAACCATGAAACTATTGTAGATTTGGAGGGCATAGTAAATTTTAATTTTTCTCTCATAAAAAAGGAGAGGGCTGGAGATTTGTGGTACATATTTAAGGTCAATTCTTTTTCAGCTTCTGTCCAAGGTTGTTTACATTTGTGAGAAAGTTGCATATTTACAAAGACGCGAACGGTTTTTGGTTTCAAGCCCAATACATCTAAATTAGCCCCCTTTCGTGCACATTGCTTCTTCATACGGTAAATTTGTGAATTTTTTGCCGCCAATTGTCTTCGCAGTTTTGCAATTTTTTGATGTAGCACAATAGAACTACGGCGCTTTCTTGTTTTGGTAGGTGTTGGCATTTCTAACATGGCCTGTTGAAATATGGTTTTTAAAAATAAAACATACTAATAACAGAAAAGATTTTCATGTTGTAGGCTCCATTAAAATGCTTACAAGCTCATTGTTTTGCCTACATATTTCTACACAATTTATCAGAGAATTCAAAACGTCAATAATTTTTCTGTATTTTATGAAACTGCCAACCTTTGTTCATTTTGTGTTATTGAATAAAAACGCTTAAAGAAGTGAAAATTGATCACCCTGTATACTTACTGCTTGGGATTTAGTTTTGATTTAATTAATAAAACTTTAAAAGAAATTTTAACTAATTACACCTTATTTAATTAGTACCTACACGAAGATCGAGCAAAAAATTTGGGGAAACTATAAGATTTAAGCCCCTATAATCGGACATCGTGTTAACCTACTATCGATGAAAAATTTAAAAATTTTATTATACAGTGTGGTGATAAAGTTCCACACAAAATTAATAATTTTGTTATTTAATGTTTTTTGGGAAAACCCTGACACGTCAATTTTATTCTTTAAAAAGTGGACATGGCACCGTCCCTAGACTTTCCCATACTGGTAATTGTTCATATTTTCTTTTGCATTTATCAGTATGGTTATTTTCCTAAAACGGCTGCTTGAGCGCTATCGTAAAATCCCGCCTCCTAACATGGTTAGGTAAAAAGTCCCTGAAAATCGTATTTTGTATGGCATAAAAATTCGATTTTTTTATTTTCTGATTCTTTGAAGCAAAATAGTAACGACAATTAGAATAAACAATTAATTTTTCAAAAATAGAAGGGGGAGGGAGGCTTTTGTTTCTGCGCTATGACGTCATTATTAATTTTTTCAAATGAAAATCCCATTTTCCCCCCTTATGTTGATAGATCTCGCCAGTTAAATGGTGATATAAGAAATTAGTACCCCACATAACAATTTTTTGAGAAAAATACACATGAAGTTCAAAAAATTCAGATTTTTTTTAAATTAAAATAACGCACCACATCTGTTTCCTTAGAAACGTTAAATTGTTGATTTTGACACATTTGTGAAACAGTGGTAAATGTTTTAAAATCAAAATTAGGTAGTTTTTGTCATAGCTCTTATTTTCATTAAAAATAAATTCTGAATTGTTTGAACTTCATGTGTATTTTTCTCAAAACAATTGTTACCTACGAGGGGCACTAATTTTTTTACATCATCATTTCACTGGTGAGGAGATCTATCAAAATAAGGGGGAAAATTGAGTCTTTTTAAAAAATAAAATGACGTGTTTCGGGGTTTTCCAAAAAAACATTAAATAAGAAAACAATGAATATTGTGCGAGACGTTATCACCACACTGTATACAGAACGGGCATTTTTAAAGGAACTAACCTGTATCATAGACGAATCCGGTATGGTATCTGCATCTAATTGCTTAGGCGAAGCAATATGATCTTCATCCAAATGAAAAGAGCCGAACAAGACGTCGCTTTACCATAGACCCTTGGCATGATCTCTTTTTTCAATGCGAGTTCTTTGGGCGACACTGGCGATGTTGCGGGGTCAGGCTGCATGGTGTTTTGTAATTTAAGGGAACAGCATTATGACTCAGCCTATTTTTTCTTGAATTCATAAACTGCTTTTCGGAAAAATGCATGGTTGAAAAAATCGACCAGTTTCAGTTTTTCGATTATAACAAGTAGGCTATGCGTTTTTTTTCGGAAAAACAGAAGCGTCAATAAATTGGCCTCATAAATGTGCACCTTTTTCCCCATTTGACCGAAGTTGTATCTCTTACCGTTTCCGAAATGCCAATGGTGGCACCTCGAAAATGACCCCACTCTGTATAAAATCTTGTGTATATTTTGAGCGCAAAATCAAATTGCCAATTTCGCTCTTATACAAATAGCTGTTAAAATCATAACCTTGCAATTTGGCAACGCTGAGACGCGTTCTTGGGAAAAATGCGACAGGAATCTGTAAATGCGTCTTCGACCGCAGCCGTGAACAAGTTCATTAGTACTGGCGGCGGCTGCTTGAGGGCCAGGCAAGAACTGAGGAGCTTTTAAATAATACGCTAATAACCCATAGGCTGTCCTTCTTCCCCTATCTATATTCTTTGGTAGGTATTGATTTCATTCTCACCAATTTCTAAGTCGCCATCGTTTTCTAATTCTGCCAATTGCACATCAACGGCAGCTGATTCACCTGAAATTTCGGTTACATCATCTTCCACGATTATTTCTTTGTCAATGTTTATAAATTCGTCGTTAAACGATTCACTCGTGAAAAAAAATTTAACTTTATCGTCTTGTATAATAAATTACTATTATTTACTCTATGTCTCGTCCCAAATATACCGTGAGTTTGCTTTATCGCTGAATATAGAAGCTAGGTTTTCATTACTGCTTAGCAATAATAACAATGTTGATGCATTAAAGCGATTATTTTAAAATTGAACTTGTACCCCGAGATTCGTCTGTGATTCGTGTTATCCGTTTGGTAGTACTGAAGTATATAGTTGCTGGCACTGTTAGTCTAAGTCAAACTTAAGGTTAACAGATTACGTTTTGTTTGTTATTTGACACTTGCTAACGCAAAACCTAAACGGCTAACGTCGAATTTGAATATACGTAGTAATGTTTGCATTAAGTGCGCGAAGTGAGTGTTTTTGCGCCTCGTCAAAAAAGTAATTCGAACGCACAAAAACACTTCGCGCACGTAATACAATAGTACATTGTGTATCTAGGATGAAAAGCGTAACATTCCCAGACTATTGTTTAATAATTGTTGGGCGAGGCCAATGCCGAGCCCAACAACACAGGAGTCTGGGAATGTTGCTTTTTGTCCAAGATACACATACTATTTTTCCGCCGCTCGATACGAGTAATTAAAAAAATTAGGAAATAGTACTTGAAAATTCCTTGCCTAGGCCGGGAATATTATTCCTGTACAGTTTTATTGTAAATTACCTAGCAACGGCTGATGTAACGGAATGTTTGACTTTGCTCAACAAAATTTTGTCAATAATAGTCCAGTCACTATGTCCAAAAATAAGGCCTTTGCTGGAAAGTGAACCGAAATTTGAAATTCCTTTTTTGGGGTGTTTGGGGGGCCCAGCAAAGCTTAACTTCAAGTTGTCGACCAAGATTTCCTATGTGCTATTTCCGCCATCTTGATAAATGAGTGCGTTTGATTTTTTTCCGATAAATCGGTTCCCGTTAACACTAAGTGCAAATAATGTAAACATCTTTTTTAGAATTTTGTATGCTCTACAATTTTCGAAAACCGTAGCTCTTCGTGGAGTGTAGAGCGTCAGTCGTATGTGCATAAAAAGGCTTGTTCGGCCCGCAAATAGCTGACCCGACTCTACACCCACTCGCCAAGCCATTCAAGGTATGACTTTATGGTTGGTCACGGCGCTTGTACTGGTCACACTCCATTCTGAAATTCGAAACACAACAGACACCAAAAGTTATAGAAAAGGATTAATTAATTGATTATTTTTTATTTTCTTCTCCGTTTTGAGGGTTCTGGTTTATTTTCCTCGATATATATTTTGTCTTCTTCTTGATGCTTACTTTCTTCAAGTATACATTCATGGTCAGGGTGCTCCTCGTGATGTTCCCATTCCTCGACGATTTTTACTTCGAGCGTTGCAGCATCCTCATCGTCATTGTCGCTTTCATCGAGAACGATGTCAAAAATAATAATTTACGTACTGGCTACTTGAAATATGACGATTCTCATAATGCAATGAAGTTTATTATGCCATTTATGTAGTAGTACGATACATGAAATAAAAATTAAGAGCCGACTTGACAACTTTGGCCAGCTCTATAAGTCGTAATTTTAGTCGCATATCAATTTATAATAGGTCAAATTGAAATTATTTTCAACCTCTACAAGTTTGATAATGGCTACTTTTTCGCTAAATAGAAAGAGAAATGAGACACAAACCCAGAAGCTCGAAAAAAAATCTCGACCCTTTCACGCTCTCCTTTCGCGTTCGATATCTCGACAAATATCGCTCGTACGCGAAAAAGTAATAGAACATAAATTGTAGAGCATTCAGCAAGATGTCTACACTATTTTCATGTAGTGTGAACGGAAACCGATTTATCGCAAAAAAATCAAACGCACTTATTTATCAAGATAGCTGAAATAGCACATAGGAAATTTTGGTCGACAACTTGAAGTTAAGCTTTGCTGGACCTCACCAATACCCCAAAAAATAAATTTCAAATTTCGCTTCACTTTCAAGCAAAAATGACATAGTGACTAGACTATAATGTGTGAGTTCTAGTACGATTGGCGGAAAACAATATTTTTTCTACAACCGTCAAACAAGAATATCAATATTATTTCGCGACGTAGTGCGCGAAATTCATTTTTCACGTCGTCAATGGTAACGTAAATAAGTATCCCATTTTTTAACACGTTAAAACTTGCAACTTGCAAACTGGCAAAACTGGAAAACTTCGCGCATTGATAGTGATGCGCGAATGTCCCCTTTTTTGACGGTTGTCGAAAATAGTTATTTACATAAGAGTCAGGAAAATGTTACATTGCTGTCGAGGAGCCATATTAAAATACGAGGCACTTTGTGCCAAATATTTTTAAGGCTCCGAAGCAAGTGAAACATTTTACTGACGAGACGTGTATTGCATTTTTTCTGAAATCCCCAATTATAATAAAAATTAATGTTTATTAATTTAATAAATTGAATGGGCAAGAATCTGAAGTTTCTGTTCAAATGCGATGGTAGTTCATAACGAAAATAATGGTAGTATCCGAAATAAAAGTGCTTTGTTGTCCGGTATTAACATAACCTATGTAGAAAACACATATCCAATGTAGAAAGCACAACTATAAATATTAATATTCAATAAAACTTTAGAAAATAATGTGTAAATGTTTTCGTGACTAGTCAGGGAAATTTCGCGCCGCATTTCCAGAGCGAAAATAGTACTTTCGCTCCGATTTCAGAAAAAATACATTACTCGTTTTTGTGCCTTACCTAAGTTACACGTTTATCTACAGTGGCATTGATAAATCAGTTAGAGTAAAAGAAGGAGTAGAAATTCTAATACACAGAAAGTAAGATAGAATTATGGAAGAATTTAAGTTCATATCAGAAAGACTTACTGAAGTAATATTAAAATTACCTAACGCTAAATGACACGTTCTTAGAAAATATCTAAGTAATTATAATACTTGTAACTATTTACTCTTAAATTAAATTGTAAAGATCACAATAAATAATACTGTATGCATAGTTATCTTACACAAAAGTGTGAGTGTGCAAAATCTTGGAAGGAAAAGAGGTGGGGAATGGCAACCTTGGGGCAGTGATGAGAGGTGGCAACTTTGGGGCTGTAGTCCAAGGTGACAACCTTGACAACAATGGTGGAGAGTGACAACTTTGAAAATAATGGTGGGGTGACACCTTACTCTTGAACTCACCTTGAAACCGAAGGTAAGAAAACGTTGCATACTCGTAGAAGCAAGGTGTCTATTACACAGGTCTGCGACCAAATTTTTTTCTTTAAAATAATGGGTGATTCTTATGTATTTTGGTGCGCTGAGTTCGGAAATGCCCTCAGTTTTTTCCCAGCACGTAAGCATTTTCCGCAAAATGCATTTTTCTGCGGGATTGCCTACCTTAAGGCGTATATTTATGAATATGCCGAAAAAAGTTGTTTTTCCTATTCGGCTTCATAGTTTTATATTAGAAACTATGAAATATGATAAAAATTAGTATATTTAACAGTATTAGTCAGCGTCTGAATCATGGAAACCCATTACCTTAATAGTATGCAATTAAGGTTTATCGCTTTTCTTCGGTGTTTTCAGATTCCAATGTTACTGTAATAAATGTTTTTGTTATTAAAAGTAAATAAATAAATAGGAGAAATTCTTTCTGGTAATTAGCGTAATTGTAGTGAACATTATTGACAAATGAAACCTGGATTTTCCCATTGCCCTACATATACCCCTCGTAGTCCTTCGATTTGTTCATTTCAATTTAAATATTCTTCAAGTGTCTTTCAAAATGTCTTCAAGAGCTTGTGTTAATAATCCTGATAGTTTCTGTTACATTTGTGGCGAACTTGTATTAAAAAAACAATCTCGAAGTATTACGGAGTTTATTAAAAAAGTGTACTTTGCCTATTTTGGTGTGAAGATCGGAGATCAAGAAAAATATTGGGCCCCTCATGGAGTGTGTTCAGGCTGTGTTGAAGGACTTCGCATGTGGTCTAAAGGAAAGGTAAAATCTGTTAAGTCATTTTGCTGTTTCAGATGCTTAATTGCATTTCACGCCGTTAGTTAGGTCATTTTGGTATTTTAAATAGCCGCCTAAGTTTAGAGCAGCGTGCCCGTATGCTAAGCTCTTTTAGTTCTTTATTTGGCTCCATCGCCTAATTCCAGAATCACGATTTCGCACATATTTAGCCCCAAAAGCAGTATTTGTCGTCGGTTGGAGCTTTCCTCTGATGGCGTTTTTCTGAATTCCGAATAGCACGCTGTGGTGGCGTGATACCATCGTGGCCCGCATTGGCTTGTTTCATTTTATCGCCTTGCGATTGGCTGCCAAGGTTTAGTCACGTGGGGGACGCGGCCAAGGTGACCTTTTGCGAACGCTTCCCTTGGGGGATTCAGCCGAGAGCCGTCGAACAGTCAAGAGGTCGCAGAGTGTGTGCTTTCGTGCGGCGCTTCCGCCCTTGGCGGGGGCGTCAGCCCTTTTTCCCGTCAAGTGCTGCTTCAGCAATCATGTGATATACTGTTTCGCCTTAAGTGGCAGTCGTCCGGAGCCCGTTGCAGAGAGCGCTTGTGTGGTGGTTGTGAGTCGGAGTTTGTCGAGTGGTCTTCGGCGTAACGTGGGTGTTTTTGGAGCCCAGTTCCTGCTACTGTAAGTGAGGGGTCGTGCCCCCTTCATCTCGACCTACGAGGATTTGGTTCAGCAGAACGATAGTGGCCCCTTTCTTTTCGTCGTCCCGTTGTACGCGTCCTGACGCGTCTCCCGTCGCCATTGAGGCGGTTGTGCATTCACCCCCTTTCGCCGTCGTAACACCGAAGGTACCTGCCACCTACGATTGCAGCTCGTCGCAACTCAACTGTACCAGGCTCCCTCGCCGCCTACGCATTAAGGTATGTGCCTTTAACCTGATTACCGCTGTGAACGCGAGTGTTAATGTAAATCTTCGCTGCCCTCCGCATAAGGCAACGTGCATATTTGTACTCATTACTACTCATTACTGCGCTAGTGTATTCATTCAGACTTGCAGACTGTTCATGCCGCGAGTGTTAATGTAAATCTTCGCTGCCCTCCGCATAAGGCAACGTGCATATTTGTACTCATTACTACCTATTACAGCTCATTGCTGTTCACTAATGTGCAACAATCTGTCGTTAAGTTTAGAGCGCGCGTGCCAGCTGGTGCCCTTAATTATAGGTTAAGTTTAGATACAGGGCGACGAGCTCTGCTGCCCATTGTAACCCGAAGTTCAATATATGATTGGTTAGTTAAGGGAACTATTGTTTGTTTCGGCTTGTGCATGTTCTGTTAAAGATAGACGCCCCTTTATTGTACGGATTATTGTACGACGGAACGAGGAAGCTGTGAGCGTGCAGGTGAGTGAGACAGCTGCGCAGTCGTGGTCGGATTGACACCTAATTATAATCCTTGCTTAAGGCAATCCCGAAATTGTTATTTGACCTTGCTACTCTTGAGTAATCCTATCGGCGGAGTATTTGTGCATGCTTCGCTCCCGTCTAACCGCCCAGGCCCGGTTAGCCGGGTTAAGACAGGCTTGGTGGCGCCCTCACGATTTCGACATACCCCGTATATATTATGTCACCACGCGCTTGCCCAGAACGTATCGTGTGACTCACGCCCGACTCCCTGAGCGTCCCAGCCGTGGCCCCTTTAGCCTATTTCGAACCGATTTCAGGGCAAGTGTGCCAGTTTTTCAGGACTGATTCCGTGGTGCGATGCTCACCTTGGGTGGGTGTCGTAAAGTTCTTTTAATACCGTAACAATGTATATTGTATATAATATTAAGATTCTTAAGTAGTAGTAGATGTGTATAAAGACTACCTTTGTTTGGTGTTTTCTTATATGGCTGTGCATGCCTATACGTGAGGTTTCATGGCCACACAGACCACATTTTATAGATCGCACGGTTTAATCTTGGACGAGAGAGTCATGTTGTTCCCCCACCCCCCACCTTGGGAACTACTTCTTTTTATTTATTTGGAAATCACTTTTCTGAAAAAAGTTATTATAAATCATCTCTGCCTGATTTGCTAGCAATGTATATTGTATATAATATTATTAAGATTCTTAAGTATTCTCCATCCAGATGGTGTCACATTTTCTTTGGTCCCTACTTTTAAATTTTTAAGCATTTGTCAAACATTTTCAAAAATTACAAATTCTACATAAACGGTACAAAATAGAGACACATTTTCTCTAGAATTTTAAGCTAAATTCAAAAATGTAATAATATACCGGGTGTTCTATTTAAAATAGGAGTTAATAAAAAAAATAGAAAAAAACAAAAGAAACTCATTTTAGAAGTATTCAACCGGAAAATCACCTATCTCATATCAATACACATTAAAAATGTAATAAAAATGTAAAGTTTAAAAAAATCGTTAGAGCCGTTTTTGAAAAAATCAAAAATAACTGAAAAATCACAAGAGTAAACACCTACTTCCGGTTATGCGATTTTCTTTAAAAGCTTGCTGTCGCATCTACATAGTACACAAAACTTATATATGAAGTTTCAACGCCATACCTCTTTCCGTTTTTGAGATATTCTGTTCACAGACAGACAGACAGACCAATGAAAAAAAATATGTGTTTTGGGATCAGGGGACTCTAAAACGTGAAGATCTGTTGAAAACTCAATTTCGAATTTTTGGGGTGAATCCATTACTTCCTTTATCGTAAAAGGAAGTAAAAAATATATAATAGTTCGTATTCTGTTGCTTTCGCTAGTAGCTTTGCTTGCGGTTTATTTGTGGAATAAAAAGACGTGAGTACATTACGCATAAAATAAAAGAAACCAAATGACTTAATATGACCAATCGACGTATTCTGCATGCTCTAACGTTTTATCATAAAATAATCAAATTTAACTCACGACCTTATGTTTGCAACATGATTAGTTATTGCACTGATGTTCACAATCTACAGTTAAGGCAAAGAGGCTTAATAACTCCTCCAGTCCACCGCACTCAATCATTTAAGCGCTCGTTTTCACACAACGTTTTTAAGTTGTACAACTCGATTCCTTCAGAGTTTAAACAACTGTCAATTTCTTCTTTCAAGAGCAATTGGCTTGAGTGGCTAACTAATAATACTGAGTTACTCCTCAGTGGTTACTAATTTCTATTTGTTATATTTACACTTATTAATCAGTCTTTTGTGCAATTCTTTGGGCGTTTTCTTCGGTTTTTTAATGGTGTTTGACTGAATGTATACCTATGACTAGCTCTAATTTGTTATCCACGGTGGTGAAGAATAACAGGGATTCTTTATTTTTAAAGAACCAGCTGACCACCATCATTTCTCTAGCTAATTTAAAAGTAAAAAAATATATATATTATGTTATATTGTATGTTGTTAACTAGAAATAAACATTATTATTATTATTTTATAGACTTGAGTGATTGGGTTAAGAAGTTTTTTTGTCTTTCAGTTTCCACCAATTCGGTTTGAAACGGAAGCATACAAAAGAAAAAAGTGTTGTGCACGTGGGTCTACCAATCACGCCAACAAGAGACATAGATTTCCGAGAGAACCTGGTTTATTGAAGAAGTGAATAGAAAAAATTAACCAACCTTTTCTGAGGGATTTGCAGCCTGACCAAATCCACCACACACATTATGTTTGTGATAGGCATTTTGTCCAAGAGTACTTAGTTCCGGACACAAAAAGAGGGCTTCGAAAAGATGCAATCTCCACACTCTGTTTATCTGGTAAGGAAAAGAACTATTCATGTTTTTTTTTTCAATGCCAATTGATAACTTATAGCTATATCGGAAGAAATTGATAGAGATGATGTTCCAGCTGTAGACCCTCCACAAGAAACAGCATCAGATGTGAATGTGATAGGAGAATGTACGCATATGTTGCTACAAGAGGGTAGTTCAGTGGATGTTTGTACTGCTTCGACCAGTTCAAAACATTTAATAGACACTAGTGCAAGTTGCAGTACTGAAATATTAGCTGTTTGGCCTCCTAACGTAGCAGGTACTTATTAAATTAACAAATAAAATTGTATTAATAGTACACAGTTACAGACAAAGCTGGTACAGAGATTGAGGGAAGCCGATCGTCAGGCGTTACAACAACGCAAGAAGGAAGTGCATCTGGTGTTTCTGCTCCAACTAATTCTTCAGTGAATGCGAGGGTGCATTTGTCAGATCCACTTGCTGCAAGTTCAACTGCTGAAACTGTACATGATCTTTGTCCTCCCAGAATACCAGGTACAAAAAACCAAAAATTTTTATTGTTCAACTATAAATAAACATTAATTTGCAGAGAAAACGAGAAAAAGAGTGATTTTGCAAGCAGTGGATGTTGGATTGGATCCCTCGAGTGCTTGGGTATATATATCCACCTATTTATTTCAAGCCCGGAGATGGTTTATGCTTTGGGCAAATTATAACCTATAAAGCACATTGTTTGTGGTCGCACATTTTTCTGAGATTTGAAAGGCAGGAATAATTCTGGTAAGCGAGTCACTTCAGCATGAATTATCTTTCTAATTTTTGTGTCTGCTTTATGCAGCCTTTCAAGTACGGGCCAAAAGCTTTTCAAATACGGGCTCCGAAGCTGTTAAGTAAGGGCAGAAACACATTGTTCGTGTGGGAATCCCTCATCACTCAACTACTGTAGCTGTGAAGCGGCTTCTCTCCCGTGTGCTGTGGTTTGTAGCTCCAGGCACACTTCCAATCACGTCGGAGGAAGTTGTGGCTAACAAAGTGACCTTATAAGGCCCCGTTCGACTAGAGTGGCATCCCATCTTCAAGAATCTATCTTCGACGGAGGAGTCCGAAGAAACTAATTACCCCACAATTCAGGTTAGATCACATAGGCTGTTGAAATAAATTGTCTTGTTGCCCTCACCAGCTAGAGTAGAATGTTTTGTGTGTTTCACGTAATCTAGCCCGGATGCTGAGTTACGCTATTCTTTAGTCGATGTACGATACATGCATTTAGTGAAATTGCTGAGTTAATACTACATTTGATCTGCAATTCTTTCCCCGTTATATTTATGCAACGGCTTGTAAAAACGAGGCGTTTTTTTACCTCGCAGAGTTATAGCAAGCGATACAGAGATCTCTATTGCGCTCCGAACGATTCACTACAAATATTTTGCACTGGGAATTTGTTGTATAAGACTGGCTCCGCAAGCGGACTGTTCTAAATTTAGTAGCATATTTTTTTAAAAAATAATTAATGAATGATTTAGCTATAAATTTATCTGCACTCAGCGAAAGAGATGCAGCACATCTTTTGGTTCCTTATTTTAATCTGTGATACTTGGTGATATATGCATCTTTATTTATATGTATTTATTTGCCTATGTGATTTAATTAATGAGAGCGTGTTGTATTTGTTATTTGCCAGTAATTACGATCGTATTTCAAATGTTAATTATCCAACTTACTTCTTTCTATAACTCTATTAGAATTTTGGGTTTTATTGTTATATTGTCCGTTGCTGAAGTTTGAGCGAATTTAGTAGTTTATCAGTTCAACGATTCATATGAACTGTTAGTTGGAAGGTAAGTTCGACCCAGCCTTCTCCTGTGAGCTAGTCCGGTTCTGCTTCCGTTTACAAACGGCAATTGTTAATGTAACAAGATTGGCACCCACTGTGTCGGCATATTCTTGGTGAAGTTTTCTAGTTAGTGATTCCGTAATTACTGGCAAACAGCTTGATGATATTTTTTGTTGTTGCGATAATCCTTTTAGGACGTATAGTTGAGATTTGAGTATTTTTGGATATCGTTGTTGTATGCTTTGATAGCTAGGCAGCTAACGTTAGGTAGGGATTATCATTTGAGAGGATTTGAGGTTGCTGTGTGTATGTTTGGCTCTTATTTATTCCTCACAATCTTTTCGTCTTGGCAGATTAGTCCATTTTGGATATGGTTATAGGGCCGCAGGGGGTAAGCGAAACATCTTACTTTGGTGTGTAGCGACACCACGGACCTCAGCGTAGAGGAATCAACCTCGATAAAAAATACTGCTGCCTTGCAGTGAAGTGTTGGTTCACTAAAGGCTAAGGGAAGAAAACCCCGAAAGAAAATTACCCTGCTAGAGCATAGTGGACGGAATTATAAACTGGAAAGTTATAAAATATTCCTGATATAGGGCAGCAGCTATGTCAGTAACTTGGCGAGCACAACAGAATTCATCTGCGGGATGGTTGCCAAGTATTAACCATAGGCGATAGGAAAATGATTCCAACCCGGTTAAGGTACTGCGCCACAGAAAGAAGTGGGACCCTACTGTGGTTACTATGTCCCATGATCACCCATGATGCAGCCTCAAGATGTTTTATGTTTGCCTTGCGACCCGATTGGCAATCGGCGCTGCGGATCCAGGTCCGTATGTGTGAAGTTAGCTACTGGCCATGGAGGAGTGGATGACCGGGCACTCCATGGAAAATATGCTACCGGAAAAAGTAGTAAATCACTACCAATGTTAAAGTTGAGTACTTGGAACGTTAGAGGCTTAAATCAACTCGGAAAACTTCATATAGTAGAGAAACAACTGGAAAACATGCATGCATCTGGTATATCAGAAACGCACTGGAGGAAAAGCGGCCATTTTATATCTGCAACAGGAAATCTAATTATATGCTCTAGTAACAACTCGGATTCAATAAATGGAGTAGCAATCATCATCCACAAATCAATAAAAGATTCTCTGTTAGGATACGAAACTGTAAGTGATAGAATAGTCGCCGTAAAACTTATGGCAAAACCAGTAAATGTTAATATAGTACAAGTCTATGCACCAACTTCACTGTCATCAGAAGAAGACATAGAAAAATTTTACAACTCCTTAACTCAGACAATTGATAATATACCAAATCGTGAACTACTGTTTGTCATTGGGGATTTTAATGCGAAAATTGGTGAAACTGTTGACGATAATCATCTAAGAGCAACTATAGGCAAACATGGTCTGGGAAAGCGAAACCAACGAGGAGAACGGTTATTGGATTTCTGTATAGAAAAGAGCCTGTTTGTAAGCAACACCCACTTTCAACATCACAAACGCCGACTCTACACTTGGCGATCTCCTGATGGCAAGACACGTAATCAAATAGATTACATACTAATAAGATCTAGGTGGAAAACATCAGTTAGAGATGTAAAAACGTATCCCGGTTTCGATTGTAACAGCGACCACAACGCACTCGTCGCAGAAATATGTCTTAAACTACGAAAGCTGGCAAAAACACCTTCTAAGCAAAATAGATGGTTTTTAGGAAAAGATCAGTGCTACATCACTAGCGTTACTGAAAAGCTGAAAAGAATTTCACATGAAGACCTCCACAGACTAAATGCAAACGACCTCTGGCAGCAACTGAAAACGAACATCGAAATATCAGCTAAAAGTTGCAAAGCTACTACCAAACCCAGAAAACCGTGGATTACTAACAAAACCTGGGAATTGATACAACAACGCTGTAGTATAAAGTCCAAAGGATTACACGATGACAATACCTTTGCTCAATATCAATATCTGACGCGGGAAATTAGAAAAGCTGTCAGGACTGACAAGAACAACTTTATAATTGGTATTTGCGAAGATGTCGAAGAACATGCATTGAAAAATGAGCCTAGAGATCTATTTACTAAAATAAAACAATTATCTCGAACATTTCAACCGCGCTCACTTCCAATAGAAGACAGCTCAGGGAAACTGTTGACCACAAAGCCAGAAATAATTAATAGATGGCAGCAGTATCGCGAAAATCTTATGTCTTGTGAAAACGTAAATCGAGCTGAACTGAATAATCTGCCGCCGCCAGAACACCTAGAACCGGCTATCCTAAAATCCGAAATAACTGCAGCTCTTAAAAAGCTACACCACCATAAGGCACCAGGGGAAGATGGCATTGTTACCGAAATGATAGAAGCTACAGGCGCACGTGGTATAGAAATTATATATCGTATCTGCGATAAAATATGGACATCTTGTGTCTGGCCTGCTGACTGGACAAAGTCAATCTATATACCTGTGCACAAAAAAGGAACCCGCAGTAAGTGCGAAAATTATCGAACTATTGCACTAATTTCGCACACAAGTAAGATCATGCTTTACATCATTCAAGAGCGATTAAAACCCTACCTCCTGCCACAAATAGCTGAGGAGCAAGCAGGATTTATGCCAGGCCGTGGTACTAGAGAACAACTTATGAACGTTAGACAAATGGTCGAGAAATTTTATGAATTTAACGTTCCGGCATTCTTTTGCTTTCTGGATTATTCAAAAGCTTTTGACACCGTAGCATGGGACCAGTTATGGCGAATTCTGGGAGAAATGGCTGTACCAGAACACCTTGTCCGCCTGATACGGAATCTTTACGTATCCAACCAGTCCTACGTAAGAGTAGATGATCTACTCTCTGAGCCATTTGTTATCAACCAAGGAGTTCGTCAGGGTTGTGTGCTATCACCTATTTTATTTAACATATACGGCGAATGGATAATCCGAAAAGTTACAGAGGACTGGCGTGGGGGCGTATCGATTGGAGGAAGGCAAATATCAAATTTGCGATACGCGGACGACACAACACTGCTAGCCAGTACCGAAGAAGAAATGGCGGACCTTCTTCGACGAATTGAAGTTTGTAGCTCAGAGGTCGGCTTAAAGCTTAATCGTTCCAAGTGTCACCTAATGATCGTAGATCGAGCAGGAGTAGTTCCACGGCACCAAAGGATAATTACTGATATTCCAACAAAAAATGAAGTAATTTATCTCGGAGCGCGTATTTCCAACAACGGCGCCTGTGAAGGAGAAATAAAAAGAAGAATCGGGATGGCCAAAACAGCGATGACAAGCTTAACAACAGTGTGGAAAGATCACAAAATAAGCAAAGATACAAAAATGAGGCTAGTACGAACATTAGTATTTCCGATAGCAACCTACGCTTCAGAGACCTGGACAATAAATGCAGCTTGTCGTAGACGCATTGAAGCATTTGAAATGTTCTGTTGGAGGAGAATGCTCCGAATTCCCTGGGTCGAGCGACGTACTAACATATCAATTCTTCAAGAACTTCACATAGGTACCGATAACCGACTACTGCGGAGAATTCAGAAAAAAATCCTAAAATTCTTCGGTCACATCATCCGGAAGGATGGTTTAGAAAAACTAGTAGTACAGGGCAAAGTAGACGGTAAAAGAAAAAGAGGTCGCTCACCAAATCGTTTTATAGATCAAGTACCACACTTTACAGGCATTCACAATGCATGCAACAAGTAGAAGACAGAGATGCGTGGCGGGCATTAACACATTTTTGATGCAGAAAGGGGTCACGACGTTCGAAAGCGAACAACGACTTAAGAGAGATAGGAACCGTGAGGTATAGGCCACACTTTTGAATATTTTTGAAGGAATTTTTAGGCAAGGAACAGTTTGGAGAACTTCCAATAGCACCAAGTTTTGTGGTAGATGTTGCGAAGGTGATTGAGATCTGCGATAAGAAGACTACCGAGTTGACAGACTTTGTTAGTACAATTAGGTCTCCGGAACAAAATGAGTTTAGAGTTGTCTCAACCAAACTTCGTCATTTATATGGACGTTTGAGTAGGTTGGTCGTTTCAGATAAGGAGGTAGGCCTTGAGAAGTCGATCAACAAGGTGGTGGATCAGCTTAATCGCATTGAGGATAATTTAGTTAAATTAGGTCAACCTGTAGGAGATGCTTTGGTTCCAGTAGGAGTGGGGAGTTCTGCCACTTTGGTTAATGTTAGTCAGCCATCGTCAAGTAGTTTCAACACCGGCTGTAAGGTTGTATCAGTCCACAAGTGGGGTATTTTTTTCAGCGGGGATAACACTGGACTTAGCGTGAAGTCTTTCATCGAAAGGGTTGAAGATTTACGAGTCGCCCGAGGGGTCGCTCCAGATAACTTGAAGAACGCCATTATCGATTTGTTGTGTGGTAGTGCATTGATATGGTATCGTTCCGTCAGGGGTCAGATCAACTCTGAAATAGAACCTCTTTTTGGTGCTCCACTTCAAGTACCAATTGAAATATGTCTAAGCTTCACGTTGTAAGCCAATTGTGATATATCTCGAGTTCCACTTACGGTGTTAATCGTAATATTTATCAACCACACTTGCAGTATCAAATGAAATATACTCTTTTACTAATTGTTATCAAGATATACTATCATTTGCAGTTCATTTATGTACCTACCTTACTCCTTAAGGGGGATAAGGAGAGGGGTTAGGCAACACACTGCGTTAGTCAAATTTTAGGGTAAAACTTAAATTGTTTCGTATAATGTCACAGTTGCAAAAATTAATTTGGAGAAATGCTCGCTAGTTGGTTTAGATACTATGAAAAAGCGTTATGCTGTATCGCATGTATTTTTGTCAAAAATCTATTAAAACATTAAAATACCTTTACACTTACGGTAGAAAAGGTTCTGATTATCTACACATATATAAAGGAAAGTCATAACCCTGACTAATCAACGCAGAGCCGAAACCACTGGTACTAGGAACTTGAATTTTGGGTGGAAGGTTCAATTTGTTACTTAAGGTAGTGCTAAGAAGGGATTTTTTGAAATTCGACCCCTAAGGGGGTGAAAAGGGGTGAAATGTGTTTTCACGAATTTCTCAATATCGCTTAAACCCGGTAAGTTATCGACTAGGTGTTTGCCTGTAGAGGTATCCAAATCAAATGTCTAAAAGCAAATTTCAGGATTTTGCCCTAATCAACTCTTAAAAATGCGAATCTGTATTCGGCGTGAATTATAGAACCCCTTGTATCTCTTGTGTTTGTTGAGTCGGAGCATTCTTTTTAGGCATATAGATGTGTTTTTCAAATCTTTGGAAAGGGGTTTTAAGGTTTTTTTACTTTTACCCTTAAAGCGGTAAAAAGGGAAAACTGAAAAGGGGTAGGAGGTTGTAATTATTATTTTTTTCGCTTTGGGTTCATTTCAGGATAAAACGATCTGAAAGAATTTTCTCAAATGTCACCTTTAGGGGGTGAAAAGGGGTAAACTGTATTTTCACGAATTTCTCTAAATCTTTTAGAATAAAATAGGAGGATTTCTGAAAAGCCACCTTCAAGTTGTGGAAACGGGTATCCTGCTATAATTTATGAATACAAACATTTAATAAGTACATATACTTTTGATGTTATCTCATTGTTATACTAAAACTATAATTTTATCAATCTATACAAGGGCAACGATAAATACATACACATTTCTAGGGGTTCTACATTCGGCAATGCAAACATACTTTTTACGTGATTGTGAATGAGAACTCTTTTGTTTTCATACCGTTCCTTTAATAATTGTATCGCAACGTCATAATTGGCCTCACATACTTCTAGCGAGTGCAATAACTGATAAGCATCGCCTTTTAAACATGACTGTAAGTAATAAAATTTTTGGATTTTGTTAAGCTTTGGATTCTCGTGTACTATGGATTTGTATATTTCGAAAAACTGTAGCCAACCTTCATAAGATCCACTGAAATGTGGTAAATTAATTAAAGGCAAATTTGTATTGAATGTTGCAGTTGCTGAGCTTGTAACAGGGGTGACATTCGTATTCGAGTTTGCATATTTTATAATATTTTCTGCTTGCGAAAGAGTTCCAAAATATTTGTCTTCAAACGTTTTGCGTTCTGTTAATTGTGACTCAACGTTAATTGTGTCTTTTTCCTCAATTGATGACTGAACTTGGTCGAATTCATTCCAAATATCCTCAATTTTCTTTAACCGTAATTTTAATTCCGTAATATTCCTATTATTTTCCTCGTAAGATTCTATAAAATTCGTAAAACGCGTCAACTGCCCTTTTAATTGACCACGGCGAAAAATCGCGGCCTTTAGTTCATCATCGTTTGCCATTTTGTAACAATTTATGTTTTTAAATGACCGTATATTTTAATACATAAGTATAATATAACAAAATGCCCACAAAATTTGTATTTTCTAATTATCGCTCTTGAACCCTTTCTGAAAATACGTGCTAGTTTACTTTAATGTTAAGAACTGAATTTCGCCTTTTGCTAAATGAATCAATAATACACGACAGTATTTCAAGGTCAATAGCCCAATACATAGGGCTGGCATCAAAAGGTAGAATGGAATAGACCTACTTTTTTGTTTCTTGTGACTGCTCCTTGTACCTGCAGCTGTTGAACGCTATGATGACGTCGCACTTGGTTGCATTTGATATCGTTCCGATGCTCGTAATGCGCTTCTGCCTTTAGTATGAAATGTCTGCCTTATTACCTCGATGTCTGCTTTCACGTGTTCCAACTTTTGCTTCTTTCTTTGGCTACCGTCCGCTTTGACTGGTTGCTCCACACTTATTTTACGTACAATACTTGCTGTTCGCTGAATGCTTGTTCACTGGGCCAAAATCTGCTCGTCTGGACCAAAATGTTGTGGTAGTTGTAATAATAACGTAGAGTGGACTGTATAATAGATTTATTTGTAGATTTACACCTTGTTGCAATGATGCAGCTCTACTTTCTTCCGCTACAAAATCTGACGTTTTTATTTCTACTTTTTTACAAGCTACCTACTTAAAAATAACTAATCATAGGGAAAATCAGGTTAGCATGCATATTATGGCGGGTTATTGTGAATTTTAACATGAGATTACACAGCCATCATTGGAAGAATTGGTCAAATCTTTGATGTAAGTATTAAGAATTAAACAGATATAACATTTCTAACAATTTCTTATAATGCTAGATTTCGAATGCAACACAGAAATCGAAACGAAGCAAAATCACAACTTCAGCAATAACCGCATGATATGAATAAAGAAAAGGAATTTCTAACTTGGGACGAACAGAGTTTCAGGGAAGATATTAAGAAAAAAATTTGGAATTTTTTACTTTCGATAATTTATTGCTGTGTGCAAGGGAGGAACTGAATTATACTGGGAGTCGTTTAAAATTATACTACACATTAACAAATTTGGGATATAAATACAAAATTGTGAACGGAAGAAAATTGTGTGAGAAGAGTTATATCATGTCGGCGGATTGCCTTTTAAAGGAAATATTTACAATTTCGAAATTATAGTGAAAAATGTATATTCATGTTTTTGGATGAAACTTTACCAGGAAGTGACTTACTGTTGGACTCGGACAATAAGGACAGGGGCTATCATAAGTGTATCAATGGTGACATTTTTAGGCAATGTTGAAAAAGAGTTAATCTCTGATTTGGCCAAATTGAATGGAAAATGTGTTAATTATGGATAATGCACCATATAATTCGGTTCTTATCGATAAACCACCCAATTTCTTGACCAATAAACTACAAATACAGGAATGGTTAATTAAAAGTGACGTACAATTTGAGGACAAAATAATAAAGCGACGATTATGGGAGTTTAATTTTACTTTACATATTGACCAAAAGCAATACTTAATTGACAAAAAAACGACATGGGCATGAAGTTCTTAGATTACCTCCATTATACCACTGTCAATACAATCCAATTGAATTAGCATGGAGTTTATGTAAGAACTATTATAATAAGGACATAAAGTCTCAGCCTCCCTCAAAAGACATAATTGCTAATTTATGGCTTAAATCTCTATCACTGTGCACAGCACACATATGGAAAAAAACGTTGAACACTGTGAACTACTAATATAAAGTGACTGAGCAAAGTACATTGTTAAATTGGTGTGGATGATATACCTCCTGTTATTATTAGGTTGGAAGAATCTGATACAGAATCGGAAGACGAGTTGTATTCCTCTTCTGAATCAGATTCTGAATGATTAACCTGAAGTGTATTATCCATCTAGATTCTAATAAATTGTATCTCTGATAATGGTTCTACCAGAGTATTTTGTATTATCTCTTTATTTTGAAATGCCTGTTATATGTGTAGCATATATAATAACTTGTACAACACAGTTCTACAAACAAAAATCATCAGCAAATTATTCATAATATATTTATTTTTACATTAGTACATAAAAGATAGATGTCTAGAAATTTTATGACGTTTCTGTACAGTTAGATATCAATCACGCTTAAATAAACGTACTTAAAATAAAGCAATACCTTATTTAATGTCAATGGTTCAGTAATTTTAGCTCTTATTAAGTATAATAGTGCTTGTAAGTTAACACATTGACAGTTCTAATGGTTTTTGACATAACTAGTGTTTTTTCCTCTGTCACTAACTACCTACACTGTTACAAAAATGCAAATGCAAAGCCTGCTCTGAATCATAAAGCAAAAAAACAGACTATATATATATATATATATATATATATATAAACCGTTCAATAGTTATTTGCCAGATAGGAGGCCATGTTAGGGTGATGAATTTCACCCTGTAAATATGCTGTCAGTCATTAACAAAAGTTAGGTTATGCTCATTTTATATAAAATGATAATTTTATGTTAATGTACAAAACGTGGTTGCCAGATTTGGTTTTGGATTTTGTGCCACTTTTAGTATTGGTTAAGATAAATTTCATGAAAGACAAATTGCTGATTCTGAATACGTTTCATACTTTGTTGAGTAGGCATAATGGTATAATGAAAGTCGTTTTTTTATTCTAATTATAAATTGTATACAAAAATATTTAAATATTACAATTTATGTATTTTTTCAGTATAAATAAAGCTTTTACAAGCCACTTTAGGCCCATTGCATAACAATGTATCTCCATTGTCCCTTATTGATGATTTTATTTCTCCAGTCTTCTATTCCTTTCCTTGATATGTCTTCCATTACTGCCTCCTTCCACCTATTCGTTGGTCGCTTCTTCTTCTAGTTTCTTGCGCTCTGCCTTCCAATACTATCTTAGTAGCTCTTCCATCTGGCATTCTCCATATATGCCCAAACCATCTTAACCTTCGAGCTTTAATGAAGTCTACTATATTTGGCTCTCCATACTTCTTTTGTACCTCTTCGTTTGTAAGTCTTCTCCAACCATCATCCGTCCGAGTCCCTCCAAATATTTTTCTCCGCATTTTTCTCTCCCACCTACTTATCGTATCTTGGTCTGCCACATTCATCGTCCATGTTTCACATGCGTACGTAGCTGTGGGTCGAATTACAGTCTTATAAGTCGTAGTTTTGCATTTCGCGACATTTGTCTTAAGGACATTATACTATTTAACGCGCCCGGACATCTCGACGCTTTTATTAACCTTGATTTAATTCCTTGTGTGTAATTTAAGTTTTCAGAGATTAATGTTCCTAAGAAAGTAAACTCCTTAACTCGTTCTATTCTCAAATCTTAATATTACGGCATTATTATTGATTTCTTTATTTTTTCCATTAGGTACTTCTTTGTTAAAGCTGCTGAATATTGTCCAGTGGAAGTTGAAGGATGGAGTTTTTTTAAATATGGCCACAGAAGAAAATCACAGGGAGTTAAGTTACAAGACCTCGGGGGCCACACTGTAGACATGTTTTGACTAATAACTCTGTTTTTGTAAAACTCTTTAAGTAAATTTATGCCCCATCTTATTGAAAGTACGTAACCCGTTTGTAATTCATTGTCATGTAACTCTTCAAAAAACGGCGACAAAATTTCAGTATGATATGGTTGTGCATTTAGAAAACCTAAAATTTGAACTATTAAAATAAAATTTAATCGTTTTACTGCACTCAATTACCTTAAAAAATATAGGACCTATAACTCTTCTTTTACTAATTGCAGCCCAAACCCTGATTTTTTGTGGGTGAAGCGGTTCTTCAACATAAAAATTGGGATTCTCAGCGCTCCACATCCTCATACTTTGTGAATTAATATAGCCAGATAAATAGAAGTATGCCTCATCAGTAAAGAAAGTTTTCTCAAACGCATTATCGTTATTTCCTAAATTATTGATAAACCAGTTACAAAATTCCAATCTAACCGGAGGATCGTTTGGCAGCAGTTCCTGATACACTTGCAACCGGTAAGAAAAATAATGCAAATTGCTTCTTAATATCCTATGAGATGTTGAATATGAAACATTTAATTGCTGTCCTAAATGGCGAACAGATACGTGTGGTTGTTCTTGCACAATTTGTCTCGCATTGTTAACTACTTCTTCAGTGCGTATGTTGCAAATAGTATGTATCATTTTTAGTTCGTGGGCCAAAAGGTTTAATTTCAAAATTGTTCCGCCCCATAATATTTCTAATAGTTCTTTCAGATATCTAAAACAGTACAAAGCCGAAAATTAAAGCAACAATTAAGTTTTATGCATAAATACTTGCATCCCAAAAGTCACTAAGCCGACCAAAGATTTTAGTTTCACTGAGATCGGGCCTGTCAGCTTTATAATGCCTGTAAGCCTTTGTAATTTGTAGTTTTTTGTCACCTTTAATGACTTTTGGCATATTTACTTTAGTACTACAATTTGTTTGACAGATAGATATCCATGACGGCGATGTCCATACATATTATGCCTAGTGGCAAACAAAGTATGAAAGGACTGGCAACATTGCATGTTTAACCTCAAAATGTCAAATTAGACACTTTCGTGAGCCTCCTGTACATAACAGCTGCTTCTGACAAAGTGTCAGAAAGAGTTTCTAGGGAGTTTTAGTTTTATTAAACATAAAAACAAAATTCCATGTCTACCTACTTGGCAAATAACTATTGAACGGTTTATATATATATACCGGGTGTAACAGGATCATGGTACACCCCCGTATCTCCGTTAGTTTTAAAGGTAATTTATTGAAATTTGGTATATCCCATATACATAATAAGCGGCACTTTTTGACCTGCAAATGATTTTTTTTTCACTTCCGGTTTCGCCGGAAGTGATACCAACTTTCGATTTTTAAATAGAACACCCTGTATATTATTACATTTCTGAAATCTGCATAATTTTCTGAATCCAATGATACCACATAAGTGACATTTCAAACGTCAAAAATTTTTTTAATTTAATTTTTAGTTTTCCATTTAAGTGTGCCATGATGGTTCCGATTTATTCCAATTGATCCATTTAATGCTAGAAAAATCGAAATCCCGTCAAAAATACTAAATTGCGTTTTTTATGAGCAAATAAAGTTCACCGTAATCAATTTTGGGGTAAAACTCAATTTTTTCAAATGGAACCATATTGGTACCGTGGTACCATTTATTAGTACTATTAATAAGGAATTTATTCATACATGGTAATTAAATGTGCGATAAATACAATCAAAATTACAGCTAAAAGAAAATAAGAAAATACAATTATTTTGGTCTAATTTAGTGTTAAGACTAAGGAGGCTTTGAAAACAATGAAATTGTTTATTCAGACTGTCAAATAAATACTTGTTGGTTTATCGGTGTTTCTATTGTGTATTGGAAGAGTCTTTACATTTGTTGTTATTTTTGTTCAAAATGCCGCACATTTATACAAAGGATGAAAGAGTGGACATGTTAATTATTTATGGGGAATGTAGAAAAAATGGCCTTGCGGCTAGAAACCTTTATGCCGACCGATATCCTGATAGACAATGTCCAGCGAGAAATTATTTTAATCGTCTTGAAAATCAATTCCGAAGAGAGCCTAACCATGATCCCGATCCCGAAGAAAACGTTATCATTGACGAAGGAACGGAAATTAATGTTTTAGCTCGTATAGAAGTTGATAAGACTGTTTCTTTAAGGCAAATTGGGTTTGATTTGGAAATTAGTCACCAAACGGTAAGCCGAATCTTGCACAAACACAATTATAAATCCTTCAAATATCAATTGCACCAGCACCTGTACGAAAATGATTATGAACGTAGGATGGAATATTGCAATTGGATCTTGCAGAATAATGTGCAGCCAAACAATGCTTTTTTGGGAAGGATTTTATTTTCGGACGAGTGTAGGTTTACAAATATGGGATTATTTAACCGACAAAATACAAGGTATTGGTCACAAGTAAATCAACATTTATTGCGGCAGGGTAATTTTCAAGTGCGGTTCGGTTTCAATGTTTGGCTTGGAATAGTCGGTCGTAGAGTCATTGGTCCAATAATATTTGAAGGAGCCTTGACTGGAGCTAGATACTTAGGATTTCTGCAAAATGAAATTGAGGACAGGTTAGCTGAATTACCTATCCATTTACGACAGGGAATGTATTTCCAACAAGATGGAGCTCCTCCCCATAATTCAAGAATAGTAATTGATTACCTTCAACAAGCATTCGAAGAAAACGTAATTTCGACGAATGGTCCTGTGCGATGGCCTCCAAGGTCACCTGATTTGACACCTCTTGATTTCTTTGTTTGGGGCCATTTGAAAAACATTGTTTATGCAACCCCCGTTACAACCCGCGAAGATCTGGAGTTGCGAGTAAGACGCGCAATTAATAGAATAACGGCCCAGCAATTATCGAACGTTCTTCAAGAAACAGCTACGAGAGTTCAGAAGTGCGTTGACGTTAATGGACAGCATTTCGAACAATTGTTGTAATGTTTTGTGTTAATTTTTTGTATTTCAAGTTGTATTTTTTGTATTTTCTTATTTTCTTTTAGTTGTAATTTTGTTTGTATTTATCGCACATTTAATTACCATGTATGAATAAATTCCTTATTAATAGTACTAATAAATGGTACCACGGTACCAATATGGTTCCATTTGAAAAAATTGAGTTTTACCCCAAAATTGATTACGGTGAACTTTATTTGCTCATAAAAAACGCAATTTAGTATTTTTGACGGGATTTCGATTTTTCTAGCATTAAATGGATCAATTGGAATAAATCGGAACCATCATGGCACACTTAAATGGAAAACTAAAAATTAAATTAAAAAAATTTTTGACGTTTGAAATGTCACTTATGTGGTATCATTGGATTCAGAAAATTATGCAGATTTCAGAAATGTAATAATATACAGGGTGTTCTATTTAAAAATCGAAAGTTGGTATCACTTCCGGCGAAACCGGAAGTGAAAAAAAAATCATTTGCAGGTCAAAAAGTGCCGCTTATTATGTATATGTGATATACCAAATTTCAATAAATTACCTTTAAAACTAACGGAGATACGGGGGTGTACCATGATCCTGTTACACCCGGTATATATATATTGCACTGGATACGTATGTATGATTTTATTTAATTTTGCTTCACGTTCCAATACATATTAATAATTATACCAAGGCTCAAATATGATATTATTATTGTATGCTTATTTAATTCAAATGTCGAAACTTTTAGTTTATTATTATTCAATTGAATTATATTTCAAAATACATGAGTACTCTTTTCTCAGGATATGGTTCGCCAAAATCTAGTTAGTTGTTTGTGCTATTTTATTTTTATTTGAACTGCAATTACTGAATGTCACTTGCTGTCAACTATTATTTCCAAACAGTGTTTAATGACACTTTTCAATCAATATGACATAAATAAAATCCTTTACAACGGTTTTGACTGTATGATATTACGATAAGTATTCAATTATATTTTAATAAACTTTTCTAATTATTTCTTATTTCAGAATTACCTCAAAACAGTTTAGTGTTCACCCACCTGGATTTCTTACTTTGCAGACCAACTCAGAATCACCTTGGTATGATCCTGTCCTGCTAACTGTAACCCTTCACTCCTTTGCTACGACACACTGGTCACTATCCAACTGCCTTCTTATCCGCAACACCTCAAGATACTGGCGATCACCTATTCCTTCTCTAACCCTGCACAACTGTCACTCCTGCAATCTCCTTCTGTCCAGCTCCTCACGGGTAAGTCTATTTCCTCATATAATTGTAAATTGACTACATACTGCCTTAGGTCCATCCATCTCCATCCACGTCATCAACCGTCAGCACAATCTAACACCTCCAAGATCTCCCCTTGTCGATATAGTCCAACTGGTCTCCTCCAACTGATTCCAATCCAATGGGTCTCCGCTTCCTCAGGATACGTTCACGAAGAACTCCAACCAATAATAATAATCCTCCAATTAATGTAAATCCTTGTCCCTTGTATTATAAACTCCGTCAATTATATCCAATTCTTATTCTTCTTGCTTCTTTTACTTGTTACACATTTATTAGTAACCCTTTTATATTAATAGTATTTAAAATAGAATAAATAGGGTCAAATTTCAAATTTATTTTCACCAAACCCCAATTTACACGTTGTTTTTCAAAGTTGTTATTCTAATTATTGTCCAATTTTTATTGCTATCCTAGACTACCATTATTCCTGCCTGCTACATGTTATAAATAAATTTGAATGGTGCTCACTTTATAAATTGTTACAAATAGAATTTTATTCTGTCATATGCAACATTCAACTTTTGTATTTATTGTTAATTTTTATTGCCATCATCAAGTAGTACTCCTTATGTAATAACTTTCTTTTAAAATGTACTTTGAATCTTTGAGTTTCAATTATTATTCAAGTAAATAAGCAATCATTAACACAATTTTTCTATATTTTATCATTTCAGTATAATTACACTGTATTGAACTTTTCATTTTAGATTCATGTAAATAAATAACCGTATTTAATGTAATAATGGGTGCGGCAAAATATACCCCCCTATAGAATATTGTTATAACTTTGTTATTTCCTTGACAGCTGTCAAAAGTGAAGTTTTATATCCAAGTAGAAAGATACAGAATTTTGCTATGGAGCGTTATTCGGCTCAACAACGAGGAGAAATGATTAAATTGTATTTCCAAAACTTTTCTTCTATAATTTCAACTGAACGCGCTTTTAGGTGAGCATATCCTAATCGAAGACCTCCATACGGAGAAACAACTCGACGTTTAGCAAACGATTTTTTAGAAAATGGCACAGTAAGTGATGTAAAGCATACTGGAATACCTCGTTCTGATCGTTCAAACTAAAATATCGAGCTTCTTTGGGCTGATGTTCATGCAGAACCAAACATTTTCACAGACAACCCTAATTGCACCGCACGTCTCATTGTGGACGTTTTTGGTTCTGCCTGAATATTTTAGTTTGAACGACCAGAAGGAGGTCTTCCAGTATGCTTTACATCACTTACTGTGCCATTTTCTAAAAATTCGTTTGCTAAACGTCGAGTTGTTTCTCCGTATGGAGGTCTTCGATTAGGATATGCTCACCTAAAAGCGCGTTCAGTTGAAATTATAGAAGAAAAGTTTTGGAAATACAATTTAACAATGTCTGCTCGTTGTTGAGCCGAATAACGCACCATAACAAAATTCTGTATCTTTCTACTTTGATATAAAACTTTACTTTTGACAGTTGTCAAGGAAATAACAAAGTTATAACAATATTCCATAGCTGGGTATATTTTGCCGCACCCATTACATGGCCTATATATACCATAGCAATATATATACAGTGTGTCCCCGGATAGGTGAAACGACTCTTGTGAAAGAAAAAATTTTCGATTTAAATTTTCATTTTTTGGGGTTCAGCCCTGCTTGGTTAAAGGCGAATTTCTAACATCATTTCAGTTTTGAAAAATCAAGTATGCCTTGAAAATTTTTAAAAAATCTTATTTTCTCTAAGGTAAAGTGCCTTTTATGTGGAAAATACGATAAAAAGTTATAAAAAAAAGTTGTGTAGAATCAACATCTAGGCCCCTATACCAAATTTCAAAATCCTCGGCCAACTTTGATCTCTCAGAATTTCTTTTTATGTTTAGGTCCCAAATCAAAGAATTTTACTTATAACAAAGATTTTTATTCGAAAAACAAATACTTTTAACAAAGTTTTTTGTTTCATAATAAAAAAACTTTGTTAAAAATAAAATTCTTTGATTTGGGAAATAAACTTTAAAGAAAATGTGAGAAATCAAAGTTGGCCGCGGATTTTGAAATTTGGTATAGGGGCCTAGATGTTGATTCTAAACAACTTTTCTTAATAACTTTTTGTCGTATTTGCCACATAAAAGGCACTTTACCTTACAGAAAAATGGGTTTTTTGAAAATTTTCAGGGCATGCTTGATTTTTTATAACTGAAATTATGTTAGAAATAAAAATTTAAATCGAAAATTTTTTATCTTTTACAAAAGTCGTTTCACCTATCCGGGGACACACTGTATATACCTCGTTTGGCACATACGACGATGCGAGTTTTAGCGGGAAGTAAAATCGTTGTATGGGCTAATAGACATAATAAATGGTAGTTGTGAGCTGTCAGTAAAACAGTTGTTTAACTTGCATGAACCGAGCCAAAAATAATGGCGGGATGTAGTATTAAAAGCATTGAAAATCTTAGTTTTAAGTTTATTCATGAAATATGTGGAAAATGTTACTACAAATTGTTTATACATAACTAACAGGTGTTAAATATTATAAAATTTGTTATGTGAAGTGCAGACCTACATGAATGAATGAATTAATTTAGTCTTTGTTTAATATATGTCACAATATATATGTTGTCACAAAATTAGTTTTTTGACAATTTTTGTTAATTTAAGGTTTAAAATTAATAATGCATAGGTAATGTTAGACAAATTATTATTGAAGAAACGTGTTTATGAACTTGTAGAGGGTCCACCAACCTATTTTAAATAGACCTCACTAGTTCGTGGACCCTGCATTATTCATAAAACTTTTACAGCTTCTAATCACAGTTTCACCATTGAATTAATAAGAAATTCGCCAACAATAATTACCATTGCTTAAAGTTAAGTAATTTTAAAGCTCTAAGTATTAGATGATTAAAATGTTCCAGATTTTATATGCAAATCAGTTGTATCCTTTTTATTCTAATAAAGTTGAGTATTCTCTTCAACTAGATGCACTTCTCACAATTTCAAAGTGCTCTAACCCCTAAATTATTAAACAAATAAAAAATACTATTGAAATCTCTTGAGTAGCATAATATACCAATTATTCAGAAAAAAACCAATTACAGCACATCGTATTAATAAATATCTAGATATAATGAAACAAGTCAATCCATTTTTATATTTTATTTAGTAAGCGATTTCCTATTTACATTCAAATACAAAATATAACAAAAGTACACTTCAACGTAGTTTTACTTATAATCTAAAAGATTACATGGAACACCTTTGGCAATGTTTAAAATGGAAATATGAAAATACAGTGAAGAAACCATATAACTCAAATGGTAAAAAGTACACACATGCATTTTTAATTATCCCAACTAAAATATAACAAAATCATATTTTAAAAGTGAGACAATAAGAAAATAGCAATTTAAAAAAATAAGAAAACTGCTAATGGTGTTGAAAACTTTTTGTTAAATTCAAATAACAGAAAAGCATTTGGTAAAAATAATGGTCAGCCAAAAACCCAAAAGCAATAGTTACCAGTTGACAATTTCTAAAAAAATATCTTAAAATACATAATACCTTCATTAGATTAGCAGGCAAGTAGAATTGAAGTTCTATAGTAGTAATTTACGATACAAGCGCGTAAAGCTACTCTTTAGGCGCGAGTGAGGACTTTCAAAACGTGTTGTACAGGTTGTTTTTTTTTCGTTGATATTATGCGGTACATACTAAAGGGTAAGAGATACAAAAAAAAATCTGGTGTGATACACTCACACAACTTCCTTTTACAGTGATCTTATAATTAACCAAAAATTTGATTTTAAATTTTTAAGGATTTGTCAAAAAATTACAAATTCTACAAAAACGGTACAAAATAGAGCGTTAGGTAAAGAGACAAATTTTATCTAGAATTTTAAGCTGAATTCAAAAATTTAATAATATACCGGGTGTTCTATTTCGGGTGTTCTATTTAAAACAGGAGTTAATAAAAAAAAAATAGAAAAAAACAAAAGAAACCTATTTTAGAAGTATTCAACTGGAAAATCACCTATTTCACATGAATACACATTAAAAATGTAGTAAAAATGTGGAGTTACAGCCGTTTTTGAAAAAATCCTAAAAACACCTACTTCCGGTTATGCGATTTTCTTCAAAAGCTTGCTGTCGCATCTACATAGTACAGAAAACTTATATATGAAGTTTCAACGCCATAGCTCTTTTAGTTTTTGAGATAAACTGTTCACAGGCACACACAGACAGACCAATGAAAAAAAATATGTTTTTTGGGTTCAGGGGACTCTAAAACGTGAAGATCTGTTGAAAACTCAATTTCGAATTTTTGGGGTGAATCCAATACTTCCTTTATAGTAGTAAAAGGAAGTAAAAACCGAAAGCAGAATTTAAACCGAAAAATATTGTATTCCAAGGAGTAGAAGTAACCGATTCCAAAGAGATAGCTGAAAATTTTAACCAATACTTTATAAATAGTATTGTCGACATAAATTGTGATATTCCAAACACCTATTTTGAAGAGGCATTCATACCTGATCCTGTTAACATCTTTAAATGTAAGATTTCTTTAATCGACCTTGAGAAAACAATAACGAGCATAAAAAGAAAAGGTAGCACAGATGGCATTTCTATTCAGGGTCTAAGAAATGCATTGCCAATTATAGGAAATCCTGTGGTAAAATTAATAAATGAGTCGTTAAAGAGTGGAATTTTCCCAGAATCCTGGAAGAAATCCAAAGTAATTCCTATTGGAAAAATTGTGGGTACAAAGAAATGTGAAGAATTTAAATCAACTAATACATTGCCGGTGTACGAACAAGTTTTAGAAATAATTGTCAAAGACCAATTGCAGGAGTTTATCGAAGCAAATAAGTTATAAGTAGCAGACAATCCGGATTCCAAAGCAAGCATTCGTGTGAAACGGCATTAAATCTAGTTTTAGCGAATTGGAAAAGTGAACTTGATCAACAGAAAAGTGTAGTGGGCGTGTTTCTAGATCATAAGTGTGCTTTTGAACAATCGATAAGAAAAAATTGATTACAAAACTGGACAAATATGGAATACAGGGAATCGAGAAACAATGGTTGGAGAGTTATCTATCTTCGCGAACCCAAACAACTGTGTATAATGAAGAGGAATCGACGGAAATTCTTAATACATTGGGGCTTCCTCAGGGATCCGTATTAGGTCCATTGCTATTTCTACTGTACATCAATGATCTGGAAATAAATATCAAACACTGCTCGCTAAATTTGTTTGCTGACGACACATTAGTTTGGGTAACTGCGGAAAATACTACTGATGCCGTCAACACAATAAATGCAGATCTTGAGATGATATCACAGTGGTTACAAATCAATAAACTAAAATTAAATATTACCAAAACAAAGTAAAAATAGACGGTCTAGAAATAGAACAAGTGCCTGAAATTAAATATCTGGGAGTTATTATAGATAATAGACTTACTTTTCGTAGCTATATAAATTTTATCATTAAGAAAGTTGCTAAAAAATTGGATTTTTAGCAAGGATAGCTAGTAAACTGAGTATTAATGCTAGAATTCTAGTCTATAAAACCATTATTGCGCCACACTTTGATTACTGTGCAAGTATCCTCTTTCTTGTTCACGAAGCGGATTTGCAAAGGTTGCAAAAACAACAAAACAGAGCGATGCGAAATATTTTACGGATGTTCTAAATATACGAATATTAAGTTAACGCTAAATATGTTACAGTGGCCAAGTATCAAACAACGTATTTATTTTAATACAGTGGTTTTGATTTACAAAGCTGTTAATAATTTATTACCAAATTATGTGTCGGATCATTTGATACTAAATGCTGACGTTCATCAATATAAAACAAGGAATCGATTTGATTTTAGGCTGCCTAAATTAAATAAAGCGAGTACACAAAATTCTCTGCATTACAAGGGACTAAAAGTCTATAATTCGCTTCCTCAAGAGGTAAAAAAAATGACAAACATTTCTAGTTTTAAAAAATATTTAAGCAGCTTTGTGAAACATTACTATTAATGTTATTAATGATAAATAAGTCAAGATATAATAATAGTGATTCTATGTATTAGTATATTATACTAAATAAATGAACTTACTTCCTTCTTTTCCTCCTCTGATTCTTGAACCAGTCAATCACTTGTTTCATTGTAATGTTATACTGTAGGAAATTAATTTTCTCGGCTTTATTTGGATAAGGATGTTCCACATGTTTTTCGAGCCATGCCTTCATGGCTGTTTTTGCTTCTGCGGGCAGGAAATAAGATGTTTCTGTAATTGCAATATAATATTTAAATATTTAAGCATTTAACTACTGTTTCGTTAAAAATACCAAATAAATGAACTTACTTGATCTTCCTCCGCTGGTTTTTAAACCAGTTATTCACCTGGTCGATTGAAATGTTGTAACGAAGGAATTCTTGTTTTTGTTGTTTGCTGGGATATGGATGTTCTCGATTTGCTATTACCCATTTCTGCATTATTTCTTTCGCCCTCAATGGCAGGAAATATGATTTTTCTGTAATTGCATATGATATTTAAATATTTAAGCATTTAACTACTGTTTCGTTAAAAATACTAAATAAATGAACTTACTTGATCTTCCTCCGCTGGTTTTTAAACCAGTTATT
Source organism: Agriotes lineatus (assembly GCA_940337035.1). Taxonomy (NCBI): domain Eukaryota; kingdom Metazoa; phylum Arthropoda; class Insecta; order Coleoptera; family Elateridae; genus Agriotes; species Agriotes lineatus. Next base: position 359,460 of record CALNHX010000130.1, read on the forward strand.
CACCTGGTCGATTGAAATGTTGTAACGAAGGAATTCTTGTTTTTGTTGTTTGCTGGGATATGGATGTTCTCGATTTGCTATTACCCATTTCTGCATTATTTCTTTCGCCCTCAATGGCAGGAAATATGATTTTTCTGTAATTGCATATGATATTTAAATATTTAAGCATTTAACTACTGTTTCGTTAAAAATACTAAATAAATGAACTTAGTTGATCTTCCTCCGCTGGTTTTTAAACCAGTTATTCACCTGGTCGATTGAAATGTTGTAACGAAGGAATTCTTGTTTTTGTTGTTTGCTGGGATATGGATGTTCTCGATTTGCTATTACCCATTTCTGCATTATTTCTTTCGCCCTCAATGGCAGGAAATATGATTTTTCTGTAATTGCATATGATATTTAAATATTTAAGCATTTAACTACTGTTTCGTTAAAAATACTAAATAAATGAACTTACTTGATCTTCCTCCGCTGGTTTTTAAACCAGTTATTCACCTGGTCGATTGAAATGGTATAACGAAGGAATTCTTGTTTTTGTTGTTTGCTGGGATATGGATGTTCTCGATTTGCTATTACCCATTTCTGCATTATTTCTTTCACCCTCAATGGCAGGAAATATGATTTTTCTGTAATTGCATATGATATTTAAATATTTAAGCATTTAACTACTTTCGTTAAAAATACTAAATAAATGAACTTAGTTGATCTTCCTCCGCTGGTTTTTAAACCAGTTATTCACCTGGTCGATTGAAATGTTGTAACGAAGGAATTCTTGTTTTTGTTGTTTGCTGGGATATGGATGTTCTCGATTTGCTATTACCCATTTCTGCATTATTTCTTTCGCCCTCAATGGCAGGAAATATGATTTTTCTGTAATTGCATATGATATTTAAATATTTAAGCATTTAACTACTGTTTCGTTAAAAATACTAAATAAATGAACTTACTTGATCTTCCTCCGCTGGTTTTTAAACCAGTTATTCACCTGGTCGATTGAAATGGTATAACGAAGGAATTCTTGTTTTTGTTGTTTGCTGGGATATGGATGTTCTCGATTTGCTATTACCCATTTCTGCATTATTTCTTTCGCCCTCAATGGCAGGAAATATGATTTTTCTGTAATTGCATATGATATTTAAATATTTAAGCATTTAACTACTGTTTCGTTAAAAATACTAAATAAATGAACTTACTTGATCTTCCTCCGCTGGTTTTTAAACCAGTTATTCACCTGGTCGATTGAAATGTTGTAACAAAGGAATTCTTGTTTTTGTTGTTTGCTGGGATATGGATGTTCTCGATTTGCTATTACCCATTTCTGCATTATTTCTTTCGCCCTCAATGGCAGGAAATATGATTTTTCTGTAATTGCATATGATATTTAAATATTTAAGCATTTAACTACTGTTTCGTTAAAAATACTAAATAAATGAACTTACTTGATCTTCCTCCGCTGGTTTTTAAACCAGTTATTCACCTGGTCGATTGAAATGTTGTAACGAAGGAATTCTTGTTTTTGTTGTTTGCTGGGATATGGATGTTCTCGATTTGCTATTACCCATTTCTGCATTATTTCTTTCGCCCTCAATGGCAGGAAATATGATTTTTCTGTAATTGCATATGATATTTAAATATTTAAGCATTTAACTACTGTTTCGTTAAAAATACTAAATAAATGAACTTACTTGATCTTCCTCCGCTGGTTTTTAAACCAGTTATTCACCTGGTCGATTGAAATGGTATAACGAAGGAATTCTTGTTTTTGTTGTTTGCTGGGATATGGATGTTCTCGATTTGCTATTACCCATTTCTGCATTATTTCTTTCGCCCTCAATGGCAGGAAATATGATTTTTCTGTAATTGCATATGATATTTAAATATTTAAGCATTTAACTACTGTTTCGTTAAAAATACTAAATAAATGAACTTACTTGATCTTCCTCCGCTGGTTTTTAAACCAGTTATTCACCTGGTCGATTGAAATGTTGTAACGAAGGAATTCTTGTTTTTGTTGTTTGCTGGGATATGGATGTTCTCGATTTGCTATTACCCATTTCTGCATTATTTCTTTCGCCCTCAATGGCAGGAAATATGATTTTTCTGTAATTGCATATGATATTTAAATATTTAAGCATTTAACTACTGTTTCGTTAAAAATACTAAATAAATGAACTTACTTCCTTCTTTTCCTCCTCTGATTCTTGAACCAGTCAATCACTTGTTTCATTGTAATGTTATACTGTAGGAAATTAATTTTCTCGGCTTTATTTGGATAAGGATGTTCCACATGTTTTTCGAGCCATACCTTCATGGCTGTTTTTGCTTCTGCGGGCAGGAAATAAGATGTTTCTGTAATTGCAATATAATATTTAAATATTTAAGCATTTAACTACTGTTTCGTTAAAAATACCAAATAAATGAACTTACTTGATCTTCCTCCGCTGGTTTTTAAACCAGTTATTCACCTGGTCGATTGAAATGGTATAACGAAGGAATTCTTGTTTTTGTTGTTTGCTGGGATATGGATGTTCTCGATTTGCTATTACCCATTTCTGCATTATTTCTTTCGCCCTCAATGGCAGGAAATATGATTTTTCTGTAATTGCATATGATATTTAAATATTTAAGCATTTAACTACTGTTTCGTTAAAAATACTAAATAAATGAACTTACTTGATCTTCCTCCGCTGGTTTTTAAACCAGTTATTCACCTGGTCGATTGAAATGTTGTAACGAAGGAATTCTTGTTTTTGTTGTTTGCTGGGATATGGATGTTCTCGATTTGCTATTACCCATTTCTGCATTATTTCTTTCGCCCTCAATGGCAGGAAATATGATTTTTCTGTAATTGCATATGATATTTAAATATTTAAGCATTTAACTACTGTTTCGTTAAAAATACTAAATAAATGAACTTACTTCCTTCTTTTCCTCCTCTGATTCTTGAACCAGTCAATCACTTGTTTCATTGTAATGTTATACTGTAGGAAATTAATTTTCTCGGCTTTATTTGGATAAGGATGTTCCACATGTTTTTCGAGCCATGCCTTCATGGCTGTTTTTGCTTCTGCGGGCAGGAAATAAGATGTTTCTGTAATTGCAATATAATATTTAAATATTTAAGCATTTAACTACTGTTTCGTTAAAAATACCAAATAAATGAACTTACTTGATCTTCCTCCGCTGGTTTTTAAACCAGTTATTCACCTGGTCGATTGAAATGTTGTAACGAAGGAATTCTTGTTTTTGTTGTTTGCTGGGATATGGATGTTCTCGATTTGCTATTACCCATTTCTGCATTATTTCTTTCGCCCTCAATGGCAGGAAATATGATTTTTCTGTAATTGCATATGATATTTAAATATTTAAGCATTTAACTACTGTTTCGTTAAAAATACTAAATAAATGAACTTAGTTGATCTTCCTCCGCTGGTTTTTAAACCAGTTATTCACCTGGTCGATTGAAATGTTGTAACGAAGGAATTCTTGTTTTTGTTGTTTGCTGGGATATGGATGTTCTCGATTTGCTATTACCCATTTCTGCATTATTTCTTTCGCCCTCAATGGCAGGAAATATGATTTTTCTGTAATTGCATATGATATTTAAATATTTAAGCATTTAACTACTGTTTCGTTAAAAATACTAAATAAATGAACTTAGTTGATCTTCCTCCGCTGGTTTTTAAACCAGTTATTCACCTGGTCGATTGAAATGTTGTAACGAAGGAATTCTTGTTTTTGTTGTTTGGTGGGATATGGATGTTCTCGATTTGCTATTACCCATTTCTGCATTATTTCTTTCGCCCTCAATGGCAGGAAATATGATTTTTCTGTAATTGCATATGATATTTAAATATTTAAGCATTTAACTACTGTTTCGTTAAAAATACTAAATAAATGAACTTAGTTGATCTTCCTCCGCTGGTTTTTAAACCAGTTATTCACCTGGTCGATTGAAATGTTGTAACGAAGGAATTCTTGTTTTTGTTGTTTGCTGGGATATGGATGTTCTCGATTTGCTATTACCCATTTCTGCATTATTTCTTTCGCCCTCAATGGCAGGAAATATGATTTTTCTGTAATTGCATATGATATTTAAATATTTAAGCATTTAACTACTGTTTCGTTAAAAATACTAAATAAATGAACTTAGTTGATCTTCCTCCGCTGGTTTTTAAACCAGTTATTCACCTGGTCGATTGAAATGTTGTAACGAAGGAATTCTTGTTTTTGTTGTTTGCTGGGATATGGATGTTCTCGATTTGCTATTACCCATTTCTGCATTATTTCTTTCGCCCTCAATGGCAGGAAATATGATTTTTCTGTAATTGCATATGATATTTAAATATTTAAGCATTTAACTACTGTTTCGTTAAAAATACTAAATAAATGAACTTAGTTGATCTTCCTCCGCTGGTTTTTAAACCAGTTATTCACCTGGTCGATTGAAATGGTGTAACGAAGGAATTCTTGTTTTTGTTGTTTGCTGGGATATGGATGTTCTCGATTTGATATTACCCATTTCTGCATTATTTCTTTCGCCCTCAATGGCAGGAAATATGATTTTTCTGTAATTGCATATGATATTTAAATATTTAAGCATTTAACTACTGTTTCGTTAAAAATACTAAATAAATGAACTTACTTGATCTTCCTCCGCTGGTTTTTAAACCAGTTATTCACCTGGTCGATTGAAATGGTATAACGAACGAATTCTTGTTTTTGTTGTTTGCTGGGATATGGATGTTCTCGATTTGCTATTACCCATTTCTGCATTATTTCTTTCGCCCTCAATGGCAGGAAATATGATTTTTCTGTAATTGCATATGATATTTAAATATTTAAGCATTTAACTACTGTTTCGTTAAAAATACTAAATAAATGAACTTACTTGATCTTCCTCCGCTGGTTTTTAAACCAGTTATTCACCTGGTCGATTGAAATGGTGTAACGAAGGAATTCTTGTTTTTGTTGTTTGCTGGGATATGGATGTTCTCGATTTGCTATTACCCATTTCTGCATTATTTCTTTCGCCCTCAATGGCAGGAAATATGATTTTTCTGTAATTGCATATGATATTTAAATATTTAAGCATTTAACTACTGTTTCGTTAAAAATACTAAATAAATGAACTTACTTGATCTTCCTCCGCTGGTTTTTAAACCAGTTATTCACCTGGTCGATTGAAATGTTGTAACGAAGGAATTCTTGTTTTTGTTGTTTGCTGGGATATGGATGTTCTCGATTTGCTATTACCCATTTCTGCATTATTTCTTTCGCCCTCAATGGCAGAAAATATGATTTTTCTGTAATTGCATATGATATTTAAATATTTAAGCATTTAACTACTGTTTCGTTAAAAATACTAAATAAATGAACTTACTTGATCTTCCTCCGCTGGTTTTTAAACCAGTTATTCACCTGGTCGATTGAAATGGTGTAACGAAGGAATTCTTGTTTTTGTTGTTTGCTGGGATATGGATGTTCTCGATTTGCTATTACCCATTTCTGCATTATTTCTTTCGCCCTCAATGGCAGGAAATATGATTTTTCTGTAATTGCATATGATATTTAAATATTTAAGCATTTAACTACTGTTTCGTTAAAAATACTAAATAAATGAACTTACTTGATCTTCCTCCGCTGGTTTTTAAACCAGTTATTCACCTGGTCGATTGAAATGTTGTAACGAAGGAATTCTTGTTTTTGTTGTTTGCTGGGATATGGATGTTCTCGGTTTGCTATTACCCATTTCTGCATTATTTCTTTCGCCCTCAATGGCAGGAAATATGATTTTTCTGTAATTGCATATGATATTTAAATATTTAAGCATTTAACTACTGTTTCGTTAAAAATACTAAATAAATGAACTTACTTGATCTTCCTCCGCTGGTTTTTAAACCAGTTATTCACCTGGTCGATTGAAATGTTGTAACGAAGGAATTCTTGTTTTTGTTGTTTGCTGGGATATGGATGTTCTCGATTTGCTATTACCCATTTCTGCATTATTTCTTTCGCCCTCAATGGCAGGAAATATGATTTTTCTGTAATTGCATATGATATTTAAATATTTAAGCATTTAACTACTGTTTCGTTAAAAATACTAAATAAATGAACTTAGTTGATCTTCCTCCGCTGGTTTTTAAACCAGTTATTCACCTGGTCGATTGAAATGTTGTAACGAAGGAATTCTTGTTTTTGTTGTTTGCTGGGATATGGATGTTCTCGATTTGCTATTACCCATTTCTGCATTATTTCTTTCGCCCTCAATGGCAGGAAATATGATTTTTCTGTAATTGCATATGATATTTAAATATTTAAGCATTTAACTACTGTTTCGTTAAAAATACTAAATAAATGAACTTAGTTGATCTTCCTCCGCTGGTTTTTAAACCAGTTATTCACCTGGTCGATTGAAATGGTGTAACGAAGGAATTCTTGTTTTTGTTGTTTGCTGGGATATGGATGTTCTCGATTTGATATTACCCATTTCTGCATTATTTCTTTCGCCCTCAATGGCAGGAAATATGATTTTTCTGTAATTGCATATGATATTTAAATATTTAAGCATTTAACTACTGTTTCGTTAAAAATACTAAATAAATGAACTTACTTGATCTTCCTCCGCTGGTTTTTAAACCAGTTATTCACCTGGTCGATTGAAATGGTATAACGAACGAATTCTTGTTTTTGTTGTTTGCTGGGATATGGATGTTCTCGATTTGCTATTACCCATTTCTGCATTATTTCTTTCGCCCTCAATGGCAGGAAATATGATTTTTCTGTAATTGCATATGATATTTAAATATTTAAGCATTTAACTACTGTTTCGTTAAAAATACTAAATAAATGAACTTACTTGATCTTCCTCCGCTGGTTTTTAAACCAGTTATTCACCTGGTCGATTGAAATGGTGTAACGAAGGAATTCTTGTTTGTGTTGTTTGCTGGGATATGGATGTTCTCGATTTGCTATTACCCATTTCTGCATTATTTCTTTCGCCCTCAATGGCAGGAAATATGATTTTTCTGTAATTGCATATGATATTTAAATATTTAAGCATTTAACTACTGTTTCGTTAAAAATACTAAATAAATGAACTTACTTGATCTTCCTCCGCTGGTTTTTAAACCAGTTATTCACCTGGTCGATTGAAATGTTGTAACGAAGGAATTCTTGTTTTTGTTGTTTGCTGGGATATGGATGTTCTCGATTTGCTATTACCCATTTCTGCATTATTTCTTTCGCCCTCAATGGCAGAAAATATGATTTTTCTGTAATTGCATATGATATTTAAATATTTAAGCATTTAACTACTGTTTCGTTAAAAATACTAAATAAATGAACTTACTTGATCTTCCTCCGCTGGTTTTTAAACCAGTTATTCACCTGGTCGATTGAAATGGTGTAACGAAGGAATTCTTGTTTTTGTTGTTTGCTGGGATATGGATGTTCTCGATTTGCTATTACCCATTTCTGCATTATTTCTTTCGCCCTCAATGGCAGGAAATATGATTTTTCTGTAATTGCATATGATATTTAAATATTTAAGCATTTAACTACTGTTTCGTTAAAAATACTAAATAAATGAACTTACTTGATCTTCCTCCGCTGGTTTTTAAACCAGTTATTCACCTGGTCGATTGAAATGTTGTAACGAAGGAATTCTTGTTTTTGTTGTTTGCTGGGATATGGATGTTCTCGGTTTGCTATTACCCATTTCTGCATTATTTCTTTCGCCCTCAATGGCAGGAAATATGATTTTTCTGTAATTGCATATGATATTTAAATATTTAAGCATTTAACTACTGTTTCGTTAAAAATACTAAATAAATGAACTTACTTGATCTTCCTCCGCTGGTTTTTAAACCAGTTATTCACCTGGTCGATTGAAATGTTGTAACGAAGGAATTCTTGTTTTTGTTGTTTGCTGGGATATGGATGTTCTCGATTTGCTATTACCCATTTCTGCATTATTTCTTTCGCCCTCAATGGCAGGAAATATGATTTTTCTGTAATTGCATATGATATTTAAATATTTAAGCATTTAACTACTGTTTCGTTAAAAATACTAAATAAATGAACTTACTTGATCTTCCTCCGCTGGTTTTTAAACCAGTTATTCACCTGGTCGATTGAAATGTTGTAACGAAGGAATTCTTGTTTTTGTTGTTTGCTGGGATATGGATGTTCTCGATTTGCTATTACCCATTTCTGCATTATTTCTTTCGCCCTCAATGGCAGGAAATATGATTTTTCTGTAATTGCATATGATATTTAAATATTTAAGCATTTAACTACTGTTTCGTTACAAATACTAAATAAATGAACTTACTTGATCTTCCTCCGCTGGTTTTTAAACCAGTTATTCACCTGGTCGATTGAAATGTTGTAACAAAGGAATTCTTGTTTTTGTTGTTTGCTGGGATATGGATGTTCTCGATTTGCTATTACCCATTTCTGCATTATTTCTTTCGCCCTCAATGGCAGGAAATATGATTTTTCTGTAATTGCATATGATATTTAAATATTTAAGCATTTAACTACTGTTTCGTTAAAAATACTAAATAAATGAACTTACTTCCTTCTTTTCCTCCTCTGATTCTTGAACCAGTCAATCACTTGTTTCATTGTAATGTTATACTGTAGGAAATTAATTTTCTCGGCTTTATTTGGATAAGGATGTTCCACATGTTTTTCGAGCCATGCCTTCATGGCTGTTTTTGCTTCTGCGGGCAGGAAATAAGATGTTTCTGTAATTGCAATATAATATTTAAATATTTAAGCATTTAACTACTGTTTCGTTAAAAATACCAAATAAATGAACTTACTTGATCTTCCTCCGCTGGTTTTTAAACCAGTTATTCACCTGGTCGATTGAAATGGTATAACGAAGGAATTCTTGTTTTTGTTGTTTGCTGGGATATGGATGGTCTCGATTTGCTATTACCCATTTCTGCATTATTTCTTTCGCCCTCAATGGCAGGAAATATGATTTTTCTGTAATTGCATATGATATTTAAATATTTAAGCATTTAACTACTGTTTCGTTAAAAATACTAAATAAATGAACTTACTTGATCTTCCTCCGCTGGTTTTTAAACCAGTTATTCACCTGGTCGATTGAAATGTTGTAACGAAGGAATTCTTGTTTTTGTTGTTTGCTGGGATATGGATGTTCTCGATTTGCTATTACCCATTTCTGCATTATTTCTTTCGCCCTCAATGGCAGGAAATATGATTTTTCTGTAATTGCATATGATATTTAAATATTTAAGCATTTAACTACTGTTTCGTTAAAAATACCAAATAAATGAACTTACTTGATCTTCCTCCGCTGGTTTTTAAACCAGTTATTCACCTGGTCGATTGAAATGTTGTAACGAAGGAATTCTTGTTTTTGTTGTTTGCTGGGATATGGATGTTCTCGATTTGCTATTACCCATTTCTGCATTATTTCTTTCGCCCTCAATGGCAGGAAATATGATTTTTCTGTAATTGCATATGATATTTAAATATTTAAGCATTTAACTACTGTTTCGTTACAAATACTAAATAAATGAACTTACTTGATCTTCCTCCGCTGGTTTTCAAACCAGTTATTCACCTGGTCGATTGAAATGTTGTAACGAAGGAATTCTTGTTTTTGTTGTTTGCTGGGATATGGATGTTCTCCATTTGCTATTACCCATTTCTGCATTATTTCTTTCGCCCTCAATGGCAGGAAATATGATTTTTCTGTAATTGCATATGATATTTAAATATTTAAGCATTTAACTACTGTTTCGTTAAAAATACCAAATAAATGAACTTACTTGATCTTCCTCCGCTGGTTTTTAAACCAGTTATTCACCTGGTCGATTGAAATGTTGTAACGAAGGAATTCTTGTTTTTGTTGTTTGCTGGGATATGGATGTTCTCGATTTGCTATTACCCATTTCTGCATTATTTCTTTCGCCCTCAATGGCAGGAAATATGATTTTTCTGTAATTGCATATGATATTTAAATATTTAAGCATTTAACTACTGTTTCGTTAAAAATACTAAATAAATGAACTTAGTTGATCTTCCTCCGCTGGTTTTTAAACCAGTTATTCACCTGGTCGATTGAAATGTTGTAACGAAGGAATTCTTGTTTTTGTTGTTTGCTGGGATATGGATGTTCTCGATTTGCTATTACCCATTTCTGCATTATTTCTTTCGCCCTCAATGGCAGGAAATATGATTTTTCTGTAATTGCATATGATATTTAAATATTTAAGCATTTAACTACTGTTTCGTTAAAAATACTAAATAAATGAACTTACTTGATCTTCCTCCGCTGGTTTTTAAACCAGTTATTCACCTGGTCGATTGAAATGTTGTAACGAAGGAATTCTTGTTTTTGTTGTTTGCTGGGATATGGATGTTCTCGATTTGCTATTACCCATTTCTGCATTATTTCTTTCGCCCTCAATGGCAGGAAATATGATTTTTCTGTAATTGCATATGATATTTAAATATTTAAGCATTTAACTACTGTTTCGTTAAAAATACTAAATAAATGAACTTACTTCCTTCTTTTCCTCCTCTGATTCTTGAACCAGTCAATCACTTGTTTCATTGTAATGTTATACTGTAGGAAATTAATTTTCTCGGCTTTATTTGGATAAGGATGTTCCACATGTTTTTCGAGCCATGCCTTCATGGCTGTTTTTGCTTCTGCGGGCAGGAAATAAGATGTTTCTGTAATTGCAATATAATATTTAAATATTTAAGCATTTAACTACTGTTTCGTTAAAAATACCAAATAAATGAACTTACTTGATCTTCCTCCGCTGGTTTTTAAACCAGTTATTCACCTGGTCGATTGAAATGGTATAACGAAGGAATTCTTGTTTTTGTTGTTTGCTGGGATATGGATGGTCTCGATTTGCTATTACCCATTTCTGCATTATTTCTTTCGCCCTCAATGGCAGGAAATATGATTTTTCTGTAATTGCATATGATATTTAAATATTTAAGCATTTAACTACTGTTTCGTTAAAAATACCAAATAAATGAACTTACTTGATCTTCCTCCGCTGGTTTTTAAACCAGTTATTCACCTGGTCGATTGAAATGTTGTAACGAAGGAATTCTTGTTTTTGTTGTTTGCTGGGATATGGATGTTCTCGATTTGCTATTACCCATTTCTGCATTATTTCTTTCGCCCTCAATGGCAGGAAATATGATTTTTCTGTAATTGCATATGATATTTAAATATTTAAGCATTTAACTACTGTTTCGTTAAAAATACCAAATAAATGAACTTACTTGATCTTCCTCCGCTGGTTTTTAAACCAGTTATTCACCTGGTCGATTGAAATGTTGTAACGAAGGAATTCTTGTTTTTGTTGTTTGCTGGGATATGGATGTTCTTGATTTGCTATTACCCATTTCTGCATTATTTCTTTCGCCCTCAATGGCAGGAAATATGATTTTTCTGTAATTGCATATGATATTTAAATATTTAAGCATTTAACTACTGTTTCGTTACAAATACTAAATAAATGAACTTACTTGATCTTCCTCCGCTGGTTTTTAAACCAGTTATTCACCTGGTCGATTGAAATGTTGTAACGAAGGAATTCTTGTTTTTGTTGTTTGCTGGGATATGGATGTTCTCGATTTGCTATTACCCATTTCTGCATTATTTCTTTCGCCCTCAATGGCAGGAAATATGATTTTTCTGTAATTGCATATGATATTTAAATATTTAAGCATTTAACTACTGTTTCGTTACAAATACTAAATAAATGAACTTACTTGATCTTCCTCCGCTGGTTTTCAAACCAGTTATTCACCTGGTCGATTGAAATGTTGTAACGAAGGAATTCTTGTTTTACTTGTTTGCTGGGATATGGATGTTCTCGATTTGCTATTACCCATTTCTGCATTATTTCTTTCGCCCTCAATGGCAGGAAATATGATTTTTCTGTAATTGCATATGATATTTAAATATTTAAGCATTTAACTACTGTTTCGTTAAAAATACCAAATAAATGAACTTACTTGATCTTCCTCCGCTGGTTTTTAAACCAGTTATTCACCTGGTCGATTGAAATGTTGTAACGAAGGAATTCTTGTTTTTGTTGTTTGCTGGGATATGGATGTTCTCGATTTGCTATTACCCATTTCTGCATTATTTCTTTCGCCCTCAATGGCAGGAAATATGATTTTTCTGTAATTGCATATGATATTTAAATATTTAAGCATTTAACTACTGTTTCGTTAAAAATACCAAATAAATGAACTTACTTGATCTTCCTCCGCTGGTTTTTAAACCAGTTATTCACCTGGTCGATTGAAATGTTGTAACGAAGGAATTCTTGTTTTTGTTGTTTGCTGGGATATGGATGTTCTCGATTTGCTATTACCCATTTCTGCATTATTTCTTTCGCCCTCAATGGCAGGAAATATGATTTTTCTGTAATTGCATATGATATTTAAATATTTAAGCATTTAACTACTGTTTCGTTAAAAATACCAAATAAATGAACTTACTTGATCTTCCTCCGCTGGTTTTTAAACCAGTTATTCACCTGGTCGATTGAAATGTTGTAACGAAGGAATTCTTGTTTTTGTTGTTTGCTGGGATATGGATGTTCTTGATTTGCTATTACCCATTTCTGCATTATTTCTTTCGCCCTCAATGGCAGGAAATATGATTTTTCTGTAATTGCATATGATATTTAAATATTTAAGCATTTAACTACTGTTTCGTTACAAATACTAAATAAATGAACTTACTTGATCTTCCTCCGCTGGTTTTTAAACCAGTTATTCACCTGGTCGATTGAAATGTTGTAACGAAGGAATTCTTGTTTTTGTTGTTTGCTGGGATATGGATGTTCTCGATTTGCTATTACCCATTTCTGCATTATTTCTTTCGCCCTCAATGGCAGGAAATATGATTTTTCTGTAATTGCATATGATATTTAAATATTTAAGCATTTAACTACTGTTTCGTTACAAATACTAAATAAATGAACTTACTTGATCTTCCTCCGCTGGTTTTCAAACCAGTTATTCACCTGGTCGATTGAAATGTTGTAACGAAGGAATTCTTGTTTTACTTGTTTGCTGGGATATGGATGTTCTCGATTTGCTATTACCCATTTCTGCATTATTTCTTTCGCCCTCAATGGCAGGAAATATGATTTTTCTGTAATTGCATATGATATTTAAATATTTAAGCATTTAACTACTGTTTCGTTAAAAATACCAAATAAATGAACTTACTTGATCTTCCTCCGCTGGTTTTTAAACCAGTTATTCACCTGGTCGATTGAAATGTTGTAACGAAGGAATTCTTGTTTTTGTTGTTTGCTGGGATATGGATGTTCTCGATTTGCTATTACCCATTTCTGCATTATTTCTTTCGCCCTCAATGGCAGGAAATATGATTTTTCTGTAATTGCATATGATATTTAAATATTTAAGCATTTAACTACTGTTTCGTTAAAAATACCAAATAAATGAACTTACTTGATCTTCCTCCGCTGGTTTTTAAACCAGTTATTCACCTGGTCGATTGAAATGGTATAACGAAGGAATTCTTGTTTTTGTTGTTTGCTGGGATATGGATGTTCTCGATTTGCTATTACCCATTTCTGCATTATTTGTTTCGCCCTCAATGGCAGGAAATATGATTTTTCTGTAATTGCATATGATATTTAAATATTTAAGCATTTAACTACTGTTTCGTTACAAATACTAAATAAATGAACTTACTTGATCTTCCTCCGCTGGTTTTTAAACCAGTTATTCACCTGGTCGATTGAAATGGTGTAACGAAGGAATTCTTGTTTTTGTTGTTTGCTGGGATATGGATGTTCTCGATTTGCTATTACCCATTTCTGCATTATTTCTTTCGCCCTCAATGGCAGGAAATATGATTTTTCTGTAATTGCATATGATATTTAAATATTTAAGCATTTAACTACTGTTTCGTTAAAAATACTAAATAAATGAACTTACTTCCTTCTTTTCCTCCTCTGATTCTTGAACCAGTCAATCACTTGTTTCATTGTAATGTTATACTGTAGGAAATTAATTTTCTCGGCTTTATTTGGATAAGGATGTTCCACATGTTTTTCGAGCCATGCCTTCATGGCTGTTTTTGCTTCTGCGTGCAGGAAATAAGATGTTTCTGTATTTGCAATATAATATTTAAATATTTAAGCATTTAACTACTGTTTCGTTAAAAATACTAAATAAATGAACTTACTTGATCTTCCTCCGCTGGTTTTTAAACCAGTTATTCACCTGGTCGATTGAAATGTTGTAACGAAGGAATTCTTGTTTTTGTTGTTTGCTGGGATATGGATGTTCTCGATTTGCTATTACCCATTTCTGCATTATTTCTTTCGCCCTCAATGGCAGGAAATATGATTTTTCTGTAATTGCATATGATATTTAAATATTTAAGCATTTAACTACTGTTTCGTTAAAAATACTAAATAAATGAACTTACTTCCTTCTTTTCCTCCTCTGATTCTTGAACCAGTCAATCACTTGTTTCATTGTAATGTTATACTGTAGGAAATTAATTTTCTCGGCTTTATTTAGATAAGGATGTTCCACATGTTTTTCGAGCCATGCCTTCATGGCTGTTTTTGCTTCTGCGGGCAGGAAATAAGATGTTTCTGTAATTGCAATATAATATTTAAGCATTTAACTACTGTTTCGTTAAAATACCAAATAATTGAACTTACTTGATCTTCCTCCGCTGGTTTTTAAACCAGTTATTCACCTGGTCGATTGAAATGGTATAACGAAGGAATTCTTGTTTTTGTTGTTTGCTGGGATATGGATGTTCTCGATTTGCTATTACCCATTTCTGCATTATTTCTTTCGCCCTCAATGGCAGGAAATATGATTTTTCTGTAATTGCATATGATATTTAAATATTTAAGCATTTAACTACTGTTTCGTTAAAAATACTAAATAAATGAACTTACTTCCTTCTTTTCCTCCTCTGATTCTTGAACCAGTCAATCACTTGTTTCATTGTAATGTTATACTGTAGGAAATTAATTTTCTCGGCTTTATTTGGATAAGGATGTTCCACATGTTTTTCGAGCCATACCTTCATGGCTGTTTTTGCTTCTGCGGGCAGGAAATAAGATGTTTCTGTAATTGCAATATAATATTTAAATATTTAAGCATTTAACTACTGTTTCGTTAAAAATACCAAATAAATGAACTTACTTGATCTTCCTCCGCTGGTTTTTAAACCAGTTATTCACCTGGTCGATTGAAATGGTATAACGAAGGAATTCTTGTTTTTGTTGTTTGCTGGGATATGGATGTTCTCGATTTGCTATTACCCATTTCTGCATTATTTCTTTCGCCCTCAATGGCAGGAAATATGATTTTTCTGTAATTGCATATGATATTTAAATATTTAAGCATTTAACTACTGTTTCGTTAAAAATACTAAATAAATGAACTTACTTGATCTTCCTCCGCTGGTTTTTAAACCAGTTATTCACCTGGTCGATTGAAATGTTGTAACGAAGGAATTCTTGTTTTTGTTGTTTGCTGGGATATGGATGTTCTCGATTTGCTATTACCCATTTCTGCATTATTTCTTTCGCCCTCAATGGCAGGAAATATGATTTTTCTGTAATTGCATATTATATTTAAATATTTAAGCATTTAACTACTGTTTCGTTAAAAATACTAAATAAATGAACTTACTTCCTTCTTTTCCTCCTCTGATTCTTGAACCAGTCAATCACTTGTTTCATTGTAATGTTATACTGTAGGAAATTAATTTTCTCGGCTTTATTTGGATAAGGATGTTCCACATGTTTTTCGAGCCATGCCTTCATGGCTGTTTTTGCTTCTGCGGGCAGGAAATAAGATGTTTCTGTAATTGCAATATAATATTTAAATATTTAAGCATTTAACTACTGTTTCGTTAAAAATACCAAATAAATGAACTTACTTGATCTTCCTCCGCTGGTTTTTAAACCAGTTATTCACCTGGTCGATTGAAATGGTATAACAAAGGAATTCTTGTTTTTGTTGTTTGCTGGGATATGGATGTTCTCGATTTGCTATTACCCATTTCTGCATTATTTCTTTCGCCCTCAATGGCAGGAAATATGATTTTTCTGTAATTGCATATGATATTTAAATATTTAAGCATTTAACTACTGTTTCGTTAAAAATACTAAATAAATGAACTTACTTGATCTTCCTCCGCTGGTTTTTAAACCAGTTATTCACCTGGTCGATTGAAATGTTGTAACGAAGGAATTCTTGTTTTTGTTGTTTGCTGGGATATGGATGTTCTCGATTTGCTATTACCCATTTCTGCATTATTTCTTTCGCCCTCAATGGCAGGAAATATGATTTTTCTGTAATTGCATATGATATTTAAATATTTAAGCATTTAACTACTGTTTCGTTAAAAATACCAAATAAATGAACTTACTTGATCTTCCTCCGCTGGTTTTTAAACCAGTTATTCACCTGGTCGATTGAAATGGTATAACGAAGGAATTCTTGTTTTTGTTGTTTGCTGGGATATGGATGTTCTCGATTTGCTATTACCCATTTCTGCATTATTTCTTTCGCCCTCAATGGCAGGAAATATGATTTTTCTGTAATTGCATATGATATTTAAATATTTAAGCATTTAACTACTGTTTCGTTAAAAATACTAAATAAATGAACTTACTTCCTTCTTTTCCTCCTCTGATTCTTGAACCAGTCAATCACTTGTTTCATTGTAATGTTATACTGTAGGAAATTAATTTCTCGGCTTTATTTGGATAAGGATGTTCCACATGTTTTTCGAGCCATACCTTCATGGCTGTTTTTGCTTCTGCGGGCAGGAAATAAGATGTTTCTGTAATTGCAATATAATATTTAAATATTTAAGCATTTAACTACTGTTTCGTTAAAAATACCAAATAAATGAACTTACTTGATCTTCCTCCGCTGGTTTTTAAACCAGTTATTCACCTGGTCGATTGAAATGGTATAACGAAGGAATTCTTGTTTTTGTTGTTTGCTGGGATATGGATGTTCTCGATTTGCTATTACCCATTTCTGCATTATTTCTTTCGCCCTCAATGGCAGGAAATATGATTTTTCTGTAATTGCATATGATATTTAAATATTTAAACATTTAACTACTGTTTCGTTAAAAATACTAAATAAATGAACTTACTTGATCTTCCTCCGCTGGTTTTTAAACCAGTTATTCACCTGGTCGATTGAAATGTTGTAACGAAGGAATTCTTGTTTTTGTTGTTTGCTGGGATATGGATGTTCTCGATTTGCTATTACCCATTTCTGCATTATTTCTTTCGCCCTCAATGGCAGGAAATATGATTTTTCTGTAATTGCATATGATATTTAAATATTTAAGCATTTAACTACTGTTTCGTTAAAAATACTAAATAAATGAACTTACTTGATCTTCCTCCGCTGGTTTTTAAACCAGTTATTCACCTGGTCGATTGAAATGTTGTAACGAAGGAATTCTTGTTTTTGTTGTTTGCTGGGATATGGATGTTCTCGATTTGCTATTACCCATTTCTGCATTATTTCTTTCGCCCTCAATGGCAGGAAATACGACTTCTCTGTAATTGCATATGATATTTAAATATTTAAGCATTTAACTACTGTTTCGTTAAAAATACTAAATAAATGAACTTACTTCCTTCTTTTCCTCCTCTGATTCTTGAACCAGTCAATCACTTGTTTCATTGTAATGTTATACTGTAGGAAATTAATTTTCTCGGCTTTATTTGGATAAGGATGTTCCACATGTTTTTCGCGCCATGCCTTCATGGCTGTTTTTGCTTCTGCGGGCAGGAAATAAGATGTTTCTGTAATTGCAATATAATATTTAAATATTTAAGCATTTAACTACTGTTTCGTTAAAAATACCAAATAAATGAACTTACTTGATCTTCCTCCGCTGGTTTTTAAACCAGTTATTCACCTGGTCGATTGAAATGGTATAACGAAGGAATTCTTGTTTTTGTTGTTTGCTGGGATATGGATGTTCTCGATTTGCTATTACCCATTTCTGCATTATTTCTTTCGTCCTCAATGGCAGGAAATATGATTTTTCTGTAATTGCATATGATATTTAAATATTTAAGCATTTAACTACTGTTTCGTTACAAATACTAAATAAATGAACTTACTTGATCTTCCTCCGCTGGTTTTTAAACCAGTTATTCACCTGGTCGATTGAAATGTTGTAACGAAGGAATTCTTGTTTTTGTTGTTTGCTGGGATATGGATGTTCTCGATTTGCTATTACCCATTTCTGCATTATTTCTTTCGCCCTCAATGGCAGGAAATATGATTTTTCTGTAATTGCATATGATATTTAAATATTTAAGCATTTAACTACTGTTTCGTTAAAAATACTAAATAAATGAACTTACTTCCTTCTTTTCCTCCTCTGATTCTTGAACCAGTCAATCACTTGTTTCATTGTAATGTTATACTGTAGGAAATTAATTTTCTCGGCTTTATTTGGATAAGGATGTTCCACATGTTTTTCGAGCCATGCCTTCATGGCTGTTTTTGCTTCTGCGTGCAGGAAATAAGATGTTTCTGTATTTGCAATATAATATTTAAATATTTAAGCATTTAACTACTGTTTCGTTAAAAATACTAAATAAATGAACTTACTTCATTTTCCTCCGCTGGTTTTTAAACCAGTTAGTGACCTGGTCCATTGATATATTGTACTGGAGGAATTGTTGTTTCTCGTGTTTGTTTGGGTAAGGGTGCTTTACATTTTCTTCTATCCATAACTGCATCATCTCTTTCGCCCTGGTGGGTAGGTAATACGACTTCTCTGTAATTGCATATGATATTTAAATATTTAAGCATTTAACTACTGTTTCGTTAAAAATACTAAATAAATGAACTTACTTCATTTTCCTCCGCTGGTTTTTAAACCAGTTAGTGACCTGGTCCATTGATATATTGTACTGGAGGAATTGTTGTTTCTCGTGTTTGTTTGGGTAAGGGTGCTTTACATTTTCTTCTATCCATAACTGCATCATCTCTTTCGCCCTGGTGGGTAGGTAATACGACTTCTCTGTAATTGCATATGATATTTAAATATTTAAGCATTTAACTACTGTTTCGTTAAAAATACTAAATAAATGAACTTACTTCATTTTCCTCCGCTGGTTTTTAAACCAGTTATTCACCTGGTCGATTGAAATGGTATAACGAAGGAATTCTTGTTTTTGTTGTTTGCTGGGATATGGATGTTCTCGATTTGCTATTACCCATTTCTGCATTATTTCTTTCGCCCTCAATGGCAGGAAATATGATTTTTCTGTAATTGCATATGATATTTAAATATTTAAGCATTTAACTACTGTTTCGTTAAAAATACTAAATAAATGAACTTACTTCCTTCTTTTCCTCCTCTGATTCTTGAACCAGTCAATCACTTGTTTCATTGTAATGTTATACTGTAGGAAATTAATTTTCTCGGCTTTATTTGGATAAGGATGTTCCACATGTTTTTCGAGCCATACCTTCATGGCTGTTTTTGCTTCTGCGGGCAGGAAATAAGATGTTTCTGTAATTGCAATATAATATTTAAATATTTAAGCATTTAACTACTGTTTCGTTAAAAATACCAAATAAATGAACTTACTTGATCTTCCTCCGCTGGTTTTTAAACCAGTTATTCACCTGGTCGATTGAAATGGTATAACGAAGGAATTCTTGTTTTTGTTGTTTGCTGGGATATGGATGTTCTCGATTTGCTATTACCCATTTCTGCATTATTTCTTTCGCCCTCAATGGCAGGAAATATGATTTTTCTGTAATTGCATATGATATTTAAATATTTAAACATTTAACTACTGTTTCGTTAAAAATACTAAATAAATGAACTTACTTGATCTTCCTCCGCTGGTTTTTAAACCAGTTATTCACCTGGTCGATTGAAATGTTGTAACGAAGGAATTCTTGTTTTTGTTGTTTGCTGGGATATGGATGTTCTCGATTTGCTATTACCCATTTCTGCATTATTTCTTTCGCCCTCAATGGCAGGAAATATGATTTTTCTGTAATTGCATATGATATTTAAATA
Organism: Agriotes lineatus; assembly: GCA_940337035.1. Classification (NCBI taxonomy): domain Eukaryota; kingdom Metazoa; phylum Arthropoda; class Insecta; order Coleoptera; family Elateridae; genus Agriotes; species Agriotes lineatus. The sequence goes on from CALNHX010000130.1 coordinate 379,582, forward strand.
TTTAAGCATTTAACTACTGTTTCGTTAAAAATACTAAATAAATGAACTTACTTGATCTTCCTCCGCTGGTTTTTAAACCAGTTATTCACCTGGTCGATTGAAATGTTGTAACGAAGGAATTCTTGTTTTTGTTGTTTGCTGGGATATGGATGTTCTCGATTTGCTATTACCCATTTCTGCATTATTTCTTTCGCCCTCAATGGCAGGAAATACGACTTCTCTGTAATTGCATATGATATTTAAATATTTAAGCATTTAACTACTGTTTCGTTAAAAATACTAAATAAATGAACTTACTTCCTTCTTTTCCTCCTCTGATTCTTGAACCAGTCAATCACTTGTTTCATTGTAATGTTATACTGTAGGAAATTAATTTTCTCGGCTTTATTTGGATAAGGATGTTCCACATGTTTTTCGCGCCATGCCTTCATGGCTGTTTTTGCTTCTGCGGGCAGGAAATAAGATGTTTCTGTAATTGCAATATAATATTTAAATATTTAAGCATTTAACTACTGTTTCGTTAAAAATACCAAATAAATGAACTTACTTGATCTTCCTCCGCTGGTTTTTAAACCAGTTATTCACCTGGTCGATTGAAATGGTATAACGAAGGAATTCTTGTTTTTGTTGTTTGCTGGGATATGGATGTTCTCGATTTGCTATTACCCATTTCTGCATTATTTCTTTCGTCCTCAATGGCAGGAAATATGATTTTTCTGTAATTGCATATGATATTTAAATATTTAAGCATTTAACTACTGTTTCGTTACAAATACTAAATAAATGAACTTACTTGATCTTCCTCCGCTGGTTTTTAAACCAGTTATTCACCTGGTCGATTGAAATGTTGTAACGAAGGAATTCTTGTTTTTGTTGTTTGCTGGGATATGGATGTTCTCGATTTGCTATTACCCATTTCTGCATTATTTCTTTCGCCCTCAATGGCAGGAAATATGATTTTTCTGTAATTGCATATGATATTTAAATATTTAAGCATTTAACTACTGTTTCGTTAAAAATACTAAATAAATGAACTTACTTCCTTCTTTTCCTCCTCTGATTCTTGAACCAGTCAATCACTTGTTTCATTGTAATGTTATACTGTAGAGGAATTGTTGTTTCTCGTGTTTGTTTTGGGTAAGGGTGCTTTACATTTTCTTCTACCATAACTGCATCATCTCTTTCGCCCTGGTGGGTAGGTAATACGACTTCTCTGTAATTGCATATGATATTTAAATATTTAAGCATTTACTACTGTTTCGTTAAAAATACTAAATAAATGAAACTTACTCATTTTCCTCCGCTGGTTTTTAAACCAGTTAGTGACCTGGTCCATTGATATATTGTACTGGAGGAATTGTTGTTTCTCGTGTTTGTTTGGGTAAGGGTGCTTTACATTTTCTTCTATCCATAACTGCATCATCTCTTTCGCCCTGGTGGGTAGGTAATACGACTTCTCTGTAATTGCATATGATATTTAAATATTTAAGCATTTAACTACTGTTTCGTTAAAAATACTAAATAAATGAACTTACTTCATTTTCCTCCGCTGGTTTTTAAACCAGTTAGTGACCTGGTCCATTGATATATTGTACTGGAGGAATTGTTGTTTCTCGTGTTTGTTTGGGTAAGGGTGCTTTACATTTTCTTCTATCCATAACTGCATCATCTCTTTCGCCCTGGTGGGTAGGTAATACGACTTCTCTGTAATTGCATATGATATTTAAATATTTAAGCATTTAACTACTGTTTCGTTAAAAATACTAAATAAATGAACTTACTTCATTTTCCTCCGCTGGTTTTTAAACCAGTTAGTGACCTGGTCCATTGATATATTGTACTGGAGGAATTGTTGTTTCTCGTGTTTGTTTGGGTAAGGGTGCTTTACATTTTCTTCTATCCATAACTGCATCATCTCTTTCGCCCTGGTGGGTAGGTAATACGACTTCTCTGTAATTGCATATGATATTTAAATATTTAAGCATTTAACTACTGTTTCGTTAAAAATACTAAATAAATGAACTTACTTCATTTTCCTCCGCTGGTTTTTAAACCAGTTAGTGACCTGGTCCATTGATATATTGTACTGGAGGAATTGTTGTTTCTCGTGTTTGTTTGGGTAAGGGTGCTTTACATTTTCTTCTATCCATAACTGCATCATCTCTTTCGCCCTGGTGGGTAGGTAATACGACTTCTCTGTAATTGCATATGATATTTAAATATTTAAGCATTTAACTACTGTTTCGTTAAAAATACTAAATAAATGAACTTACTTCATTTTCCTCCGCTGGTTTTTAAACCAGTTAGTGACCTGGTCCATTGATATATTGTACTGGAGGAATTGTTGTTTCTCGTGTTTGTTTGGGTAAGGGTGCTTTACATTTTCTTCTATCCATAACTGCATCATCTCTTTCGCCCTGGTGGGTAGGTAATACGACTTCTCTGTAATTGCATATGATATTTAAATATTTAAGCATTTAACTACTGTTTCGTTAAAAATACTAAATAAATGAACTTACTTCATTTTCCTCCGCTGGTTTTTAAACCAGTTAGTGACCTGGTCCATTGATATATTGTACTGGAGGAATTGTTGTTTCTCGTGTTTGTTTGGGTAAGGGTGCTTTACATTTTCTTCTATCCATAACTGCATCATCTCTTTCGCCCTGGTGGGTAGGTAATACGACTTCTCTGTAATTGCATATGATATTTAAATATTTAAGCATTTAACTACTGTTTCGTTAAAAATACTAAATAAATGAACTTACTTCATTTTCCTCCGCTGGTTTTTAAACCAGTTAGTGACCTGGTCCATTGATATATTGTACTGGAGGAATTGTTGTTTCTCGTGTTTGTTTGGGTAAGGGTGCTTTACATTTTCTTCTATCCATAACTGCATCATCTCTTTCGCCCTGGTGGGTAGGTAATACGACTTCTCTGTAATTGCATATGATATTTAAATATTTAAGCATTTAACTACTGTTTCGTTAAAAATACTAAATAAATGAACTTACTTCATTTTCCTCCGCTGGTTTTTAAACCAGTTAGTGACCTGGTCCATTGATATATTGTACTGGAGGAATTGTTGTTTCTCGTGTTTGTTTGGGTAAGGGTGCTTTACATTTTCTTCTATCCATAACTGCATCATCTCTTTCGCCCTGGTGGGTAGGTAATACGACTTCTCTGTAATTGCATATGATATTTAAATATTTAAGCATTTAACTACTGTTTCGTTAAAAATACTAAATAAATGAACTTACTTCATTTTCCTCCGCTGGTTTTTAAACCAGTTAGTGACCTGGTCCATTGATATATTGTACTGGAGGAATTGTTGTTTCTCGTGTTTGTTTGGGTAAGGGTGCTTTACATTTTCTTCTATCCATAACTGCATCATCTCTTTCGCCCTGGTGGGTAGGTAATACGACTTCTCTGTAATTGCATATGATATTTAAATATTTAAGCATTTAACTACTGTTTCGTTAAAAATACTAAATAAATGAACTTACTTCATTTTCCTCCGCTGGTTTTTAAACCAGTTAGTGACCTGGTCCATTGATATATTGTACTGGAGGAATTGTTGTTTCTCGTGTTTGTTTGGGTAAGGGTGCTTTACATTTTCTTCTATCCATAACTGCATCATCTCTTTCGCCCTGGTGGGTAGGTAATACGACTTCTCTGTAATTGCATATGATATTTAAATATTTAAGCATTTAACTACTGTTTCGTTAAAAATACTAAATAAATGAACTTACTTCATTTTCCTCCGCTGGTTTTTAAACCAGTTAGTGACCTGGTCCATTGATATATTGTACTGGAGGAATTGTTGTTTCTCGTGTTTGTTTGGGTAAGGGTGCTTTACATTTTCTTCTATCCATAACTGCATCATCTCTTTCGCCCTGGTGGGTAGGTAATACGACTTCTCTGTAATTGCATATGATATTTAAATATTTAAGCATTTAACTACTGTTTCGTTAAAAATACTAAATAAATGAACTTACTTCATTTTCCTCCGCTGGTTTTTAAACCAGTTAGTGACCTGGTCCATTGATATATTGTACTGGAGGAATTGTTGTTTCTCGTGTTTGTTTGGGTAAGGGTGCTTTACATTTTCTTCTATCCATAACTGCATCATCTCTTTCGCCCTGGTGGGTAGGTAATACGACTTCTCTGTAATTGCATATGATATTTAAATATTTAAGCATTTAACTACTGTTTCGTTAAAAATACTAAATAAATGAACTTACTTCATTTTCCTCCGCTGGTTTTTAAACCAGTTAGTGACCTGGTCCATTGATATATTGTACTGGAGGAATTGTTGTTTCTCGTGTTTGTTTGGGTAAGGGTGCTTTACATTTTCTTCTATCCATAACTGCATCATCTCTTTCGCCCTGGTGGGTAGGTAATACGACTTCTCTGTAATTGCATATGATATTTAAATATTTAAGCATTTAACTACTGTTTCGTTAAAAATACTAAATAAATGAACTTACTTCATTTTCCTCCGCTGGTTTTTAAACCAGTTAGTGACCTGGTCCATTGATATATTGTACTGGAGGAATTGTTGTTTCTCGTGTTTGTTTGGGTAAGGGTGCTTTACATTTTCTTCTATCCATAACTGCATCATCTCTTTCGCCCTGGTGGGTAGGTAATACGACTTCTCTGTAATTGCATATGATATTTAAATATTTAAGCATTTAACTACTGTTTCGTTAAAAATACTAAATAAATGAACTTACTTCATTTTCCTCCGCTGGTTTTTAAACCAGTTAGTGACCTGGTCCATTGATATATTGTACTGGAGGAATTGTTGTTTCTCGTGTTTGTTTGGGTAAGGGTGCTTTACATTTTCTTCTATCCATAACTGCATCATCTCTTTCGCCCTGGTGGGTAGGTAATACGACTTCTCTGTAATTGCATATGATATTTAAATATTTAAGCATTTAACTACTGTTTCGTTAAAAATACTAAATAAATGAACTTACTTCATTTTCCTCCGCTGGTTTTTAAACCAGTTAGTGACCTGGTCCATTGATATATTGTACTGGAGGAATTGTTGTTTCTCGTGTTTGTTTGGGTAAGGGTGCTTTACATTTTCTTCTATCCATAACTGCATCATCTCTTTCGCCCTGGTGGGTAGGTAATACGACTTCTCTGTAATTGCATATGATATTTAAATATTTAAGCATTTAACTACTGTTTCGTTAAAAATACTAAATAAATGAACTTACTTCATTTTCCTCCGCTGGTTTTTAAACCAGTTAGTGACCTGGTCCATTGATATATTGTACTGGAGGAATTGTTGTTTCTCGTGTTTGTTTGGGTAAGGGTGCTTTACATTTTCTTCTATCCATAACTGCATCATCTCTTTCGCCCTGGTGGGTAGGTAATACGACTTCTCTGTAATTGCATATGATATTTAAATATTTAAGCATTTAACTACTGTTTCGTTAAAAATACTAAATAAATGAACTTACTTCATTTTCCTCCGCTGGTTTTTAAACCAGTTAGTGACCTGGTCCATTGATATATTGTACTGGAGGAATTGTTGTTTCTCGTGTTTGTTTGGGTAAGGGTGCTTTACATTTTCTTCTATCCATAACTGCATCATCTCTTTCGCCCTGGTGGGTAGGTAATACGACTTCTCTGTAATTGCATATGATATTTAAATATTTAAGCATTTAACTACTGTTTCGTTAAAAATACTAAATAAATGAACTTACTTCATTTTCCTCCGCTGGTTTTTAAACCAGTTAGTGACCTGGTCCATTGATATATTGTACTGGAGGAATTGTTGTTTCTCGTGTTTGTTTGGGTAAGGGTGCTTTACATTTTCTTCTATCCATAACTGCATCATCTCTTTCGCCCTGGTGGGTAGGTAATACGACTTCTCTGTAATTGCATATGATATTTAAATATTTAAGCATTTAACTACTGTTTCGTTAAAAATACTAAATAAATGAACTTACTTCATTTTCCTCCGCTGGTTTTTAAACCAGTTAGTGACCTGGTCCATTGATATATTGTACTGGAGGAATTGTTGTTTCTCGTGTTTGTTTGGGTAAGGGTGCTTTACATTTTCTTCTATCCATAACTGCATCATCTCTTTCGCCCTGGTGGGTAGGTAATACGACTTCTCTGTAATTGCATATGATATTTAAATATTTAAGCATTTAACTACTGTTTCGTTAAAAATACTAAATAAATGAACTTACTTCATTTTCCTCCGCTGGTTTTTAAACCAGTTAGTGACCTGGTCCATTGATATATTGTACTGGAGGAATTGTTGTTTCTCGTGTTTGTTTGGGTAAGGGTGCTTTACATTTTCTTCTATCCATAACTGCATCATCTCTTTCGCCCTGGTGGGTAGGTAATACGACTTCTCTGTAATTGCATATGATATTTAAATATTTAAGCATTTAACTACTGTTTCGTTAAAAATACTAAATAAATGAACTTACTTCATTTTCCTCCGCTGGTTTTTAAACCAGTTAGTGACCTGGTCCATTGATATATTGTACTGGAGGAATTGTTGTTTCTCGTGTTTGTTTGGGTAAGGGTGCTTTACATTTTCTTCTATCCATAACTGCATCATCTCTTTCGCCCTGGTGGGTAGGTAATACGACTTCTCTGTAATTGCATATGATATTTAAATATTTAAGCATTTAACTACTGTTTCGTTAAAAATACTAAATAAATGAACTTACTTCATTTTCCTCCGCTGGTTTTTAAACCAGTTAGTGACCTGGTCCATTGATATATTGTACTGGAGGAATTGTTGTTTCTCGTGTTTGTTTGGGTAAGGGTGCTTTACATTTTCTTCTATCCATAACTGCATCATCTCTTTCGCCCTGGTGGGTAGGTAATACGACTTCTCTGTAATTGCATATGATATTTAAATATTTAAGCATTTAACTACTGTTTCGTTAAAAATACTAAATAAATGAACTTACTTCATTTTCCTCCGCTGGTTTTTAAACCAGTTAGTGACCTGGTCCATTGATATATTGTACTGGAGGAATTGTTGTTTCTCGTGTTTGTTTGGGTAAGGGTGCTTTACATTTTCTTCTATCCATAACTGCATCATCTCTTTCGCCCTGGTGGGTAGGTAATACGACTTCTCTGTAATTGCATATGATATTTAAATATTTAAGCATTTAACTACTGTTTCGTTAAAAATACTAAATAAATGAACTTACTTCATTTTCCTCCGCTGGTTTTTAAACCAGTTAGTGACCTGGTCCATTGATATATTGTACTGGAGGAATTGTTGTTTCTCGTGTTTGTTTGGGTAAGGGTGCTTTACATTTTCTTCTATCCATAACTGCATCATCTCTTTCGCCCTGGTGGGTAGGTAATACGACTTCTCTGTAATTGCATATGATATTTAAATATTTAAGCATTTAACTACTGTTTCGTTAAAAATACTAAATAAATGAACTTACTTCATTTTCCTCCGCTGGTTTTTAAACCAGTTAGTGACCTGGTCCATTGATATATTGTACTGGAGGAATTGTTGTTTCTCGTGTTTGTTTGGGTAAGGGTGCTTTACATTTTCTTCTATCCATAACTGCATCATCTCTTTCGCCCTGGTGGGTAGGTAATACGACTTCTCTGTAATTGCATATGATATTTAAATATTTAAGCATTTAACTACTGTTTCGTTAAAAATACTAAATAAATGAACTTACTTCATTTTCCTCCGCTGGTTTTTAAACCAGTTAGTGACCTGGTCCATTGATATATTGTACTGGAGGAATTGTTGTTTCTCGTGTTTGTTTGGGTAAGGGTGCTTTACATTTTCTTCTATCCATAACTGCATCATCTCTTTCGCCCTGGTGGGTAGGTAATACGACTTCTCTGTAATTGCATATGATATTTAAATATTTAAGCATTTAACTACTGTTTCGTTAAAAATACTAAATAAATGAACTTACTTCATTTTCCTCCGCTGGTTTTTAAACCAGTTAGTGACCTGGTCCATTGATATATTGTACTGGAGGAATTGTTGTTTCTCGTGTTTGTTTGGGTAAGGGTGCTTTACATTTTCTTCTATCCATAACTGCATCATCTCTTTCGCCCTGGTGGGTAGGTAATACGACTTCTCTGTAATTGCATATGATATTTAAATATTTAAGCATTTAACTACTGTTTCGTTAAAAATACTAAATAAATGAACTTACTTCATTTTCCTCCGCTGGTTTTTAAACCAGTTAGTGACCTGGTCCATTGATATATTGTACTGGAGGAATTGTTGTTTCTCGTGTTTGTTTGGGTAAGGGTGCTTTACATTTTCTTCTATCCATAACTGCATCATCTCTTTCGCCCTGGTGGGTAGGTAATACGACTTCTCTGTAATTGCATATGATATTTAAATATTTAAGCATTTAACTACTGTTTCGTTAAAAATACTAAATAAATGAACTTACTTCATTTTCCTCCGCTGGTTTTTAAACCAGTTAGTGACCTGGTCCATTGATATATTGTACTGGAGGAATTGTTGTTTCTCGTGTTTGTTTGGGTAAGGGTGCTTTACATTTTCTTCTATCCATAACTGCATCATCTCTTTCGCCCTGGTGGGTAGGTAATACGACTTCTCTGTAATTGCATATGATATTTAAATATTTAAGCATTTAACTACTGTTTCGTTAAAAATACTAAATAAATGAACTTACTTCATTTTCCTCCGCTGGTTTTTAAACCAGTTAGTGACCTGGTCCATTGATATATTGTACTGGAGGAATTGTTGTTTCTCGTGTTTGTTTGGGTAAGGGTGCTTTACATTTTCTTCTATCCATAACTGCATCATCTCTTTCGCCCTGGTGGGTAGGTAATACGACTTCTCTGTAATTGCATATGATATTTAAATATTTAAGCATTTAACTACTGTTTCGTTAAAAATACTAAATAAATGAACTTACTTCATTTTCCTCCGCTGGTTTTTAAACCAGTTAGTGACCTGGTCCATTGATATATTGTACTGGAGGAATTGTTGTTTCTCGTGTTTGTTTGGGTAAGGGTGCTTTACATTTTCTTCTATCCATAACTGCATCATCTCTTTCGCCCTGGTGGGTAGGTAATACGACTTCTCTGTAATTGCATATGATATTTAAATATTTAAGCATTTAACTACTGTTTCGTTAAAAATACTAAATAAATGAACTTACTTCATTTTCCTCCGCTGGTTTTTAAACCAGTTAGTGACCTGGTCCATTGATATATTGTACTGGAGGAATTGTTGTTTCTCGTGTTTGTTTGGGTAAGGGTGCTTTACATTTTCTTCTATCCATAACTGCATCATCTCTTTCGCCCTGGTGGGTAGGTAATACGACTTCTCTGTAATTGCATATGATATTTAAATATTTAAGCATTTAACTACTGTTTCGTTAAAAATACTAAATAAATGAACTTACTTCATTTTCCTCCGCTGGTTTTTAAACCAGTTAGTGACCTGGTCCATTGATATATTGTACTGGAGGAATTGTTGTTTCTCGTGTTTGTTTGGGTAAGGGTGCTTTACATTTTCTTCTATCCATAACTGCATCATCTCTTTCGCCCTGGTGGGTAGGTAATACGACTTCTCTGTAATTGCATATGATATTTAAATATTTAAGCATTTAACTACTGTTTCGTTAAAAATACTAAATAAATGAACTTACTTCATTTTCCTCCGCTGGTTTTTAAACCAGTTAGTGACCTGGTCCATTGATATATTGTACTGGAGGAATTGTTGTTTCTCGTGTTTGTTTGGGTAAGGGTGCTTTACATTTTCTTCTATCCATAACTGCATCATCTCTTTCGCCCTGGTGGGTAGGTAATACGACTTCTCTGTAATTGCATATGATATTTAAATATTTAAGCATTTAACTACTGTTTCGTTAAAAATACTAAATAAATGAACTTACTTCATTTTCCTCCGCTGGTTTTTAAACCAGTTAGTGACCTGGTCCATTGATATATTGTACTGGAGGAATTGTTGTTTCTCGTGTTTGTTTGGGTAAGGGTGCTTTACATTTTCTTCTATCCATAACTGCATCATCTCTTTCGCCCTGGTGGGTAGGTAATACGACTTCTCTGTAATTGCATATGATATTTAAATATTTAAGCATTTAACTACTGTTTCGTTAAAAATACTAAATAAATGAACTTACTTCATTTTCCTCCGCTGGTTTTTAAACCAGTTAGTGACCTGGTCCATTGATATATTGTACTGGAGGAATTGTTGTTTCTCGTGTTTGTTTGGGTAAGGGTGCTTTACATTTTCTTCTATCCATAACTGCATCATCTCTTTCGCCCTGGTGGGTAGGTAATACGACTTCTCTGTAATTGCATATGATATTTAAATATTTAAGCATTTAACTACTGTTTCGTTAAAAATACTAAATAAATGAACTTACTTCATTTTCCTCCGCTGGTTTTTAAACCAGTTAGTGACCTGGTCCATTGATATATTGTACTGGAGGAATTGTTGTTTCTCGTGTTTGTTTGGGTAAGGGTGCTTTACATTTTCTTCTATCCATAACTGCATCATCTCTTTCGCCCTGGTGGGTAGGTAATACGACTTCTCTGTAATTGCATATGATATTTAAATATTTAAGCATTTAACTACTGTTTCGTTAAAAATACTAAATAAATGAACTTACTTCATTTTCCTCCGCTGGTTTTTAAACCAGTTAGTGACCTGGTCCATTGATATATTGTACTGGAGGAATTGTTGTTTCTCGTGTTTGTTTGGGTAAGGGTGCTTTACATTTTCTTCTATCCATAACTGCATCATCTCTTTCGCCCTGGTGGGTAGGTAATACGACTTCTCTGTAATTGCATATGATATTTAAATATTTAAGCATTTAACTACTGTTTCGTTAAAAATACTAAATAAATGAACTTACTTCATTTTCCTCCGCTGGTTTTTAAACCAGTTAGTGACCTGGTCCATTGATATATTGTACTGGAGGAATTGTTGTTTCTCGTGTTTGTTTGGGTAAGGGTGCTTTACATTTTCTTCTATCCATAACTGCATCATCTCTTTCGCCCTGGTGGGTAGGTAATACGACTTCTCTGTAATTGCATATGATATTTAAATATTTAAGCATTTAACTACTGTTTCGTTAAAAATACTAAATAAATGAACTTACTTCATTTTCCTCCGCTGGTTTTTAAACCAGTTAGTGACCTGGTCCATTGATATATTGTACTGGAGGAATTGTTGTTTCTCGTGTTTGTTTGGGTAAGGGTGCTTTACATTTTCTTCTATCCATAACTGCATCATCTCTTTCGCCCTGGTGGGTAGGTAATACGACTTCTCTGTAATTGCATATGATATTTAAATATTTAAGCATTTAACTACTGTTTCGTTAAAAATACTAAATAAATGAACTTACTTCATTTTCCTCCGCTGGTTTTTAAACCAGTTAGTGACCTGGTCCATTGATATATTGTACTGGAGGAATTGTTGTTTCTCGTGTTTGTTTGGGTAAGGGTGCTTTACATTTTCTTCTATCCATAACTGCATCATCTCTTTCGCCCTGGTGGGTAGGTAATACGACTTCTCTGTAATTGCATATGATATTTAAATATTTAAGCATTTAACTACTGTTTCGTTAAAAATACTAAATAAATGAACTTACTTCATTTTCCTCCGCTGGTTTTTAAACCAGTTAGTGACCTGGTCCATTGATATATTGTACTGGAGGAATTGTTGTTTCTCGTGTTTGTTTGGGTAAGGGTGCTTTACATTTTCTTCTATCCATAACTGCATCATCTCTTTCGCCCTGGTGGGTAGGTAATACGACTTCTCTGTAATTGCATATGATATTTAAATATTTAAGCATTTAACTACTGTTTCGTTAAAAATACTAAATAAATGAACTTACTTCATTTTCCTCCGCTGGTTTTTAAACCAGTTAGTGACCTGGTCCATTGATATATTGTACTGGAGGAATTGTTGTTTCTCGTGTTTGTTTGGGTAAGGGTGCTTTACATTTTCTTCTATCCATAACTGCATCATCTCTTTCGCCCTGGTGGGTAGGTAATACGACTTCTCTGTAATTGCATATGATATTTAAATATTTAAGCATTTAACTACTGTTTCGTTAAAAATACTAAATAAATGAACTTACTTCATTTTCCTCCGCTGGTTTTTAAACCAGTTAGTGACCTGGTCCATTGATATATTGTACTGGAGGAATTGTTGTTTCTCGTGTTTGTTTGGGTAAGGGTGCTTTACATTTTCTTCTATCCATAACTGCATCATCTCTTTCGCCCTGGTGGGTAGGTAATACGACTTCTCTGTAATTGCATATGATATTTAAATATTTAAGCATTTAACTACTGTTTCGTTAAAAATACTAAATAAATGAACTTACTTCATTTTCCTCCGCTGGTTTTTAAACCAGTTAGTGACCTGGTCCATTGATATATTGTACTGGAGGAATTGTTGTTTCTCGTGTTTGTTTGGGTAAGGGTGCTTTACATTTTCTTCTATCCATAACTGCATCATCTCTTTCGCCCTGGTGGGTAGGTAATACGACTTCTCTGTAATTGCATATGATATTTAAATATTTAAGCATTTAACTACTGTTTCGTTAAAAATACTAAATAAATGAACTTACTTCATTTTCCTCCGCTGGTTTTTAAACCAGTTAGTGACCTGGTCCATTGATATATTGTACTGGAGGAATTGTTGTTTCTCGTGTTTGTTTGGGTAAGGGTGCTTTACATTTTCTTCTATCCATAACTGCATCATCTCTTTCGCCCTGGTGGGTAGGTAATACGACTTCTCTGTAATTGCATATGATATTTAAATATTTAAGCATTTAACTACTGTTTCGTTAAAAATACTAAATAAATGAACTTACTTCATTTTCCTCCGCTGGTTTTTAAACCAGTTAGTGACCTGGTCCATTGATATATTGTACTGGAGGAATTGTTGTTTCTCGTGTTTGTTTGGGTAAGGGTGCTTTACATTTTCTTCTATCCATAACTGCATCATCTCTTTCGCCCTGGTGGGTAGGTAATACGACTTCTCTGTAATTGCATATGATATTTAAATATTTAAGCATTTAACTACTGTTTCGTTAAAAATACTAAATAAATGAACTTACTTCATTTTCCTCCGCTGGTTTTTAAACCAGTTAGTGACCTGGTCCATTGATATATTGTACTGGAGGAATTGTTGTTTCTCGTGTTTGTTTGGGTAAGGGTGCTTTACATTTTCTTCTATCCATAACTGCATCATCTCTTTCGCCCTGGTGGGTAGGTAATACGACTTCTCTGTAATTGCATATGATATTTAAATATTTAAGCATTTAACTACTGTTTCGTTAAAAATACTAAATAAATGAACTTACTTCATTTTCCTCCGCTGGTTTTTAAACCAGTTAGTGACCTGGTCCATTGATATATTGTACTGGAGGAATTGTTGTTTCTCGTGTTTGTTTGGGTAAGGGTGCTTTACATTTTCTTCTATCCATAACTGCATCATCTCTTTCGCCCTGGTGGGTAGGTAATACGACTTCTCTGTAATTGCATATGATATTTAAATATTTAAGCATTTAACTACTGTTTCGTTAAAAATACTAAATAAATGAACTTACTTCATTTTCCTCCGCTGGTTTTTAAACCAGTTAGTGACCTGGTCCATTGATATATTGTACTGGAGGAATTGTTGTTTCTCGTGTTTGTTTGGGTAAGGGTGCTTTACATTTTCTTCTATCCATAACTGCATCATCTCTTTCGCCCTGGTGGGTAGGTAATACGACTTCTCTGTAATTGCATATGATATTTAAATATTTAAGCATTTAACTACTGTTTCGTTAAAAATACTAAATAAATGAACTTACTTCATTTTCCTCCGCTGGTTTTTAAACCAGTTAGTGACCTGGTCCATTGATATATTGTACTGGAGGAATTGTTGTTTCTCGTGTTTGTTTGGGTAAGGGTGCTTTACATTTTCTTCTATCCATAACTGCATCATCTCTTTCGCCCTGGTGGGTAGGTAATACGACTTCTCTGTAATTGCATATGATATTTAAATATTTAAGCATTTAACTACTGTTTCGTTAAAAATACTAAATAAATGAACTTACTTCATTTTCCTCCGCTGGTTTTTAAACCAGTTAGTGACCTGGTCCATTGATATATTGTACTGGAGGAATTGTTGTTTCTCGTGTTTGTTTGGGTAAGGGTGCTTTACATTTTCTTCTATCCATAACTGCATCATCTCTTTCGCCCTGGTGGGTAGGTAATACGACTTCTCTGTAATTGCATATGATATTTAAATATTTAAGCATTTAACTACTGTTTCGTTAAAAATACTAAATAAATGAACTTACTTCATTTTCCTCCGCTGGTTTTTAAACCAGTTAGTGACCTGGTCCATTGATATATTGTACTGGAGGAATTGTTGTTTCTCGTGTTTGTTTGGGTAAGGGTGCTTTACATTTTCTTCTATCCATAACTGCATCATCTCTTTCGCCCTGGTGGGTAGGTAATACGACTTCTCTGTAATTGCATATGATATTTAAATATTTAAGCATTTAACTACTGTTTCGTTAAAAATACTAAATAAATGAACTTACTTCATTTTCCTCCGCTGGTTTTTAAACCAGTTAGTGACCTGGTCCATTGATATATTGTACTGGAGGAATTGTTGTTTCTCGTGTTTGTTTGGGTAAGGGTGCTTTACATTTTCTTCTATCCATAACTGCATCATCTCTTTCGCCCTGGTGGGTAGGTAATACGACTTCTCTGTAATTGCATATGATATTTAAATATTTAAGCATTTAACTACTGTTTCGTTAAAAATACTAAATAAATGAACTTACTTCATTTTCCTCCGCTGGTTTTTAAACCAGTTAGTGACCTGGTCCATTGATATATTGTACTGGAGGAATTGTTGTTTCTCGTGTTTGTTTGGGTAAGGGTGCTTTACATTTTCTTCTATCCATAACTGCATCATCTCTTTCGCCCTGGTGGGTAGGTAATACGACTTCTCTGTAATTGCATATGATATTTAAATATTTAAGCATTTAACTACTGTTTCGTTAAAAATACTAAATAAATGAACTTACTTCATTTTCCTCCGCTGGTTTTTAAACCAGTTAGTGACCTGGTCCATTGATATATTGTACTGGAGGAATTGTTGTTTCTCGTGTTTGTTTGGGTAAGGGTGCTTTACATTTTCTTCTATCCATAACTGCATCATCTCTTTCGCCCTGGTGGGTAGGTAATACGACTTCTCTGTAATTGCATATGATATTTAAATATTTAAGCATTTAACTACTGTTTCGTTAAAAATACTAAATAAATGAACTTACTTCATTTTCCTCCGCTGGTTTTTAAACCAGTTAGTGACCTGGTCCATTGATATATTGTACTGGAGGAATTGTTGTTTCTCGTGTTTGTTTGGGTAAGGGTGCTTTACATTTTCTTCTATCCATAACTGCATCATCTCTTTCGCCCTGGTGGGTAGGTAATACGACTTCTCTGTAATTGCATATGATATTTAAATATTTAAGCATTTAACTACTGTTTCGTTAAAAATACTAAATAAATGAACTTACTTCATTTTCCTCCGCTGGTTTTTAAACCAGTTAGTGACCTGGTCCATTGATATATTGTACTGGAGGAATTGTTGTTTCTCGTGTTTGTTTGGGTAAGGGTGCTTTACATTTTCTTCTATCCATAACTGCATCATCTCTTTCGCCCTGGTGGGTAGGTAATACGACTTCTCTGTAATTGCATATGATATTTAAATATTTAAGCATTTAACTACTGTTTCGTTAAAAATACTAAATAAATGAACTTACTTCATTTTCCTCCGCTGGTTTTTAAACCAGTTAGTGACCTGGTCCATTGATATATTGTACTGGAGGAATTGTTGTTTCTCGTGTTTGTTTGGGTAAGGGTGCTTTACATTTTCTTCTATCCATAACTGCATCATCTCTTTCGCCCTGGTGGGTAGGTAATACGACTTCTCTGTAATTGCATATGATATTTAAATATTTAAGCATTTAACTACTGTTTCGTTAAAAATACTAAATAAATGAACTTACTTCATTTTCCTCCGCTGGTTTTTAAACCAGTTAGTGACCTGGTCCATTGATATATTGTACTGGAGGAATTGTTGTTTCTCGTGTTTGTTTGGGTAAGGGTGCTTTACATTTTCTTCTATCCATAACTGCATCATCTCTTTCGCCCTGGTGGGTAGGTAATACGACTTCTCTGTAATTGCATATGATATTTAAATATTTAAGCATTTAACTACTGTTTCGTTAAAAATACTAAATAAATGAACTTACTTCATTTTCCTCCGCTGGTTTTTAAACCAGTTAGTGACCTGGTCCATTGATATATTGTACTGGAGGAATTGTTGTTTCTCGTGTTTGTTTGGGTAAGGGTGCTTTACATTTTCTTCTATCCATAACTGCATCATCTCTTTCGCCCTGGTGGGTAGGTAATACGACTTCTCTGTAATTGCATATGATATTTAAATATTTAAGCATTTAACTACTGTTTCGTTAAAAATACTAAATAAATGAACTTACTTCATTTTCCTCCGCTGGTTTTTAAACCAGTTAGTGACCTGGTCCATTGATATATTGTACTGGAGGAATTGTTGTTTCTCGTGTTTGTTTGGGTAAGGGTGCTTTACATTTTCTTCTATCCATAACTGCATCATCTCTTTCGCCCTGGTGGGTAGGTAATACGACTTCTCTGTAATTGCATATGATATTTAAATATTTAAGCATTTAACTACTGTTTCGTTAAAAATACTAAATAAATGAACTTACTTCATTTTCCTCCGCTGGTTTTTAAACCAGTTAGTGACCTGGTCCATTGATATATTGTACTGGAGGAATTGTTGTTTCTCGTGTTTGTTTGGGTAAGGGTGCTTTACATTTTCTTCTATCCATAACTGCATCATCTCTTTCGCCCTGGTGGGTAGGTAATACGACTTCTCTGTAATTGCATATGATATTTAAATATTTAAGCATTTAACTACTGTTTCGTTAAAAATACTAAATAAATGAACTTACTTCATTTTCCTCCGCTGGTTTTTAAACCAGTTAGTGACCTGGTCCATTGATATATTGTACTGGAGGAATTGTTGTTTCTCGTGTTTGTTTGGGTAAGGGTGCTTTACATTTTCTTCTATCCATAACTGCATCATCTCTTTCGCCCTGGTGGGTAGGTAATACGACTTCTCTGTAATTGCATATGATATTTAAATATTTAAGCATTTAACTACTGTTTCGTTAAAAATACTAAATAAATGAACTTACTTCATTTTCCTCCGCTGGTTTTTAAACCAGTTAGTGACCTGGTCCATTGATATATTGTACTGGAGGAATTGTTGTTTCTCGTGTTTGTTTGGGTAAGGGTGCTTTACATTTTCTTCTATCCATAACTGCATCATCTCTTTCGCCCTGGTGGGTAGGTAATACGACTTCTCTGTAATTGCATATGATATTTAAATATTTAAGCATTTAACTACTGTTTCGTTAAAAATACTAAATAAATGAACTTACTTCATTTTCCTCCGCTGGTTTTTAAACCAGTTAGTGACCTGGTCCATTGATATATTGTACTGGAGGAATTGTTGTTTCTCGTGTTTGTTTGGGTAAGGGTGCTTTACATTTCTTCTATCCATAACTGCATCATCTCTTTCGCCCTGGTGGGTAGGTAATACGACTTCTCTGTAATTGCATATGATATTTAAATATTTAAGCATTTAACTACTGTTTCGTTTAAAAATAGCTAAATAAATGAACTTACTTCATTTTCCTCCGCTGGTTTTTAAACCAGTTAGTGACCTGGTCCATTGATATATTGTACTGGAGGAATTGTTGTTTCTCGTGTTTGTTTGGGTAAGGGTGCTTTACATTTTCTTCTATCCATAACTGCATCATCTCTTTCGCCCTGGTGGGTAGGTAATACGACTTCTCTGTAATTGCATATGATATTTAAATATTTAAGCATTTAACTACTGTTTCGTTAAAAATACTAAATAAATGAACTTACTTCATTTTCCTCCGCTGGTTTTTAAACCAGTTAGTGACCTGGTCCATTGATATATTGTACTGGAGGAATTGTTGTTTCTCGTGTTTGTTTGGGTAAGGGTGCTTTACATTTTCTTCTATCCATAACTGCATCATCTCTTTCGCCCTGGTGGGTAGGTAATACGACTTCTCTGTAATTGCATATGATATTTAAATATTTAAGCATTTAACTACTGTTTCGTTAAAAATGCTAAATAAATGAACTTACTTCATTTTCCTCCGCTGGTTTTTAAACCAG
The DNA here is from genome assembly GCA_940337035.1 of Agriotes lineatus. Classification (NCBI taxonomy): domain Eukaryota; kingdom Metazoa; phylum Arthropoda; class Insecta; order Coleoptera; family Elateridae; genus Agriotes; species Agriotes lineatus. The sequence continues at coordinate 397,876 of CALNHX010000130.1, forward strand.
TTAGTGACCTGGTCCATTGATATATTGTACTGGAGGAATTGTTGTTTCTCGTGTTTGTTTGGGTAAGGGTGCTTTACATTTTCTTCTATCCATAACTGCATCATCTCTTTCGCCCTGGTGGGTAGGTAATACGACTTCTCTGTAATTGCATATGATATTTAAATATTTAAGCATTTAACTACTGTTTCGTTAAAAATACTAAATAAATGAACTTACTTCATTTTCCTCCGCTGGTTTTTAAACCAGTTAGTGACCTGGTCCATTGATATATTGTACTGGAGGAATTGTTGTTTCTCGTGTTTGTTTGGGTAAGGGTGCTTTACATTTTCTTCTATCCATAACTGCATCATCTCTTTCGCCCTGGTGGGTAGGTAATACGACTTCTCTGTAATTGCATATGATATTTAAATATTTAAGCATTTAACTACTGTTTCGTTAAAAATGCTAAATAAATGAACTTACTTCATTTTCCTCCGCTGGTTTTTAAACCAGTTAGTGACCTGGTCCATTGATATATTGTACTGGAGGAATTGTTGTTTCTCGTGTTTGTTTGGGTAAGGGTGCTTTACATTTTCTTCTATCCATAACTGCATCATCTCTTTCGCCCTGGTGGGTAGGTAATACGACTTCTCTGTAATTGCATATGATATTTAAATATTTAAGCATTTAACTACTGTTTCGTTAAAAATACTAAATAAATGAACTTACTTCATTTTCCTCCGCTGGTTTTAAACCAGTTAGTGGACCTGGTCCATTGATATATTGTACTGGAGGAATTGTTGTTTCTCGTGTTTGTTTGGGTAAGGGTGCTTTACATTTTCTTCTATCCATAACTGCATCATCTCTTTCGCCCTGGTGGGTAGGTAATACGACTTCTCTGTAATTGCATATGATATTTAAATATTTAAGCATTTAACTACTGTTTCGTTAAAAATACTAAATAAATGAACTTACTTCATTTTCCTCCGCTGGTTTTTAAACCAGTTAGTGACCTGGTCCATTGATATATTGTACTGGAGGAATTGTTGTTTCTCGTGTTTGTTTGGGTAAGGGTGCTTTACATTTTCTTCTATCCATAACTGCATCATCTCTTTCGCCCTGGTGGGTAGGTAATACGACTTCTCTGTAATTGCATATGATATTTAAATATTTAAGCATTTAACTACTGTTTCGTTAAAAATACTAAATAAATGAACTTACTTCATTTTCCTCCGCTGGTTTTTAAACCAGTTAGTGACCTGGTCCATTGATATATTGTACTGGAGGAATTGTTGTTTCTCGTGTTTGTTTGGGTAAGGGTGCTTTACATTTTCTTCTATCCATAACTGCATCATCTCTTTCGCCCTGGTGGGTAGGTAATACGACTTCTCTGTAATTGCATATGATATTTAAATATTTAAGCATTTAACTACTGTTTCGTTAAAAATACTAAATAAATGAACTTACTTCATTTTCCTCCGCTGGTTTTTAAACCAGTTAGTGACCTGGTCCATTGATATATTGTACTGGAGGAATTGTTGTTTCTCGTGTTTGTTTGGGTAAGGGTGCTTTACATTTTCTTCTATCCATAACTGCATCATCTCTTTCGCCCTGGTGGGTAGGTAATACGACTTCTCTGTAATTGCATATGATATTTAAATATTTAAGCATTTAACTACTGTTTCGTTAAAAATACTAAATAAATGAACTTACTTCATTTTCCTCCGCTGGTTTTTAAACCAGTTAGTGACCTGGTCCATTGATATATTGTACTGGAGGAATTGTTGTTTCTCGTGTTTGTTTGGGTAAGGGTGCTTTACATTTTCTTCTATCCATAACTGCATCATCTCTCTTCGCCCTGGTGGGTAGGTAATACGACTTCTCTGTAATTGCATATGATATTTAAATATTTAAGCATTTAACTACTGTTTCGTTAAAAATACTAAATAAATGAACTTACTTCATTTTCCTCCGCTGGTTTTTAAACCAGTTAGTGACCTGGTCCATTGATATATTGTACTGGAGGAATTGTTGTTTCTCGTGTTTGTTTGGGTAAGGGTGCTTTACATTTTCTTCTATCCATAACTGCATCATCTCTTTCGCCCTGGTGGGTAGGTAATACGACTTCTCTGTAATTGCATATGATATTTAAATATTTAAGCATTTAACTACTGTTTCGTTAAAAATACTGAAATAAATGAACTTACTTCATTTTCCTCCGCTGGTTTTAAACCAGTTAGTGACCTGGTCCATTGATATATTGTACTGGAGGAATTGTTGTTTCTCGTGTTTGTTTGGGTAAGGGTGCTTTACATTTTCTTCTATCCATAACTGCATCATCTCTTTCGCCCTGGTGGGTAGGTAATACGACTTCTCTGTAATTGCATATGATATTTAAATATTTAAGCATTTAACTACTGTTTCGTTAAAAATACTAAATAAATGAACTTACTTCATTTTCCTCCGCTGGTTTTTAAACCAGTTAGTGACCTGGTCCATTGATATATTGTACTGGAGGAATTGTTGTTTCTCGTGTTTGTTTGGGTAAGGGTGCTTTACATTTTCTTCTATCCATAACTGCATCATCTCTTTCGCCCTGGTGGGTAGTAATACGACTTCTCTGTAATTGCATATGATATTTAAATATTTAAGCATTTAACTACTGTTTCGTTAAAAATACTAAATAAATGAACTTACTTCATTTTCCTCCGCTGGTTTTTAAACCAGTTAGTGACCTGGTCCATTGATATATTGTACTGGAGGAATTGTTGTTTCTCGTGTTTGTTTGGGTAAGGGTGCTTTACATTTTCTTCTATCCATAACTGCATCATCTCTTTCGCCCTGGTGGGTAGGTAATACGACTTCTCTGTAATTGCATATGATATTTAAATATTTAAGCATTTAACTACTGTTTCGTTAAAAATACTAAATAAATGAACTTACTTCATTTTCCTCCGCTGGTTTTTAAACCAGTTAGTGACCTGGTCCATTGATATATTGTACTGGAGGAATTGTTGTTTCTCGTGTTTGTTTGGGTAAGGGTGCTTTACATTTTCTTCTATCCATAACTGCATCATCTCTTTCGCCCTGGTGGGTAGGTAATACGACTTCTCTGTAATTGCATATGATATTTAAATATTTAAGCATTTAACTACTGTTTCGTTAAAAATACTAAATAAATGAACTTACTTCATTTTCCTCCGCTGGTTTTTAAACCAGTTAGTGACCTGGTCCATTGATATATTGTACTGGAGGAATTGTTGTTTCTCGTGTTTGTTTGGGTAAGGGTGCTTTACATTTTCTTCTATCCATAACTGCATCATCTCTTTCGCCCTGGTGGGTAGGTAATACGACTTCTCTGTAATTGCATATGATATTTAAATATTTAAGCATTTAACTACTGTTTCGTTAAAAATACTAAATAAATGAACTTACTTCATTTTCCTCCGCTGGTTTTTAAACCAGTTAGTGACCTGGTCCATTGATATATTGTACTGGAGGAATTGTTGTTTCTCGTGTTTGTTTGGGTAAGGGTGCTTTACATTTTCTTCTATCCATAACTGCATCATCTCTTTCGCCCTGGTGGGTAGGTAATACGACTTCTCTGTAATTGCATATGATATTTAAATATTTAAGCATTTAACTACTGTTTCGTTAAAAATACTAAATAAATGAACTTACTTCATTTTCCTCCGCTGGTTTTTAAACCAGTTAGTGACCTGGTCCATTGATATATTGTACTGGAGGAATTGTTGTTTCTCGTGTTTGTTTGGGTAAGGGTGCTTTACATTTTCTTCTATCCATAACTGCATCATCTCTTTCGCCCTGGTGGGTAGGTAATACGACTTCTCTGTAATTGCATATGATATTTAAATATTTAAGCATTTAACTACTGTTTCGTTAAAAATACTAAATAAATGAACTTACTTCATTTTCCTCCGCTGGTTTTTAAACCAGTTAGTGACCTGGTCCATTGATATATTGTACTGGAGGAATTGTTGTTTCTCGTGTTTGTTTGGGTAAGGGTGCTTTACATTTTCTTCTATCCATAACTGCATCATCTCTTTCGCCCTGGTGGGTAGGTAATACGACTTCTCTGTAATTGCATATGATATTTAAATATTTAAGCATTTAACTACTGTTTCGTTAAAAATACTAAATAAATGAACTTACTTCATTTTCCTCCGCTGGTTTTTAAACCAGTTAGTGACCTGGTCCATTGATATATTGTACTGGAGGAATTGTTGTTTCTCGTGTTTGTTTGGGTAAGGGTGCTTTACATTTTCTTCTATCCATAACTGCATCATCTCTTTCGCCCTGGTGGGTAGGTAATACGACTTCTCTGTAATTGCATATGATATTTAAATATTTAAGCATTTAACTACTGTTTCGTTAAAAATACTAAATAAATGAACTTACTTCATTTTCCTCCGCTGGTTTTTAAACCAGTTAGTGACCTGGTCCATTGATATATTGTACTGGAGGAATTGTTGTTTCTCGTGTTTGTTTGGGTAAGGGTGCTTTACATTTTCTTCTATCCATAACTGCATCATCTCTTTCGCCCTGGTGGGTAGGTAATACGACTTCTCTGTAATTGCATATGATATTTAAATATTTAAGCATTTAACTACTGTTTCGTTAAAAATACTAAATAAATGAACTTACTTCATTTTCCTCCGCTGGTTTTTAAACCAGTTAGTGACCTGGTCCATTGATATATTGTACTGGAGGAATTGTTGTTTCTCGTGTTTGTTTGGGTAAGGGTGCTTTACATTTTCTTCTATCCATAACTGCATCATCTCTTTCGCCCTGGTGGGTAGGTAATACGACTTCTCTGTAATTGCATATGATATTTAAATATTTAAGCATTTAACTACTGTTTCGTTAAAAATACTAAATAAATGAACTTACTTCATTTTCCTCCGCTGGTTTTTAAACCAGTTAGTGACCTGGTCCATTGATATATTGTACTGGAGGAATTGTTGTTTCTCGTGTTTGTTTGGGTAAGGGTGCTTTACATTTTCTTCTATCCATAACTGCATCATCTCTTTCGCCCTGGTGGGTAGGTAATACGACTTCTCTGTAATTGCATATGATATTTAAATATTTAAGCATTTAACTACTGTTTCGTTAAAAATACTAAATAAATGAACTTACTTCATTTTCCTCCGCTGGTTTTTAAACCAGTTAGTGACCTGGTCCATTGATATATTGTACTGGAGGAATTGTTGTTTCTCGTGTTTGTTTGGGTAAGGGTGCTTTACATTTTCTTCTATCCATAACTGCATCATCTCTTTCGCCCTGGTGGGTAGGTAATACGACTTCTCTGTAATTGCATATGATATTTAAATATTTAAGCATTTAACTACTGTTTCGTTAAAAATACTAAATAAATGAACTTACTTCATTTTCCTCCGCTGGTTTTTAAACCAGTTAGTGACCTGGTCCATTGATTTATTGTACTGAGGAATTGTTGTTTCTCGTGTTTGTTTGGGTAAGGGTGCTTTACATTTCTTCTATCCATAACTGCATCATCTTCTTCGCCCTGGTGGGTAGGTAATACGACTTCTCTGTAATTGCATATGATATTTAAATATTTAAGCATTTAACTACTGTTTCGTTAAAAATACTAAATAAATGAACTTACTTCATTTTCCTCCGCTGGTTTTTTAAACCAGTTAGTGACCTGGTCCATTGATATATTGTACTGGAGGAATTGTTGTTTCTCGTTTGTTGGTAAGGGCTTTACATGCTTGTATCCACGACTCCATCATTTCTTTGGCCCTGGTCGGTAGGAAATACGACTTCACTGGTAATTGCATATGATATTTAAATATTTAAGCATTTAACTACTGTTTCGTTAAAAATACTAAATAAATGAACTTACTTGTTCTTCCTCCGCTGGTTTTTAAACCAGTTATTCACCTGGTCGATTGAAATGTTGTAACGAAGGAATTCTTGTTTTTGTTGTTTGCTGGGATATGGATGTTCTCGATTTGCTATTACCCATTTCTGCATTATTTCTTTCGCCCCCAATGGCAGGAAATATGATTTTTCTGTAATTGCATATGATATTTAAATATTTAAGCATTTAACTACTGTTTCGTTAAAAATACTAAATAAATGAACTTACTTCATTTTCCTCCGCTGACCTTTGCTGACCTTTGGTGACCTTTGGTTACCTTGGTGACCTTTGGGGTGATCTTTGGTGACCTTTGGGGTGACCTTTGGTAACTTTTGGTGACCTTTGGGGTGACCTTTGGGGTGACCTGTGGTGACCTTTGGGGTGACCTTTGGTGACCTTCGGTGACCTTTGGTGACCTTTGGTGACCTTGGTGACCTTTGGTGACCTTTGGGGTGACCTTTGGTGACCTTTGGGGTGACCTTTGGTGACCTTTGGGGTGACCTTTGGTGACCTTTGGTGACCTTTGGTGACCTTTGGTGACCTTTGGTGACCTTTGGGGTGACCTTTGGTGACCTTTGGTGACCTTTGGTGACCCTTTGGTGACCTTTGGTGACCTTTGGTGACCTTTGGGGTGACCTTTGGTGACCTTTGGGATGACCTTTGGTTACCTTTGGTGACCTTTGGTGACCTTTGGTGACCTTGGTGACCTTTGGGGTGACCTTTGGTGACCTTTGGTGACCTTTGGTGACCTTTGGGGTGACCTTTGGTGACCTTTGGTGACCTTTGGTGACCTTTGGGTGACCTTTGGTGACTTTTGGGGTGACCTTTGGTGACCTTTGGGGTGATCTTTGGTGACCTTTGGGGTGACTTTTGGTGACCTTTGGTAACTTTGGTGACCTTTGGGGTGACCTTTGGGGTGACCTGTGGTGACCTTTGGGGTGACCTTTGGTGACGTTTGGGGTGACCTTTGGTGACCTTTGGGGTGACCTTTGGTGACCTTTGGTGACCTTTGGGGTGATCTTTGTGACCTTTGGGGTGACTTTTGGTGACCTTTGGTAACTTTTGGTGACCTTTGGGGTGACCTTTGGGGTGACCTGTGGTGACCTTTGGGGTGACCTTTGGTGACCTTCGGTGACCTTTGGTGACCTTTGGTGACCTTTGGTGACCTTTGGGGGTGACCTTTGGTGACCTTTGGGGTGACCTTTGGTGACCTTTGGTGACCTTTGGGTGACCTTTAGTGACCTTTGGGGTGACCTTTGGTGACCTTTGGTGACCTTTGGTGACCTTTGGGGTGACCTTTGGTGTCCTTTGGGGTGACCTTTGGTGACCTTTGGTGACCATTGGTGACCTTTGGGGTGACCTTTGGTGACCTTTGGGGACCTTTGGTGACCTTTGGGGTGACCTTTAGTGACCTTTGGGTGACCTTTGGTGACCTTTGGTGACCTTTGGGGTGACCTTTGGTGACCTTTGGTGACCTTTGGTGACCTTTGGTGACCTTTGGGGTTACCTTTGGTGACCTGTGGTGACCTTTGGTGACCTTTGCTGACCTTTGGTGACCTTTGGTGACCTTTGGGGTGACCTTTGGTGACCTTTGGGGTGACCTTTGGTGACCTTTGGTGACCTTTGGGGTGACCTTTGGTGACCTTTGGGGTGACCTTTGGTGACCTTTGGGGTGACCTTTGGTGACCTTTGGTGACCTTTGGTGACCTTTGGGGTGACCTTTGGTGACCTTTGGGATGACCTTTGGTGACCTTTGGTGACCTTTGGTGACCTTTGGTGACCTTTGGTGACCTTTGGGGTGACCTTTGGTGACCTTTGGTGACCTTTGGGGTGACCTTTGGTGACCTTTGGGGTGACCTTTGGTGACCTTTGGGGTGACCTTTGGTGACCTTTGGTGACCTTTGGTGACCTTTGGTGACCTTTGGTGACCTTTGGTGACCTTTGGGGTGACCTTTGGTGACCTTTGGTAACCTTTGGGTGACCTTTGGGTGACCTTTGGTGACCTTTGGGGTGACCTTTGGTGACCTTTGGGGTGACCTTTGGTGACCTTTGGTGACCTTTGGTGACCTTTGGTGACCTTTGGTGACCTTTGGGGTGACCTTTGGTGACCTTTGGGATGACCTTTGGTGACCTTTGGTGACCTTTGGTGACCTTTGGTGACCTTTGGTGACCTTTGGGGTGACCTTTGGTGACCTTTGGGGTGACCTTTGGTGACCTTTGGTGACCTTTGGGGTGACCTTTGGTGACCTTTGGGGTGACCTTTGGTGACCTTTGGGGTGACCTTTGGTGACCTTTGGTGACCTTTGGTGACCTTTGGTGACCTTTGGGGTGACCTTTGGTGACCTTTGGGATGACCTTTGGTGACCTTTGGTGACCTTTGGTGACCTTTGGTGACCTTTTGGTGACCTTTGGTGACCTTTGGTGACCTTTGGTGACCTTTGGGGTGACCTTTGGTGACCTTTGGTGACCTTTGGTGACCTTTAGGGTGACCTTTGGTGACTTTTGGGGTGACCTTTGGTGACCTTTGGGGTGATCTTTGGTGACCTTTGGGGTGACTTTTGGTGACCTTTGGTAACTTTTGGTGACCTTTGGGGTGACCTTTGGGGTGACCTGTGGTGACCTTTGGGGTGACCTTTGGTGACCTTTGGTGACGTTTGGTGACGTTTGGGGTGACCTTTGGTGACCTTTGGGGTGACCTTTGGTGACCTTTGGTGACCTTTGGGGTGATCTTTGGTGACCTTTGGGGTGACTTTTGGTGACCTTTGGTAACTTTTGGTGACCTTTGGGGTGACCTTTGGGGTGACCTGTGGTGACCTTTGGGGTGACCTTTGGTGACCTTTGGTGACCTTTGGTGACCTTTGGTGACCTTTGGGGTGACCTTTGGTGACCTTTGGGGTGACCTTTGGTGACCTTTGGTGACCTTTGGTGACCTTTGGTGACCTTTGGGGTGACCTTCGGTGACCTTTGGGGTGACCTTTGGTGACCTTTGGGGTGACTTTTGGTGACCTTTGGTGACCTTTGGTGACCTTTGGTGACCTTTGGGGTTACCTTTGGTGACCTTTATGGTGACCTTTGGTGACCTTTGGTGACCTTTGGTGACCTTTGGTGACCTTTGGTGACCTTTGGGGTGACCTTTGGGGTGACCTTTGGTGACCTTTGGGGTGACCTTTGGTGACCTTTGGTGACCTTTGGTGACCTTTGGTGACCTTTGGGGTGACCTTTGGTGATTTTTGGGGTGACCTTTGGTGACCTTTGGTGACCTTTGGGGTGACCTTTGGTGACCTTTGGGGTGACCTTTGGTGACTTTTGCTGACCTTTGGTGACCTTTGGTGACCTTTGGGGTGACCTTTGGTGACCTTTGGTGACCTTTGGTGACCTTTGGGGTGACCTTTGGTGACCTTTGGGGTAACCATTGGTGACCTTTGGGGTGACCTTTGGTGACCTTTGGGGTGACCTTTGGTGACCTTTGGTAACCTTTGGGGTGACCTTTGGGGTGACCTTTGGTGACCTTTGGTGACCTTTGGTGACCTTTGTTGACCTTTGGTGACCTTTGGTGACCTTTGGGGTGACCTTTGGTGACCTTTGGGATCACCTTTGGTGACCTTTGGTGACCTTTGGTGACCTTTGGTGACCTTTGGGGTGACCTTTGGTGACCTTTGGTGACCTTTGGTGACCTTTGGGGTGACCTTTGGTGACCTTTGGTGACCTTTGGGGTGACCTTTGGTGACCTTTGGGGTGACCTTTGGTGACCTTTGGTGACCTTTTGTGACCTTTGGTGACCTTTGGGGTGACCTTTGGTGACCTTTGGTGACCTTTGGTGACATTTGGGGTGACCTTTGGTGACCTTTGGGGTGACCTTTGGTGACCTTTGGTGACCTTTGGTGACCTTTGGGGTGACCTTTGGTGACCTTTGGTGACCTTTGGTGACCTTTGGTGACCTTTGGGGTGACCTTTGGTGACCTTTGGGGTGACCTTTGGTGACCTTTGGTGACCTTTGGGGTGACCTTTGGTGACCTTTGGGGTGACCTTTGGTGACCTTTGGTGACCTTTGGTGACCTTTGGTGACCTTTGGGGTGACTTTTAGTGACCTTTGGTGACCTTTGGTGACCTTTGGGGTGACCTTTGGTTACCTTTGGGGTGACCTTTGGTGACCTTTGGTGACCTTTGGTGACCTTTGGTGACCTTTGGGGTGACCTTTGGTGACCTTTGGGGTGACCTTTGGTGACCTTTGTGGTGACTTTTGGTGACCTTTGGTGACCTTTGGTGACCTTTGGTGACCTTTGGTGACCTTTGGGGTGACCTTTGGTGACCTTTGGGGTGACCTTTGGTGGCCTTTGGTGACCTTTGGTGACCTTTGGGGTGACCTTTGGTGACCTTTGGGGTGACCTTTGGTGACCTTTAGTGACCTTTGGTGACCTTTGGCGTGACCTTTGGGGTGAACTTTGGTGACCTTTGGGGTGACCTTTGGTGACCTTTGGTGACCTTTGGTGACCTTTGGTGACCTTTGGTGACCTTTGGGGTGACCTTTGGTGACCTTTGGTGACCTTTGGTGACCTTTGGGGTGACCTTTGGTGACCTTTGGTGACCTTTGGTGACCTTTGGTGACCTTTGGTGACCTTTGGTGACCTTTGGGGTGACCTTTGGTGACCTTTGGGGTGACCTTTGGTGACCTTTGGTGACCTTTGGGGTGACCTTTGGTAACCTTTGGGGTGACCTTTGGTGACCTTTGGGGTGACCTTTGGGGTGACCTTTGGTGACCTTTGGTGACCATTGGTGACCTTTGGGGTGACCTTTGGTGACCTTTGGGGTGACCTTTGGTGACCTTTGGTGACCTTTGGTGACCTTTGGGGTGACCTTTAGTGACCTTTGGGGTGACCTTTGGTGACCTTTGGTGACCTTTGGGGTGACCTTTGTTGACCTTTGGTGACCTTTGGTGACCTTTGGTGACCTTTGGGGTGACCTTTGGTGACCTGTGGTGACCTTTGGTGACCTTTGCTGACCTTTGGTGACCTTTGGTGACCTTTGGTGACCTTTGGGGTGACCTTTGGTGACCTTTGGGGTGACCTTTGGTGACCTTTGGTGACCTTTGGGGTGACCTTTGGTGACCTTTGGGGTGGCCTTTGGTGACCTTTGGGGTGACCTTTGGTGACCTTTGGTGACCTTTGGTGACCTTTGGTGACCTTTGGTGACCTTTGGGGTGACCTTTGGTGACCTTTGGGATGACCTTTGTTGACCTTTGGTGACCTTTGGTGACCTTTGGTGACCTTTGGGGTGACCTTTGGTGACCTTTGGTGACCTTTGGTGACCTTTGGTGACCTTTGGTGACCTTTGGTGACCTTTGCTGACCTTTGGTGACCTTTGGTGACCTTTGGTGACCTTTGGTGACCTTTGGGGTGACCTTTGGTGACCTTTGGGATGACCTTTGGTGACCTTTGGTGACCTTTGGTGACCTTTGGTGACCTTTGGTGACCTTTGGTGACCTTTGGGGTGACCTTTGGTGACCTTTGGTGACCTTTGGTGACCTTTGGGGTGACCTTTGGTGACCTTTGGGGTGACCTTTGGTGACCTTTGGGGTGACCTTTGGTGACCTTTGGTGACCTTTGGTGACCTTTGGTGACCTTTGGTGACCTTTGGGGTGACCTTTGGTGACCTTTGGGATGACCTTTGGTGACCTTTGGTGACCTTTGGTGACCTTTGGTGACCTTTGGGGTGACCTTTGGTGACCTTTGGGGTGACCTTTGGTGACCTTTGGTGACCTTTGGGGTGACCTTTGGTGACCTTTGGGGTGACCTTTGGTGACCTTTGGGGTGACCTTTGGTGACCTTTGGTGACCTTTGGTGACCTTTGGGGTGACCTTTGGTGACCTTTGGGGTGACCTTTGGTGACCTTTGGGGTGACCTTTGGTGACCTTTGGTGACCTTTGGTGACCTTTGGTGACCTTTGGGGTGACCTTTGGTGACCTTTGGGATGACCTTTGGTGACCTTTGGTGACCTTTGGTGACCTTTGGTGACCTTTGGTGACCTTTGGGGTGACCTTTGGTGACCTTTGGGGTGACCTTTGGTGACCTTTGGTGACCTTTGGGGTGACCTTTGGGGTGACCTTTGGTGACCTTTGGGGTGACCTTTGGTGACCTTTGGTGACCTTTGGTGACCTTTGGTGACCTTTGGTGACCTTTGGGGTGACCTTTGGTGACCTTTGGGATGACCTTTGGTTACCTTTGGTGACCTTTGGTGACCTTTGGTGACCTTTGGTGACCTTTGGGGTGACCTTTGGTGACCTTTGGTGACTTTTGGTGACCTTTGGGGTGACCTTTGGTGACCTTTGGTGACCTTTGGTGACCTTTGGGGTGACCTTTGGTGACTTTTGGGGTGACCTTTGGTGACCTTTGGGGTGATCTTTGGTGACCTTTGGGGTGACTTTTGGTGACCTTTGGTAACTTTTGGTGACCTTTGGGGTGACCTTTGGGGTGACCTGTGGTGACCTTTGGGGTGACCTTTGGTGACCTTTGGTGACGTTTGGGGTGACCTTTGGTGACCTTTGGGGTGACCTTTGGTGACCTTTGGTGACCTTTGGGGTGATCTTTGGTGACCTTTGGGGTGACTTTTGGTGACCTTTGGTAACTTTTGGTGACCTTTGGGGTGACCTGTGGTGACCTTTGGGGTGACCTTTGGTGACCTTCGGTGACCTTTGGTGACCTTTGGTGACCTTTGGTGACCTTTGGGGTGACCTTTGGTGACCTTTGGGGTGACCTTTGGTGACCTTTGGGGTGACCTTTAGTGACCTTTGGGGTGACCTTTGGTGACCTTTGGTGACCTTTGGTGACCTTTGGGGTGACCTTTGGTGACCTTTGGGGTGACCTTTGGTGACCTTTGGTGACCATTGGTGACCTTTGGGGTGACCTTTGGTGACCTTTGGGGTGACCTTTGGTGACCTTTGGTGACCTTTGGGGTGACCTTTAGTGACCTTTGGGGTGACCTTTGGTGACCTTTGGTGACCTTTGGGGTGACCTTTGGTGACCTTTGGTGACCTTTGGTGACCTTTGGGGTGACCTTTGGTGACCTGTGGTGACCTTTGGTGACCTTTGCTGACCTTTGGTGACCTTTGGTGACCTTTGGTGACCTTTGGGGTGACCTTTGGTGACCTTTGGTGACCTTTGGGGTGACCTTTGGTGACCTTTGGTGACCTTTGGGGTGACCTTTGGTGACCTTTGGGGTGACCTTTGGTGACCTTTGGGGTGACCTTTGGTGACCTTTGGTGACCTTTGGTGACCTTTGGTGACCTTTGGGGTGACCTTTGGTGACCTTTGGGATGACCTTTGGTGACCTTTGGTGACCTTTGGTGACCTTTGGTGACCTTTGGTGACCTTTGGGGTGACCTTTGGTGACCTTTGGTGACCTTTGGTGACCTTTGGGGTGACCTTTGGTGACCTTTGGGGTGACCTTTGGTGACCTTTGGGGTGACCTTTGGTGACCTTTGGTGACCTTTGGTGACCTTTGGTGACCTTTGGTGACCTTTGGTGACCTTTGGTGACCTTTGGTGACCTTTGGGGTGACCTTTGGTGACCTTTGGTAACCTTTGGTGACCTTTGGGGTGACCTTTGGTGACCTTTGGGGTGACCTTTGGTGACCTTTGGGGTGACCTTTGGTGACCTTTGGTGACCTTTGGTGACCTTTGGTGACCTTTGGTGACCTTTGGGGTGACCTTTGGTGACCTTTGGGATGACCTTTGGTGACCTTTGGTGACCTTTGGTGACCTTTGGTGACCTTTGGTGACCTTTGGGGTGACCTTTGGTGACCTTTGGGGTGACCTTTGGTGACCTTTGGTGACCTTTGGGGTGACCTTTGGTGACCTTTGGGGTGACCTTTGGTGACCTTTGGGGTGACCTTTGGTGACCTTTGGTGACCTTTGGTGACCTTTGGTGACCTTTGGTGACCTTTGGGGTGACCTTTGGTGACCTTTGGGATGACCTTTGGTGACCTTTGGTGACCTTTGGTGACCTTTGGGGTGACCTTTGGTGACCTTTGGTGACCTTTGGTGACCTTTGGGGTGACCTTTGGTGACCTTTGGTGACCTTTGGTGACCTTTAGGGTGACCTTTGGTGACTTTTGGGGTGACCTTTGGTGACCTTTGGGGTGATCTTTGGTGACCTTTGGGGTGACTTTTGGTGACCTTTGGTAACTTTTGGTGACCTTTGGGGTGACCTTTGGGGTGACCTGTGGTGACCTTTGGGGTGACCTTTGGTGACCTTTGGTGACGTTTGGTGACGTTTGGGGTGACCTTTGGTGACCTTTGGGGTGACCTTTGGTGACCTTTGGGGTGATCTTTGGTGACCTTTGGGGTGACTTTTGGAGACCTTTGGTAACTATTGGTGACCTTTGGGGTGACCTTTGGGGTGACCTGTGGTGACCTTTGGGGTGACCTTTGGTGACCTTTGGTGACCTTTGGTGACCTTTGGTGATTTTTGGGGTGACCTTTAGTGACCTTTGGTGACCTTTGGTGACCTTTGGGGTGACCTTTGGTGACCTTTGGGGTGACCTTTGGTGACCTTTGGTGACCTTTGGTGACCTTTGGTGACCTTTGGGGTGACCTTCGGTGACCTTTGGGGTGACCTTTGGTCACCTTTGGGGTGACTTTTGGTGACCTTTGGTGACCTTTGGTGACCTTTGGTGACCTTTGGGGTTACCTTTGGTGACCTTTATGGTGACCTTTGGTGACCTTTGGTGACCTTTGGTGACCTTTGGTGACCTTTGGTGACCTTTGGTGACCTTTGGGGTAACCTTTGGTGATTTTTGGGGTGACCTTTGGTGACCTTTGGTGACCTTTGGGGTGACCTTTGGTGACCTTTGGGGTGACCTTTGGTGACTTTTGCTGACCTTTGGTGACCTTTGGTGACCTTTGGGGTGACCTTTAGTGACCTTTGGGGTGACCTTTCGTGACCTTTGGTGACCTTTGGGGTGACCTTTGGTGACCTTTGGTAACCTTTGGGGTGACCTTTGGGGTGACCTTTGGTGACCTTTGGTGACCTTTGGTGACCTTTGGGGTGACCTTTGGTGACCTTTGGGGTAACCATTGGTGACCTTTGGGGTAACCATTGGTGACCTTTGGGGTGACCTTTGGTGACCTTTGGGGTGACCTTTGGTGACCTTTGGTAACCTTTGGGGTGACCTTTGGGGTGACCTTTGGTGACCTTTGGTGACCTTTGGGGTGACCTTTGGTGACCTTTGGGGTAACCATTGGTGACCTTTGGGGTGACCTTTGGTGACCTTTGGTAACCTTTGGGGTGACCTTTGGGGTGACCTTTGGTGACCTTTGGTGACCTTTGGTGACCTTTGGGGTGACCTTTGGTGACCTTTGGGGTAACCATTGGTGACCTTTGGGGTAACCATTGGTGACCTTTGGGGTGACCTTTGGTGACCTTTGGGGTGACCTTTGGTGACCTTTGGTAACCTTTGGGGTGACCTTTGGGGTGACCTTTGGTGACCTTTGGTGACCTTTGGTGACCTTTGGGGTGACCTTTGGTGACCTTTGGGGTAACCATTGGTGACCTTTGGGGTGACCTTTGGTGACCTTTGGGGTGACCTTTGGTGACCTTTGGTAACCTTTGGGGTGACCTTTGGGGTGACCTTTGGTGACCTTTGGGGTGACCTTTGGTGACCTTTGGGGTGACCTTTGGTGACCTTTGGTAACCTTTGGGGTGACCTTTGGGGTGACCTTTGGTGACCTTTGGTGACCTTTGGTGACCTTTGGTGACCTTTGGTGACCTTTGGTGACCTTTGGTGACCTTTGGGGTGACCTTTGGTGACCTTTGGGATCACCTTTGGTGACCTTTGGTGACCTTTGGTGACCTTTGGTGACCTTTGGGGTGACCTTTGGTGACCTTTGGTGACCTTTGGTGACCTTTGGGGTGACCTTTGGTGACCTTTGGGGTGACCTTTGGTGACCTTTGGTGACCTTTGGGGTGACCTTTGGTGACCTTTGGGGTGACCTTTGGTGACCTTTGGTGACCTTTGGTGACCTTTGGTGACCTTTGGGGTGACCTTTGGTGACCTTTGGTGACCTTTGGTGACATTTGGGGTGACCTTTGGTGACCTTTGGGGTGACCTTTGGTGACCTTTGGTGACCTTTGGTGACCTTTGGGGTGGCCTTTGGTGACCTTTGGTGACCTTTGGTGACCTTTGGTGACCTTTGGGGTGACCTTTGGTGACCTTTGGGGTGACCTTTGGTGACCTTTGGTGACCTTTGGGGTGACCTTTGGTGACCTTTGGGGTGACCTTTGGTGACCTTTGGTGACCTTTGGTGACCTTTGGTGACCTTTGGGGTGACTTTTAGTGACCTTTGGTGACCTTTGGTGACCTTTGGGGTGACCTTTGGTTACCTTTGGGGTGACCTTTGGTGACCTTTGGTGACCTTTGGTGACCTTTGGTGACCTTTGGGGTGACCTTTGGTGACCTTTGGGGTGACCTTTGGTGACCTTTGTGGTGACTTTTGGTGACCTTTGGTGACCTTTGGTGACATTTGGTGACCTTTGGGGTGACCTTTGGTGACCTTTGGGGTGACCTTTGGTGGCCTTTGGTGACCTTTGGTGACCTTTGGGGTGACCTTTGGTGACCTTTGGGGTGACCTTTGGTGACCTTTGGTGACCTTTGGTGACCTTTGGTGACCTTTGGCGTGACCTTTGGGGTGAACTTTGGTGACCTTTGGGGTGACCTTTGGTGACCTTTGGTGACCTTTGGTGACCTTTGGTGACCTTTGGTGACCTTTGGGGTGACCTTTGGTGACCTTTGGGGTGCCCTTTGGTGACCTTTGGGGTGACCTTTAGTGACCTTTGGGGTGACCTTTGGTGACCTTTGATGACCTTTGGGGTGACCTTTGGTGACCTTTGGTGACCTTTGGTGACCTTTGGGGTGACCTTTGGTGACCTTTGGTGACCTTTGGGGTGACCTTTGGTGACCTTTGGGGTGACCTTTGGTGACCTTTGGGGTGACCTTTGGTGACCTTTGGTGACCTTTGGTGACCTTTGATGACCTTTGGGGTGACCTTTGGTGACCTTTGGTGACCTTTGGTGACCTTTGGGGTGACCTTTGGTGACCTTTGGTGACCTTTGGGGTGACCTTTGGTGACCTTTGGGGTGACCTTTGGTGACCTTTGGGGTGACCTTTGGTGACCTTTGGTGACCTTTGGTGACCTTTGGTGACCTTTGGTGACCTTTGGGGTGACCTTTGGTGACCTTTGGGGTGACCTTTGGTGACCTTTGGTGACCTTTGGGGTGACCTTTGGTGACCTTTGGTGACCTTTGGTGACCTTTGGTGACCTTTGGGGTGACCTTTGGTGACCTTTGGTGACCTTTGGTGACCTCTGGTGACCTTTGGAGACCTTTGGGGTGACCTTTGGTGACTTTTGGGGTGACCTTTGGTGACCTTTGGGGTGACCTTTGGTGACCTTTGGTGACCTTTAGTGACCTTTGGTGACCTTTGGGGTGACCTATGGTGACCTTTGGTGACCTTTGGTGACCTCTGGTGACCTTTGGGGTGACCTTTGGTGACCTTTGGGGTGACCTTTGGTGACCTTTGGGGTGACCTTTGGTGACCTTTGGTGACCTTTGGTGACCATTGGTGACCTTTGGTGACCTTTGGGGTGACCTTTAGTGACCTTTGGGGTGACCTTTGGTGACCTTTGGGGTGACCTTTGGTGACCTTTGGTGACCTTTGGTGACCTCTGGTGACCTTTGGTGACCTTTGGGGTGACCTTTGGTGACCTTTGGGGTGACCTTTGGTGACCTTTGGGGTGACCTTTGGTGACCTTTGGTGACCTTTGGTGACCTTTGGGGTGACCTTTGGTGACCTTTGGGGTGACCTTTGGTGACCTTTGGTGACCTTTGGTGACCTTTGGGGTGACCTTTGGTGACCTTTGGGGTGACCTTTGGTGACCTTTGGTGACCTTTGGGGTGACCTTTGGTGACCTTTGGTGACCTTTGGTGACCTTTGGTGACCTTTGGTGACCTCTGGTGACCTTTGGTGACCTTTGGGGTGACCTTTGGTGACCTTTGGGGTGACCTTTGGTGACCTTTGGTGACCTTTGGTGACCTTTGGTGACCTTTGGTGACCTTTGGTGACCTTTGGGGTGACCTTTGGTGACCTTTGGGATGACCTTTGGTGACCTTTGGTGACCTTTGGTGACCTTTGGTGACCTTTGGGGTGACCTTTGGTGACCTTTGGTGACCTTTGGTGACCTTTGGGGTGACCTTTGGTGACCTTTGGTGACCTTTGGTGACCTTTGGGGTGACCTTTGGTGACTTTTGGGGTGACCTTTGGTGACCTTTGGGGTGATCTTTGGTGACCTTTGGGGTGACTTTTGGTGACCTTTGGTAACTTTTGGTGACCTTTGGGGTGACCTTTGGGGTGACCTGTGGTGACCTTTGGGGTGACCTTTGGTGACCTTTGGTGACGTTTGGGGTGACCTTTGGTGACCTTTGGGGTGACCTTTGGTGACCTTTGGTGACCTTTGGGGTGATCTTTGGTGACCTTTGGGGTGACTTTTGGTGACCTTTGGTAACTTTTGGTGACCTTTGGGGTGACCTTTGGGGTGACCTGTGGTGACCTTTGGGGTGACTTTTGGTGACCTTCGGTGACCTTTGGTGATCTTTAGTGACCTTTGGTGACCTTTGGGGTGACCTTTGGTGACCTTTGGGGTGACCTTTGGTGACCTTTGGTGACCTTTGGGGTGACCTTTAGTGACCTTTGGGGTGACCTTTGGTGACCTTTGGTGACCTTTGGTGACCTTTGGGGTGACCTTTGGTGACCTTTGGGGTGACCTTTGGTGACCTTTGGTGACCATTGGTGACCTTTGGGGTGACCTTTGGTGACCTTTGGGGTGACCTTTGGTGACCTTTGGTGACCTTTGGTGACCTTTGGTGACCTTTGGGGTGACCTTTAGTGACCTTTGGGGTGACCTTTGGTGACCTTTGGTGACCTTTGGGGTGACCTTTGGTGACCTTTGGTGACCTTTGGTGACCTTTGGTGACCTTTGGGGTGACCTTTGGTGACCTGTGGTGACCTTTGGTGACCTTTGCTGACCTTTGGTGACTTTTGGTGACCTTTGGCGACCTTTGGGGTGACCTTTGGTGACCTTTGGGGTGACCTTTGGTGACCTTTGGTGACCTTTGGGGTGACCTTTGGTGACCTTTGGGGTGACCTTTGGTGACCTTTGGGGTGACCTTTGGTGACCTTTGGTGACCTTTGGTGACCTTTGGTGACCTTTGGGGTGACCTTTGGTGACCTTTGGGATGACCTTTGGTGACCTTTGGTGACCTTTGGTGACCTTTGGTGACCTTTGGTGACCTTTGGTGACCTTTGGGGTGACCTTTGGTAACCTTTGGTGACCTTTGGTGACCTTTGGGGTGACCTTTGGTGACCTTTGGGGTGACCTTTGGTGACATTTGGGGTGACCTTTGGTGACCTTTGGTGACCTTTGGTGACCTTTGGTGACCTTTGGTGACCTTTGGTGTGACCTTTGGTGACCTTTGGGATGACCTTTGGTGACCTTTGGTGACCTTTGGTGACCTTTGGTGACCTTTGGGGTGACCTTTGGTGACCTTTGGGGTGACCTTTGGTGACCTTTGGTGACCTTTGGTGACCTTTGGGGTGACCTTTGGTGACCTTTGGGGTGACCTTTGGTGACCTTTGGGGTGACCTTTGGTGACCTTTGGTGACCTTTGGTGACCTTTGGTGACCTTTGGTGACCTTTGGGGTGACCTTTGGTGACCTTTGGGATGACCTTTGGTGACCTTTGGTGACCTTTGGTGACCTTTGGTGACCTTTGGTGACCTTTGGTGACCTTTGGGGTGACCTTTGGTGACCTTTGGTGACCTTTGGTGACCTTTGGGGTGACCTTTGGTGACCTTTGGGGTGACCTTTGGTGACCTTTGGTGACCTTTGGTGACCTTTGGGGTGACCTTTGGTGACCTTTGGGGTGACCTTTGGTGACCTTTGGGGTGACCTTTGGTGACCTTTGGTGACCTTTGGTGACCTTTGGTGACCTTTGGTGACCTTTGGGGTGACCTTTGGTGACCTTTGGGATGACCTTTGGTGACCTTTGGTGACCTTTGGGGTGACCTTTGGTGACCTTTGGGGTGACCTTTGGTGACCTTTGGTGACCTTTGGTGACCTTTGGTGACCTTTGGTGACCTTTGGGGTGACCTTTGGTGACCTTTGGGATGACCTTTGGTGACCTTTGGGGTGACCTTTGGTGACCTTTGGGTTGACCTTTGGTGACCTTTGGTGACCTTTGGGGTGACCTTTGGTGACCTTTGGGGTGACCTTTGGTGACCTTTGGGATGACCTTTGGTGACCGTTGGTGACCTTTGGTGACCTTTGGTGACCTTTGGTGACCTTTGGGGTGACCTTTGGTGACCTTTGGTGACCTTTGGGGTGACCTTTGGTGACCTTTGGTGACCTTTGGTGACCTTTGGGGTGACCTTTGGTGACTTTTGGGGTGACCTTTGGTGACCTTTGGGGTGATCTTTGGTGACCTTTGGGGTGACTTTTGGTGACCTTTGGTAACTTTTGGTGACCTTTGGGGTGACCTTTGGGGTGACCTGTGGTGACCTTTGGGGTGACCTTTGGTGACCTTTGGTGACGTTTGGGGTGACCTTTGGTGACCTTTGGGGTGACCTTTGGTGACCTTTGGTAACTTTTGGTGACCTTTGGGGTGACCTTTGGGGTGACCTGTGGTGACCTTTGGGGTGACCTTTGGTGACCTTCGGTGACCTTTGGTGACCTTTGGTGACCTTTGGTGACCTTTGGGGTGACCTTTGGTGACCTTTGGGGTGACCTTTGGTGACCTTTGGTGACGTTTGGGGTGATCTTTGGTGACCTTTGGGGTGACTTTTGGTGACCTTTGGTAACTTTTGGTGACCTTTGGGGTGACCTTTGGGGTGACCTGTGGTGACCTTTGGGGTGACCTTTGGTGACCTTCGGTGACCTTTGGTGACCTTTGGTGACCTTTGGTGACCTTTGGGGTGACCTTTGGTGACCTTTGGGGTGACCTTTGGTGACCTTTGGGGTGACCTTTAGTGACCTTTGGGGTGACCTTTGGTGACCTTTGGTGACCTTTGGTGACCTTTGGGGTGACCTTTGGTGACCTTTGGGGTGACCTTTGGTGACCTTTGGTGACCATTGGTGACCTTTGGGGTGACCTTTGGTGACCTTTGGTGACCTTTGGTGACCTCTGGTGACCTTTGGTGACCTTTGGGGTGACCTTAAGTGACCTTTGGGGTGACCTTTGGTGACCTTTGGTGACCTTTGGGGTGACCTTTGGTGACCTGTGGTGACCTTTGGTAACCTTTGCTGACCTTTGGTGACCTTTGGTGACCTTTGGTGACCTTTGGGGTGACCTTTGGTGACCTTTGGGGTGACCTTTGGTGACCTTTGGTGACCTTTGGGGTGACCTTTGGTGACCTTTGGGGTGACCTTTGGTGACCTTTGGGGTGACCTTTGGTGACCTTTGGTGACCTTTGGTGACCTTTGGTGACCTTTGGTGACCTTTGGGGTGACCTTTGGTGACCTTTGGGATGACCTTTGGTGACCTTTGGTGACTTTTGGGGTGACCTTTGGTGACCTTTGGGGTGACCTTTGGTGACCTTTGGTGACCTTTGGGGTGACCTTTGGTGACCTTTGGGGTGACCTTTGGTGACCTTTGGGGTGACCTTTGGTGACCTTTGGTGACCTTTGGTGACCTTTGGTGACCTTTGGGGTGACCTTTGGTGACCTTTGGGATGACCTTTGGTGACCTTTGGTGACCTTTGGTGACCTTTGGTGACCTTTGGTGACCTTTGGGGTGACCTTTGGTGACCTTTGGTGACCTTTGGTGACCTTTGGGGTGACCTTTGGTGACCTTTGGGGTGACCTTTGGTGACCTTTGGGGTGACCTTTGGTGACCTTTGGTGACCTTTGGTGACCTTTGGTGACCTTTGGTGACCTTTGGTGACCTTTGGTGACCTTTGGGGTGACCTTTGGTGACCTTTGGTAACCTTTGGTGACCTTTGGGGTGACCTTTGGTGACCTTTGGGGTGACCTTTGGTGACCTTTGGGGTGACCTTTGGTGACCTTTGGTGACCTTTGGTGATCTTGGGTGACCTTTGGTGACCTTTGGGGTGACCTTTGGTGACCTTTGGGATGACCTTTGGTGACCTTTGGTGACCTTTGGTGACCTTTGGGGTGACCTTTGGTGACCTTTGGGGTGACCTTTGGTGACCTTTGGTGACCTTTGGGGTGACCTTTGGTGACCTTTGGGGTGTCCTTTGGTGACCTTTGGGGTGACCTTTGGTGACCTTTGGTGACCTTTGGTGACCTTTGGTGACCTTTGGTGACCTTTGGGGTGACCTTTGGTGACCTTTGGGATGACCTTTGGTGACCTTTGGTGACCTTTGGTGACCTTTGGTGACCTTTGGTGACCTTTGGGGTGACCTTTGGTGACCTTTGGTGACCTTTGGTGACCTTTGGGGTGACCTTTGGTGACCTTTGGTGACCTTTGGTGACCTTTAGGGTGACCTTTGGTGACTTGGGGTGACCTTTGGTGACCTTTGGGGTGATCTTTGGTGACCTTTGGGGTGACTTTTGGTGACCTTTGGTAACTTTTGGTGACCTTTGGGGTGACCTTTGGGGTGACCTGTGGTGACCTTTGGGGTGACCTTTGGTGACCTTTGGTGACGTTTGGTGACGTTTGGGGTGACCTTTGGTGACCTTTGGGGTGACCTTTGGTGACCTTTGGTGACCTTTGGGGTGATCTTTGGTGACCTTTGGGGTGACTTTTGGTGACCTTTGGTAACTATTGGTGACCTTTGGGGTGACCTTTGGGGTGACCTGTGGTGACCTTTGGGGTGACCTTTGGTGACCTTTGGTGACCTTTGGTGACCTTTGGTGACCTTTGGGGTGACCTTTAGTGACCTTTGGTGACCTTTGGTGACCTTTGGGGTGACCTTTGGTGACCTTTGGGGTGATCTTTGGTGACCTTTGGTGACCTTTGGTGACCTTTGGTGACCTTTGGGGTGACCTTCGGTGACCTTTGGGGTGACCTTTGGTCACCTTTGGGGTGACTTTTGGTGACCTTTGGTGACCTTTGGTGACCTTTGGTGACCTTTGGGGTTACCTTTGGTGACCTTTATGGTGACCTTTGGTGACCTTTGGTGACCTTTGGTGACCTTTGGTGACCTTTGGTGACCTTTGGTGATCTTTGGGGTAACCTTTGGTGATTTTTGGGGTGACCTTTGGTGACCTTTGGTGACCTTTGGGGTGACCTTTGGTGACCTTTGGGGTGACCTTTGGTGACTTTTGCTGACCTTTGGTGACCTTTGGTGACCTTTGGGGTGACCTTTAGTGACCTTTGGGGTGACCTTTGGTGACCTTTGGTGACCTTTGGGGTGACCTTTGGTGACCTTTGGGGTAACCATTGATGACCTTTGGGGTGACCTTTGGTGACCTTTGGGGTGACCTTTGGTGACCTTTGGTAACCTTTGGGGTGACCTTTGGGGTGACCTTTGGTGACCTTTGGTGACCTTTGGTGACCTTTGGGGTGACCTTTGGTGACCTTTGGGGTAACCATTGGTGACCTTTGGGGTGACCTTTGGTGACCTTTGGGGTGACCTTTGGTGACCTTTGGTAATCTTTGGGGTGACCTTTGGGGTGACCTTTGGTGACCTTTGGGGTGACCTTTGGTGACATTTGGTAACCTTTGGGGTGACCTTTGGGGTGACCTTTGGTGACCTTTGGTGACCTTTGGTGACCTTTGGTGACCTTTGGTGACCTTTGGTGACCTTTGGTGACCTTTGGGGTGACCTTTGGTGACCTTTGGTGACCTTTGGGATCACCTTTGGTGACCTTTGGTGACCTTTGGTGACCTTTGGGGTGACCTTTGGTGACCTTTGGTGACCTTTGGTGACCTTTGGGGTGACCTTTGGTGACCTTTGGGGTGACCTTTGGTGACCTTTGGTGACCTTTGGGGTGACCTTTGGTGACCTATGGGGTGACCTTTGGTGACCTTTGGTGACCTTTGGTGACCTTTGGTGACCTTTGGGGTGACCTTTGGTGACCTTTGGTGACCTTTGGTGACATTTGGGGTGACCTTTGGTGACCTTTGGGGTGACCTTTGGTGACCTTTGGTGACCTTTGGTGACCTTTGGGGTGACCTTTGGTGACCTTTGGTGACCTTTGGTGACCTTTGGTGACCTTTGGGGTGACCTTTGGTGACCTTTGGGGTGACCTTTGGTGACCTTTGGTGACCTTTGGGGTGACCTTTGGTGACCTTTGGGGTGACCTTTGGTGACCTTTGGTGACCTTTGGTGACCTTTGGGGTGACTTTTAGTGACCTTTGGTGACCTTTGGTGACCTTTGGGGTGACCTTTGGTTACCTTTGGGGTGACCTTTGGTGACCTTTGGTGACCTTTGGTGACCTTTGGTGACCTTTGGGGTGACCTTTGGTGACCTTTGGGGTGACCTTTGGTGACCTTTGTGGTGACTTTTGGTGACCTTTGGTGACCTTTGGTGACATTTGGTGACCTTTGGGGTGACCTTTGGTGACCTTTGGGGTGACCTTTGGTGGCCTTTGGTGACCTTTGGTGACCTTTGGGGTGACCTTTGGTGACCTTTGGGGTGACCTTTGGTGACCTTTGGTGACCTTTGGTGACCTTTGGTGACCTTTGGCGTGACCTTTGGGGTGAACTTTGGTGACCTTTGGGGTGACCGTTGGTGACCTTTGGTGACCTTTG
Organism: Agriotes lineatus; assembly: GCA_940337035.1. Taxonomy (NCBI): domain Eukaryota; kingdom Metazoa; phylum Arthropoda; class Insecta; order Coleoptera; family Elateridae; genus Agriotes; species Agriotes lineatus. The sequence continues at coordinate 422,521 of CALNHX010000130.1, forward strand.
GTGACCTTTGGTGACCTTTGGTGACCTTTGGTGACCTTTGGTGACCTTTGGGGTGACCTTTGGTGACCTTTGGGGTGCCCTTTGGTGACCTTTGGTGACCTTTGGTGACCTTTGGGGTGACCTTTGGTGACCTTTGGGGTGACCTTTGGTGACCTTTGGTGACCTTTGATGACCTTTGGGGTGACCTTTGGTGACCTTTGGTGACCTTTGGTGACCTTTGGGGTGACCTTTGGTGACCTTTGGTGACCTTTGGGGTGACCTTTGGTGACCTTTGGGGTGACCTTTGGTGACCTTTGGGGTGACCTTTGGTGACCTTTGGTGACCTTTGGTGACCTTTGGTGACCTTTGGTGATCTTTGGGGTGACCTTTGGTGACCTTTGGGGTGACCTTTGGTGACCTTTGGTGACCTTTGGTGACCTTTGGGGTGACCTTTGGTGACCTTTGGTGACCTTTGGGGTGACCTTTGGTGACCTTTGGGGTGACCTTTGGTGACCTTTGGGGTGACCTTTGGTGACCTTTGGTGACCTTTGGTGACCTTTGGTGACCTTTGGTGATCTTTGGGGTGACCTTTGGTGACCTTTGGGGTGACCTTTGGTGACCTTTGGGGTGACCTTTGGTGACCTTTGGGGTGACCTTTGGTGACCTTTGGGGTGACCTTTGGTGACCTATGGGGTGACCTTTGGTGACCTTTGGTGACCTTTGGTGACCTTTGGTGACCTTTGGGGTGACCTTTGGTGACCTTTGGTGACCTTTGGTGACATTTGGGGTGACCTTTGGTGACCTTTGGGGTGACCTTTGGTGACCTTTGGTGACCTTTGGTGACCTTTGGGGTGACCTTTGGTGACCTTTGGTGACCTTTGGTGACCTTTGGTGACCTTTGGGGTGACCTTTGGTGACCTTTGGGGTGACCTTTGGTGACCTTTGGTGACCTTTGGGGTGACCTTTGGTGACCTTTGGGGTGACCTTTGGTGACCTTTGGTGACCTTTGGTGACCTTTGGGGTGACTTTTAGTGACCTTTGGTGACCTTTGGTGACCTTTGGGGTGACCTTTGGTTACCTTTGGGGTGACCTTTGGTGACCTTTGGTGACCTTTGGTGACCTTTGGTGACCTTTGGGGTGACCTTTGGTGACCTTTGGGGTGACCTTTGGTGACCTTTGTGGTGACTTTTGGTGACCTTTGGTGACCTTTGGTGACATTTGGTGACCTTTGGGGTGACCTTTGGTGACCTTTGGGGTGACCTTTGGTGGCCTTTGGTGACCTTTGGTGACCTTTGGGGTGACCTTTGGTGACCTTTGGGGTGACCTTTGGTGACCTTTGGTGACCTTTGGTGACCTTTGGTGACCTTTGGCGTGACCTTTGGGGTGAACTTTGGTGACCTTTGGGGTGACCTTTGGTGACCTTTGGTGACCTTTGGTGACCTTTGGTGACCTTTGGTGACCTTTGGTGACCTTTGGTGACCTTTGGGGTGACCTTTGGTGACCTTTGGGGTGCCCTTTGGTGACCTTTGGTGACCTTTGGTGACCTTTGGGGTGACCTTTGGTGACCTTTGGGGTGACCTTTGGTGACCTTTGGTGACCTTTGATGACCTTTGGGGTGACCTTTGGTGACCTTTGGTGACCTTTGGTGACCTTTGGGGTGACCTTTGGTGACCTTTGGTGACCTTTGGGGTGACCTTTGGTGACCTTTGGGGTGACCTTTGGTGACCTTTGGGGTGACCTTTGGTGACCTTTGGTGACCTTTGGTGACCTTTGGTGACCTTTGGTGATCTTTGGGGTGACCTTTGGTGACCTTTGGGGTGACCTTTGGTGACCTTTGGTGACCTTTGGTGACCTTTGGGGTGACCTTTGGTGACCTTTGGTGACCTTTGGTGACCTTTGGTGACCTTTGGGGTGACCTTTGGTGACCTTTGGTGACCTTTGGTGACCTCTGGTGACCTTTGGTGACCTTTGGGGTGACCTTTGGTGACCTTTGGGGTGACCTTTGGTGACCTTTGGTGTGACCTTTGGTGACCTTTGGTGACCTTTGGTGACCTTTGGTGACCTTTGGGGTGACCTTTGGTGACCTTTGGTGACCTTTGGTGACCTCTGGTGACCTTTGGTGACCTTTGGGGTGACCTTTGGTGACCTTTGGGGTGACCTTTGGTGACCTTTGGGGTGACCTTTGGTGACCTTTGGTGACCTTTGGTGACCTTTGGTGACCTTTGGTGACCTTTGGGGTGACCTTTAGTGACCTTTGGGGTGACCTTTGGTGACCTTTGGGGTGACCTTTGGTGACCTTTGGTGACCTTTGGTGACCTCTGGTGACCTTTGGTGACCTTTGGGGTGACCTTTGGTGACCTTTGGGGTGACCTTTGGTGACCTTTGGGGTGACCTTTGGTGACCTTTGGTGACCTTTGGTGACCTTTGGTGACCTTTGGTGACCTTTGGGGTGACCTTTGGTGACCTTTGGGGTGACCTTTGGTGACCTTTGGTGACCTTTGGTGACCTTTGGGGTGACCTTTGGTGACCTTTGGGGTGACCTTTGGTGACCTTTGGGGTGACCTTTGGTGACCTTTGGTGACCTTTGGTGACCTTTGGTGACCTTTGGTGACCTTTGGGGTGACCTTTGGTGACCTTTGGGATGACCTTTGGTGACCTTTGGTGACCTTTGGTGACCTTTGGTGACCTTTGGTGACCTTTGGGGTGACCTTTGGTGACCTTTGGTGACCTTTGGTGACCTTTGGGGTGACCTTTGGTGACCTTTGGGGTGACCTTTGGTGACCTTTGGTGACCTTTGGTGACCTTTGGGGTGACCTTTGGTGACCTTTGGGGTGACCTTTGGTGACCTTTGGGGTGACCTTTGGTGACCTTTGGTGACCTTTGGTGACCTTTGGTGACCTTTGGTGACCTTTGGGGTGACCTTTGGTGACCTTTGGGATGACCTTTGGTGACCTTTGGTGACCTTTGGGGTGACCTTTGGTGACCTTTGGGGTGACCTTTGGTGACCTTTGGTGACCTTTGGTGACCTTTGGTGACCTTTGGTGACCTTTGGGGTGACCTTTGGTGACCTTTGGGATGACCTTTGGTGACCTTTGGGGTGACCTTTGGTGACCTTTGGGGTGACCTTTGGTGACCTTTGGTGACCTTTGGGGTGACCTTTGGTGACCTTTGGGGTGACCTTTGGTGACCTTTGGGATGACCTTTGGTGACCGTTGGTGACCTTTGGTGACCTTTGGTGACCTTTGGTGACCTTTGGGGTGACCTTTGGTGACCTTTGGTGACCTTTGGTGACCTTTGGGGTGACCTTTGGTGACCTTTGGTGACCTTTGGTGACCTTTGGGGTGACCTTTGGTGACTTTTGGGGTGACCTTTGGTGACCTTTGGGGTGATCTTTGGTGACCTTTGGGGTGACTTTTGGTGACCTTTGGTAACTTTTGGTGACCTTTGGGGTGACCTTTGGGGTGACCTGTGGTGACCTTTGGGGTGACCTTTGGTGACCTTTGGTGACGTTTGGGGTGACCTTTGGTGACCTTTGGGGTGACCTTTGGTGACCTTTGGTAACTTTTGGTGACCTTTGGGGTGACCTTTGGGGTGACCTGTGGTGACCTTTGGGGTGACCTTTGGTGACCTTCGGTGACCTTTGGTGACCTTTGGTGACCTTTGGTGACCTTTGGGGTGACCTTTGGTGACCTTTGGGGTGACCTTTGGTGACCTTTGGTGACGTTTGGGGTGATCTTTGGTGACCTTTGGGGTGACTTTTGGTGACCTTTGGTAACTTTTGGTGACCTTTGGGGTGACCTTTGGGGTGACCTGTGGTGACCTTTGGGGTGACCTTTGGTGACCTTCGGTGACCTTTGGTGACCTTTGGTGACCTTTGGTGACCTTTGGGGTGACCTTTGGTGACCTTTGGGGTGACCTTTGGTGACTTTTGGGGTGACCTTTAGTGACCTTTGGGGTGACCTTTGGTGACCTTTGGTGACCTTTGGTGACCTTTGGGGTGACCTTTGGTGACCTTTGGGGTGACCTTTGGTGACCATTGGTGACCTTTGGGGTGACCATTGGTGACCTTTGGTGACCTTTGGTGACCTCTGGTGACCTTTGGTGACCTTTGGGGTGACCTTAAGTGACCTTTGGGGTGACCTTTGGTGACCTTTGGTGACCTTTGGGGTGACCTTTGGTGACCTGTGGTGACCTTTGGTAACCTTTGCTGACCTTTGGTGACCTTTGGTGACCTTTGGTGACCTTTGGGGTGACCTTTGGTGACCTTTGGGGTGACCTTTGGTGACCTTTGGTGACCTTTGGGGTGACCTTTGGTGACCTTTGGGGTGACCTTTGGTGACCTTTGGGGTGACCTTTGGTGACCTTTGGTGACCTTTGGTGACCTTTGGTGACCTTTGGTGACCTTTGGGGTGACCTTTGGTGACCTTTGGGATGACCTTTGGTGACCTTTGGTGACCTTTGGGGTGACCTTTGGTGACCTTTGGGGTGACCTTTGGTGACCTTTGGTGACCTTTGGGGTGACCTTTGGTGACCTTTGGGGTGACCTTTGGTGACCTTTGGGGTGACCTTTGGTGACCTTTGGTGACCTTTGGTGACCTTTGGTGACCTTTGGGGTGACCTTTGGTGACCTTTGGGATGACCTTTGGTGACCTTTGGTGACCTTTGGTGACCTTTGGTGACCTTTGGTGACCTTTGGGGTGACCTTTGGTGACCTTTGGTGACCTTTGGTGACCTTTGGGGTGACCTTTGGTGACCTTTGGGGTGACCTTTGGTGACCTTTGGGGTGACCTTTGGTGACCTTTGGTGACCTTTGGTGACCTTTGGTGACCTTTGGTGACCTTTGGTGACCTTTGGTGACCTTTGGTGACCTTTGGTGACCTTTGGTGACCTTTGGTGACCTTTGGGGTGACCTTTGGTGACCTTTGGTAACCTTTGGTGACCTTTGGGGTGACCTTTGGTGACCTTTGGGGTGACCTTTGGTGACCTTTGGGGTGACCTTTGGTGACCTTTGGTGACCTTTGGTGATCTTTGGTGACCTTTGGTGACCTTTGGGGTGACCTTTGGTGACCTTTGGGATGACCTTTGGTGACCTTTGGTGACCTTTGGTGACCTTTGGGGTGACCTTTGGTGACCTTTGGGGTGACCTTTGGTGACCTTTGGTGACCTTTGGGGTGACCTTTGGTGACCTTTGGGGTGTCCTTTGGTGACCTTTGGGGTGACCTTTGGTGACCTTTGGTGACCTTTGGTGACCTTTGGTGACCTTTGGTGACCTTTGGGGTGACCTTTGGTGACCTTTGGGATGACCTTTGGTGACCTTTGGTGACCTTTGGTGACCTTTGGTGACCTTTGGTGACCTTTGGGGTGACCTTTGGTGACCTTTGGTGACCTTTGGTGACCTTTGGGGTGACCTTTGGTGACCTTTGGTGACCTTTGGTGACCTTTAGGGTGACCTTTGGTGACTTGGGGTGACCTTTGGTGACCTTTGGGGTGATCTTTGGTGACCTTTGGGGTGACTTTTGGTGACCTTTGGTAACTTTTGGTGACCTTTGGGGTGACCTTTGGGGTGACCTGTGGTGACCTTTGGGGTGACCTTTGGTGACCTTTGGTGACGTTTGGTGACGTTTGGGGTGACCTTTGGTGACCTTTGGGGTGACCTTTGGTGACCTTTGGTGACCTTTGGGGTGATCTTTGGTGACCTTTGGGGTGACTTTTGGTGACCTTTGGTAACTATTGGTGACCTTTGGGGTGACCTTTGGGGTGACCTGTGGTGACCTTTGGGGTGACCTTTGGTGACCTTTGGTGACCTTTGGTGACCTTTGGTGACCTTTGGTGACCTTTGGTGACCTTTGGGGTGACCTTTAGTGACCTTTGGTGACCTTTGGTGACCTTTGGGGTGACCTTTGGTGACCTTTGGGGTGATCTTTGGTGACCTTTGGTGACCTTTGGTGACCTTTGGTGACCTTTGGGGTGACCTTCGGTGACCTTTGGGGTGACCTTTGGTCACCTTTGGGGTGACTTTTGGTGACCTTTGGTGACCTTTGGTGACCTTTGGTGACCTTTGGGGTTACCTTTGGTGACCTTTATGGTGACCTTTGGTGACCTTTGGTGACCTTTGGTGACCTTTGGTGACCTTTGGTGACCTTTGGTGACCTTTGGGGTAACCTTTGGTGATTTTTGGGGTGACCTTTGGTGACCTTTGGTGACCTTTGGGGTGACCTTTGGTGACCTTTGGGGTGACCTTTGGTGACTTTTGCTGACCTTTGGTGACCTTTGGGGTGACCTTTAGTGACCTTTGGGGTGACCTTTGGTGACCTTTGGTGACCTTTGGGGTGACCTTTGGTGACCTTTGGGGTAACCATTGATGACCTTTGGGGTGACCTTTGGTGACCTTTGGGGTGACCTTTGGTGACCTTTGGTAACCTTTGGGGTGACCTTTGGGGTGACCTTTGGTGACCTTTGGTGACCTTTGGTGACCTTTGGGGTGACCTTTGGTGACCTTTGGGGTAACCATTGGTGACCTTTGGGGTGACCTTTGGTGACCTTTGGGGTGACCTTTGGTGACCTTTGGTAATCTTTGGGGTGACCTTTGGGGTGACCTTTGGTGACCTTTGGGGTGACCTTTGGTGACCTTTGGGGTGACCTTTGGTGACATTTGGTAACCTTTGGGGTGACCTTTGGGGTGACCTTTGGTGACCTTTGGTGACCTTTGGTGACCTTTGGTGACCTTTGGTGACCTTTGGTGACCTTTGGTGACCTTTGGGGTTACCTTTGGTGACCTTTGGTGACCTTTGGGATCACCTTTGGTGACCTTTGGTGACCTTTGGTGACCTTTGGGGTGACCTTTGGTGACATTTGGTGACCTTTGGTGACCTTTGGGGTGACCTTTGGTGACCTTTGGGGTGACCTTTGGTGACATTTGGTGACCTTTGGGGTGACCTTTGGTGACCTATGGGGTGACCTTTGGTGACCTTTGGTGACCTTTGGTGACCTTTGGTGACCTTTGGGGTGACCTTTGGTGACCTTTGGTGACCTTTGGTGACATTTGGGGTGACCTTTGGTGACCTTTGGGGTGACCTTTGGTGACCTTTGGTGACCTTTGGTGACCTTTGGGGTGACCTTTGGTGACCTTTGGTGACCTTTGGTGACCTTTGGTGACCTTTGGGGTGACCTTTGGTGACCTTTGGGGTGACCTTTGGTGACCTTTGGTGACCTTTGGGGTGACCTTTGGTGACCTTTGGGGTGACCTTTGGTGACCTTTGGTGACCTTTGGTGACCTTTGGGGTGACTTTTAGTGACCTTTGGTGACCTTTGGTGACCTTTGGGGTGACCTTTGGTTACCTTTGGGGTGACCTTTGGTGACCTTTGGTGACCTTTGGTGACCTTTGGTGACCTTTGGGGTGACCTTTGGTGACCTTTGGGGTGACCTTTGGTGACCTTTGTGGTGACTTTTGGTGACCTTTGGTGACCTTTGGTGACATTTGGTGACCTTTGGGGTGACCTTTGGTGACCTTTGGGGTGACCTTTGGTGGCCTTTGGTGACCTTTGGTGACCTTTGGGGTGACCTTTGGTGACCTTTGGGGTGACCTTTGGTGACCTTTGGTGACCTTTGGTGACCTTTGGTGACCTTTGGCGTGACCTTTGGGGTGAACTTTGGTGACCTTTGGGGTGACCTTTGGTGACCTTTGGTGACCTTTGGTGACCTTTGGTGACCTTTGGTGACCTTTGGTGACCTTTGGTGACCTTTGGGGTGACCTTTGGTGACCTTTGGGGTGCCCTTTGGTGACCTTTGGTGACCTTTGGTGACCTTTGGGGTGACCTTTGGTGACCTTTGGGGTGACCTTTGGTGACCTTTGGTGACCTTTGATGACCTTTGGGGTGACCTTTGGTGACCTTTGGTGACCTTTGGTGACCTTTGGGGTGACCTTTGGTGACCTTTGGTGACCTTTGGGGTGACCTTTGGTGACCTTTGGGGTGACCTTTGGTGACCTTTGGGGTGACCTTTGGTGACCTTTGGTGACCTTTGGTGACCTTTGGTGACCTTTGGTGATCTTTGGGGTGACCTTTGGTGACCTTTGGGGTGACCTTTGGTGACCTTTGGTGACCTTTGGTGACCTTTGGGGTGACCTTTGGTGACCTTTGGTGACCTTTGGTGACCTTTGGTGACCTTTGGGGTGACCTTTGGTGACCTTTGGTGACCTTTGGTGACCTCTGGTGACCTTTGGTGACCTTTGGGGTGACCTTTGGTGACCTTTGGGGTGACCTTTGGTGACCTTTGGTGTGACCTTTGGTGACCTTTGGTGACCTTTGGTGACCTTTCTTGACCTTTGGGGTGACCTTTGGTGACCTTTGGTGACCTTTGGTGACCTCTGGTGACCTTTGGTGACCTTTGGGGTGACCTTTGGTGACCTTTGGGGTGACCTTTGGTGACCTTTGGGGTGACCTTTGGTGACCTTTGGTGACCTTTGGTGACCTTTGGTGACCTTTGGTGACCTTTGGGGTGACCTTTAGTGACCTTTGGGGTGACCTTTGGTGACCTTTGGGGTGACCTTTGGTGACCTTTGGTGACCTTTGGTGACCTCTGGTGACCTTTGGTGACCTTTGGGGTGACCTTTGGTGACCTTTGGGGTGACCTTTGGTGACCTTTGGGGTGACCTTTGGTGACCTTTGGTGACCTTTGGTGACCTTTGGTGACCTTTGGTGACCTTTGGGGTGACCTTTGGTGACCTTTGGGGTGACCTTTGGTGACCTTTGGTGACCTTTGGTGACCTTTGGGGTGACCTTTGGTGACCTTTGGTGACCTTTGGTGACCTTTGGTGACCTTTGGGGTGACCTTTGGTGACCTTTGGTGACCTCTGGTGACCTTTGGTGACCTTTGGGGTGACCTTTGGTGACCTTTGAGGTGACCTTTGGTGACCTTTGGGGTGACCTTTGGTGACCTTTGGTGACCTTTGGTGACCTTTGGTGACCTTTGGTGACCTTTGGTGACCTTTGGTGACCTTTGGGGTGACCTTTGGTGACCTTTGGGATGACCTTTGGTGACCTTTGGTGACCTTTGGTGACCTTTGGTGACCTTTGGGGTGACCTTTGGTGACCTTTGGTGACCTTTGGTGACCTTTGGGGTGACCTTTGGTGACCTTTGGTGACCTTTGGTGACCTTTGGGGTGACCTTTGGTGACTTTTGGGGTGACCTTTGGTGACCTTTGGGGTGATCTTTGGTGACCTTTGGGGTGACTTTTGGTGACCTTTGGTAACTTTTGGTGACCTTTGGGGTGACCTTTGGGGTGACCTGTGGTGACCTTTGGGGTGACCTTTGGTGACCTTTGGTGACGTTTGGGGTGACCTTTGGTGACCTTTGGGGTGACCTTTGGTGACCTTTGGTGACCTTTGGGGTGATCTTTGGTGACCTTTGGTGACGTTTGGGGTGACCTTTGGTGACCTTTGGGGTGACCTTTGGTGACCTTTGGTGACCTTTGGGGTGACCTTTGGTGACCTTTGGTGACGTTTGGGGTGACCTTTGGTGACCTTTGGGGTGACCTTTGGTGACCTTTGGGGTGACCTTTGGTGACCTTTGGTGACCTTTGGTGACCTTTGGGGTGACCTTTGGTGACTTTTGGGGTGACCTTTGGTGACCTTTGGGGTGATCTTTGGTGACCTTTGGGGTGACTTTTGGTGACCTTTGGTAACTTTTGGTGACCTTTGGGGTGACCTTTGGGGTGACCTGTGGTGACCTTTGGGGTGACCTTTGGTGACCTTTGGTGACGTTTGGGGTGACCTTTGGTGACCTTTGGGGTGACCTGTGGTGACCTTTGGTAACCTTTGCTGACCTTTGGTGACCTTTGGTGACCTTTGGTGACCTTTGGGGTGACCTTTGGTGACCTTTGGGGTGACCTTTGGTGACCTTTGGTGACCTTTGGGGTGACCTTTGGTGACCTTTGGGGTGACCTTTGGTGACCTTTGGGGTGACCTTTGGTGACCTTTGGTGACCTTTGGTGACCTTTGGTGACCTTTGGTGACCTTTGGGGTGACCTTTGGTGACCTTTGGGATGACCTTTGGTGACCTTTGGTGACCTTTGGGGTGACCTTTGGTGACCTTTGGGGTGACCTTTGGTGACCTTTGGTGACCTTTGGGGTGACCTTTGGTGACCTTTGGGGTGACCTTTGGTGACCTTTGGGTGACCTTTGGTGACCTTTGGTGACCTTTGGTGACCTTTGGTGACCTTTGGGGTGACCTTTGGTGACCTTTGGATGACCTTTGGTGACCTTTGGTGACCTTTGGTGACCTTTGGTGACCTTTGGTGACCTTTGGGGTGACCTTTGGTGACCTTTGGTGACCTTTGGTGACCTTTGGGGTGACCTTTGGTGACCTTTGGGTGACCTTTGGTGACCTTTGGGGTGACCTTTGGTGACCTTTGGTGACCTTTGGTGACCTTTGGTGACCTTTGGTGACCTTTGGTGACCTTTGGTGACCTTTGGTGACCTTTGGTGACCTTTGGTGACCTTTGGTGACCTTTGGGGTGACCTTTGGTGACCTTTGGTAACCTTTGGTGACCTTTGGGGTGACCTTTGGTGACCTTTGGGGGTGACCTTTGGTGACCTTTGGGGTGACCTTTGGTGACCTTTGGTGACCTTTGGTGATCTTTGGTGACCTTTGGTGACCTTTGGGGTGACCTTTGGTGACCTTTGGGATGACCTTTGGTGACCTTTGGTGACCTTTGGTGACCTTTGGGGTGACCTTTGGTGACCTTTGGGGTGACCTTTGGTGACCTTTGGTGACCTTTGGGGTGACCTTTGGTGACCTTTGGGGTGTCCTTTGGTGACCTTTGGGGTGACCTTTGGTGACCTTTGGTGACCTTTGGTGACCTTTGGTGACCTTTGGTGACCTTTGGGGTGACCTTTGGTGACCTTTGGGATGACCTTTGGTGACCTTTGGTGACCTTTGGTGACCTTTGGTGACCTTTGGTGACCTTTGGGGTGACCTTTGGTGACCTTTGGTGACCTTTGGTGACCTTTGGGGTGACCTTTGGTGACCTTTGGTGACCTTTGGTGACCTTTAGGGTGACCTTTGGTGACTTGGGGTGACCTTTGGTGACCTTTGGGGTGATCTTTGGTGACCTTTGGGGTGACTTTTGGTGACCTTTGGTAACTTTTGGTGACCTTTGGGGTGACCTTTGGGGTGACCTGTGGTGACCTTTGGGGTGACCTTTGGTGACCTTTGGTGACGTTTGGTGACGTTTGGGGTGACCTTTGGTGACCTTTGGGGTGACCTTTGGTGACCTTTGGTGACCTTTGGGGTGATCTTTGGTGACCTTTGGGGTGACTTTTGGTGACCTTTGGTAACTATTGGTGACCTTTGGGGTGACCTTTGGGGTGACCTGTGGTGACCTTTGGGGTGACCTTTGGTGACCTTTGGTGACCTTTGGTGACCTTTGGTGACCTTTGGTGACCTTTGGTGACCTTTGGGGTGACCTTTAGTGACCTTTGGTGACCTTTGGTGACCTTTGGGGTGACCTTTGGTGACCTTTGGGGTGATCTTTGGTGACCTTTGGTGACCTTTGGTGACCTTTGGTGACCTTTGGGGTGACCTTCGGTGACCTTTGGGGTGACCTTTGGTCACCTTTGGGGTGACTTTTGGTGACCTTTGGTGACCTTTGGTGACCTTTGGTGACCTTTGGGGTTACCTTTGGTGACCTTTATGGTGACCTTTGGTGACCTTTGGTGACCTTTGGTGACCTTTGGTGACCTTTGGTGACCTTTGGTGACCTTTGGGGTAACCTTTGGTGATTTTTGGGGTGACCTTTGGTGACCTTTGGTGACCTTTGGGGTGACCTTTGGTGACCTTTGGGGTGACCTTTGGTGACTTTTGCTGACCTTTGGTGACCTTTGGGGTGACCTTTAGTGACCTTTGGGGTGACCTTTGGTGACCTTTGGTGACCTTTGGGGTGACCTTTGGTGACCTTTGGGGTAACCATTGATGACCTTTGGGGTGACCTTTGGTGACCTTTGGGGTGACCTTTGGTGACCTTTGGTAACCTTTGGGGTGACCTTTGGGGTGACCTTTGGTGACCTTTGGTGACCTTTGGTGACCTTTGGGGTGACCTTTGGTGACCTTTGGGGTAACCATTGGTGACCTTTGGGGTGACCTTTGGTGACCTTTGGGGTGACCTTTGGTGACCTTTGGTAATCTTTGGGGTGACCTTTGGGGTGACCTTTGGTGACCTTTGGGGTGACCTTTGGTGACCTTTGGGGTGACCTTTGGTGACATTTGGTAACCTTTGGGGTGACCTTTGGGGTGACCTTTGGTGACCTTTGGTGACCTTTGGTGACCTTTGGTGACCTTTGGTGACCTTTGGTGACCTTTGGTGACCTTTGGGGTTACCTTTGGTGACCTTTGGTGACCTTTGGGATCACCTTTGGTGACCTTTGGTGACCTTTGGTGACCTTTGGGGTGACCTTTGGTGACATTTGGTGACCTTTGGTGACCTTTGGGGTGACCTTTGGTGACCTTTGGGGTGACCTTTGGTGACATTTGGTGACCTTTGGGGTGACCTTTGGTGACCTATGGGGTGACCTTTGGTGACCTTTGGTGACCTTTGGTGACCTTTGGTGACCTTTGGGGTGACCTTTGGTGACCTTTGGTGACCTTTGGTGACATTTGGGGTGACCTTTGGTGACCTTTGGGGTGACCTTTGGTGACCTTTGGTGACCTTTGGTGACCTTTGGGGTGACCTTTGGTGACCTTTGGTGACCTTTGGTGACCTTTGGTGACCTTTGGGGTGACCTTTGGTGACCTTTGGGGTGACCTTTGGTGACCTTTGGTGACCTTTGGGGTGACCTTTGGTGACCTTTGGGGTGACCTTTGGTGACCTTTGGTGACCTTTGGTGACCTTTGGGGTGACTTTTAGTGACCTTTGGTGACCTTTGGTGACCTTTGGGGTGACCTTTGGTTACCTTTGGGGTGACCTTTGGTGACCTTTGGTGACCTTTGGTGACCTTTGGTGACCTTTGGGGTGACCTTTGGTGACCTTTGGGGTGACCTTTGGTGACCTTTGTGGTGACTTTTGGTGACCTTTGGTGACCTTTGGTGACATTTGGTGACCTTTGGGGTGACCTTTGGTGACCTTTGGGGTGACCTTTGGTGGCCTTTGGTGACCTTTGGTGACCTTTGGGGTGACCTTTGGTGACCTTTGGGGTGACCTTTGGTGACCTTTGGTGACCTTTGGTGACCTTTGGTGACCTTTGGCGTGACCTTTGGGGTGAACTTTGGTGACCTTTGGGGTGACCTTTGGTGACCTTTGGTGACCTTTGGTGACCTTTGGTGACCTTTGGTGACCTTTGGTGACCTTTGGTGACCTTTGGGGTGACCTTTGGTGACCTTTGGGGTGCCCTTTGGTGACCTTTGGTGACCTTTGGTGACCTTTGGGGTGACCTTTGGTGACCTTTGGGGTGACCTTTGGTGACCTTTGGTGACCTTTGATGACCTTTGGGGTGACCTTTGGTGACCTTTGGTGACCTTTGGTGACCTTTGGGGTGACCTTTGGTGACCTTTGGTGACCTTTGGGGTGACCTTTGGTGACCTTTGGGGTGACCTTTGGTGACCTTTGGGGTGACCTTTGGTGACCTTTGGTGACCTTTGGTGACCTTTGGTGACCTTTGGTGATCTTTGGGGTGACCTTTGGTGACCTTTGGGGTGACCTTTGGTGACCTTTGGTGACCTTTGGTGACCTTTGGGGTGACCTTTGGTGACCTTTGGTGACCTTTGGTGACCTTTGGTGACCTTTGGGGTGACCTTTGGTGACCTTTGGTGACCTTTGGTGACCTCTGGTGACCTTTGGTGACCTTTGGGGTGACCTTTGGTGACCTTTGGGGTGACCTTTGGTGACCTTTGGTGTGACCTTTGGTGACCTTTGGTGACCTTTGGTGACCTTTCTTGACCTTTGGGGTGACCTTTGGTGACCTTTGGTGACCTTTGGTGACCTCTGGTGACCTTTGGTGACCTTTGGGGTGACCTTTGGTGACCTTTGGGGTGACCTTTGGTGACCTTTGGGGTGACCTTTGGTGACCTTTGGTGACCTTTGGTGACCTTTGGTGACCTTTGGTGACCTTTGGGGTGACCTTTAGTGACCTTTGGGGTGACCTTTGGTGACCTTTGGGGTGACCTTTGGTGACCTTTGGTGACCTTTGGTGACCTCTGGTGACCTTTGGTGACCTTTGGGGTGACCTTTGGTGACCTTTGGGGTGACCTTTGGTGACCTTTGGGGTGACCTTTGGTGACCTTTGGTGACCTTTGGTGACCTTTGGTGACCTTTGGTGACCTTTGGGGTGACCTTTGGTGACCTTTGGGGTGACCTTTGGTGACCTTTGGTGACCTTTGGTGACCTTTGGGGTGACCTTTGGTGACCTTTGGTGACCTTTGGTGACCTTTGGTGACCTTTGGGGTGACCTTTGGTGACCTTTGGTGACCTCTGGTGACCTTTGGTGACCTTTGGGGTGACCTTTGGTGACCTTTGAGGTGACCTTTGGTGACCTTTGGGGTGACCTTTGGTGACCTTTGGTGACCTTTGGTGACCTTTGGTGACCTTTGGTGACCTTTGGTGACCTTTGGTGACCTTTGGGGTGACCTTTGGTGACCTTTGGGATGACCTTTGGTGACCTTTGGTGACCTTTGGTGACCTTTGGTGACCTTTGGGGTGACCTTTGGTGACCTTTGGTGACCTTTGGTGACCTTTGGGGTGACCTTTGGTGACCTTTGGTGACCTTTGGTGACCTTTGGGGTGACCTTTGGTGACTTTTGGGGTGACCTTTGGTGACCTTTGGGGTGATCTTTGGTGACCTTTGGGGTGACTTTTGGTGACCTTTGGTAACTTTTGGTGACCTTTGGGGTGACCTTTGGGGTGACCTGTGGTGACCTTTGGGGTGACCTTTGGTGACCTTTGGTGACGTTTGGGGTGACCTTTGGTGACCTTTGGGGTGACCTTTGGTGACCTTTGGTGACCTTTGGGGTGATCTTTGGTGACCTTTGGGGTGACTTTTGGTGACCTTTGGTAACTTTTGGTGACCTTTGGGGTGACCTTTGGGGTGACCTGTGGTGACCTTTGGGGTGACTTTTGGTGACCTTCGGTGACCTTTGGTGACCTTTGGTGACCTTTGGGGTGACCTTTGGTGACCTTTGGGGTGACCTTTGGTGACCTTTGGTGACCTTTGGGGTGACCTTTAGTGACCTTTGGGGTGACCTTTGGTGACCTTTGGTGACCTTTGGTGACCTTTGGGGTGACCTTTGGTGACCTTTGGGGTGACCTTTGGTGACCTTTGGTGACCATTGGTGACCTTTGGGGTGACCTTTGGTGACCTTTGGGGTGACCTTTGGTGACCTTTGGTGACCTTTGGTGACCTTTGGGGTGACCTTTAGTGACCTTTGGGGTGACCTTTGGTGACCTTTGGTGACCTTTGGGGTGACCTTTGGTGACCTTTGGTGACCTTTGGTGACCTTTGGTGACCTTTGGGGTGACCTTTGGTGACCTGTGGTGACCTTTGGTGACCTTTGCTGACCTTTGGTGACCTTTGGTGACCTTTGGCGACCTTTGGGGTGACCTTTGGTGACCTTTGGGGTGACCTTTGGTGACCTTTGGTGACCTTTGGGGTGACCTTTGGTGACCTTTGGGGTGACCTTTGGTGACCTTTGGGGTGACCTTTGGTGACCTTTGGTGACCTTT
This sequence comes from Agriotes lineatus, assembly GCA_940337035.1. Classification (NCBI taxonomy): domain Eukaryota; kingdom Metazoa; phylum Arthropoda; class Insecta; order Coleoptera; family Elateridae; genus Agriotes; species Agriotes lineatus. Next base: position 438,210 of record CALNHX010000130.1, read on the forward strand.
GGTGACCTTTGGTGACCTTTGGGGTGACCTTTGGTGACCTTTGGGATGACCTTTGGTGACCTTTGGTGACCTTTGGGGTGACCTTTGGTGACCTTTGGGATGACCTTTGGTGACCTTTGGTGACCTTTGGTGACCTTTGGTGACCTTTGGTGACCTTTGGGGTGACCTTTGGTGACCTTTGGGGTGACCTTTGGTGACCTTTGGTGACGTTTGGTGACGTTTGGGGTGACCTTTGGTGACCTTTGGGGTGACCTTTGGTGACCTTTGGTGACCTTTGGGGTGATCTTTGGTGACCTTTGGGGTGACTTTTGGTGACCTTTGGTAACTATTGGTGACCTTTGGGGTGACCTTTGGGGTGACCTGTGGTGACCTTTGGGGTGACCTTTGGTGACCTTTGGTGACCTTTGGTGACCTTTGGTGACCTTTGGTGACCTTTGGTGACCTTTGGGGTGACCTTTAGTGACCTTTGGTGACCTTTGGTGACCTTTGGGGTGACCTTTGGTGACCTTTGGGGTGATCTTTGGTGACCTTTGGTGACCTTTGGTGACCTTTGGTGACCTTTGGGGTGACCTTCGGTGACCTTTGGGGTGACCTTTGGTCACCTTTGGGGTGACTTTTGGTGACCTTTGGTGACCTTTGGTGACCTTTGGTGACCTTTGGGGTTACCTTTGGTGACCTTTATGGTGACCTTTGGTGACCTTTGGTGACCTTTGGTGACCTTTGGTGACCTTTGGTGACCTTTGGTGACCTTTGGGGTAACCTTTGGTGATTTTTGGGGTGACCTTTGGTGACCTTTGGTGACCTTTGGGGTGACCTTTGGTGACCTTTGGGGTGACCTTTGGTGACTTTTGCTGACCTTTGGTGACCTTTGGGGTGACCTTTAGTGACCTTTGGGGTGACCTTTGGTGACCTTTGGTGACCTTTGGGGTGACCTTTGGTGACCTTTGGGGTAACCATTGATGACCTTTGGGGTGACCTTTGGTGACCTTTGGGGTGACCTTTGGTGACCTTTGGTAACCTTTGGGGTGACCTTTGGGGTGACCTTTGGTGACCTTTGGTGACCTTTGGTGACCTTTGGGGTGACCTTTGGTGACCTTTGGGGTAACCATTGGTGACCTTTGGGGTGACCTTTGGTGACCTTTGGGGTGACCTTTGGTGACCTTTGGTAATCTTTGGGGTGACCTTTGGGGTGACCTTTGGTGACCTTTGGGGTGACCTTTGGTGACCTTTGGGGTGACCTTTGGTGACATTTGGTAACCTTTGGGGTGACCTTTGGGGTGACCTTTGGTGACCTTTGGTGACCTTTGGTGACCTTTGGTGACCTTTGGTGACCTTTGGTGACCTTTGGTGACCTTTGGGGTTACCTTTGGTGACCTTTGGTGACCTTTGGGATCACCTTTGGTGACCTTTGGTGACCTTTGGTGACCTTTGGGGTGACCTTTGGTGACATTTGGTGACCTTTGGTGACCTTTGGGGTGACCTTTGGTGACCTTTGGGGTGACCTTTGGTGACATTTGGTGACCTTTGGGGTGACCTTTGGTGACCTATGGGGTGACCTTTGGTGACCTTTGGTGACCTTTGGTGACCTTTGGTGACCTTTGGGGTGACCTTTGGTGACCTTTGGTGACCTTTGGTGACATTTGGGGTGACCTTTGGTGACCTTTGGGGTGACCTTTGGTGACCTTTGGTGACCTTTGGTGACCTTTGGGGTGACCTTTGGTGACCTTTGGTGACCTTTGGTGACCTTTGGTGACCTTTGGGGTGACCTTTGGTGACCTTTGGGGTGACCTTTGGTGACCTTTGGTGACCTTTGGGGTGACCTTTGGTGACCTTTGGGGTGACCTTTGGTGACCTTTGGTGACCTTTGGTGACCTTTGGGGTGACTTTTAGTGACCTTTGGTGACCTTTGGTGACCTTTGGGGTGACCTTTGGTTACCTTTGGGGTGACCTTTGGTGACCTTTGGTGACCTTTGGTGACCTTTGGTGACCTTTGGGGTGACCTTTGGTGACCTTTGGGGTGACCTTTGGTGACCTTTGTGGTGACTTTTGGTGACCTTTGGTGACCTTTGGTGACATTTGGTGACCTTTGGGGTGACCTTTGGTGACCTTTGGGGTGACCTTTGGTGGCCTTTGGTGACCTTTGGTGACCTTTGGGGTGACCTTTGGTGACCTTTGGGGTGACCTTTGGTGACCTTTGGTGACCTTTGGTGACCTTTGGTGACCTTTGGCGTGACCTTTGGGGTGAACTTTGGTGACCTTTGGGGTGACCTTTGGTGACCTTTGGTGACCTTTGGTGACCTTTGGTGACCTTTGGTGACCTTTGGTGACCTTTGGTGACCTTTGGGGTGACCTTTGGTGACCTTTGGGGTGCCCTTTGGTGACCTTTGGTGACCTTTGGTGACCTTTGGGGTGACCTTTGGTGACCTTTGGGGTGACCTTTGGTGACCTTTGGTGACCTTTGATGACCTTTGGGGTGACCTTTGGTGACCTTTGGTGACCTTTGGTGACCTTTGGGGTGACCTTTGGTGACCTTTGGTGACCTTTGGGGTGACCTTTGGTGACCTTTGGGGTGACCTTTGGTGACCTTTGGGGTGACCTTTGGTGACCTTTGGTGACCTTTGGTGACCTTTGGTGACCTTTGGTGATCTTTGGGGTGACCTTTGGTGACCTTTGGGGTGACCTTTGGTGACCTTTGGTGACCTTTGGTGACCTTTGGGGTGACCTTTGGTGACCTTTGGTGACCTTTGGTGACCTTTGGTGACCTTTGGGGTGACCTTTGGTGACCTTTGGTGACCTTTGGTGACCTCTGGTGACCTTTGGTGACCTTTGGGGTGACCTTTGGTGACCTTTGGGGTGACCTTTGGTGACCTTTGGTGTGACCTTTGGTGACCTTTGGTGACCTTTGGTGACCTTTCTTGACCTTTGGGGTGACCTTTGGTGACCTTTGGTGACCTTTGGTGACCTCTGGTGACCTTTGGTGACCTTTGGGGTGACCTTTGGTGACCTTTGGGGTGACCTTTGGTGACCTTTGGGGTGACCTTTGGTGACCTTTGGTGACCTTTGGTGACCTTTGGTGACCTTTGGTGACCTTTGGGGTGACCTTTAGTGACCTTTGGGGTGACCTTTGGTGACCTTTGGGGTGACCTTTGGTGACCTTTGGTGACCTTTGGTGACCTCTGGTGACCTTTGGTGACCTTTGGGGTGACCTTTGGTGACCTTTGGGGTGACCTTTGGTGACCTTTGGGGTGACCTTTGGTGACCTTTGGTGACCTTTGGTGACCTTTGGTGACCTTTGGTGACCTTTGGGGTGACCTTTGGTGACCTTTGGGGTGACCTTTGGTGACCTTTGGTGACCTTTGGTGACCTTTGGGGTGACCTTTGGTGACCTTTGGTGACCTTTGGTGACCTTTGGTGACCTTTGGGGTGACCTTTGGTGACCTTTGGTGACCTCTGGTGACCTTTGGTGACCTTTGGGGTGACCTTTGGTGACCTTTGAGGTGACCTTTGGTGACCTTTGGGGTGACCTTTGGTGACCTTTGGTGACCTTTGGTGACCTTTGGTGACCTTTGGTGACCTTTGGTGACCTTTGGTGACCTTTGGGGTGACCTTTGGTGACCTTTGGGATGACCTTTGGTGACCTTTGGTGACCTTTGGTGACCTTTGGTGACCTTTGGGGTGACCTTTGGTGACCTTTGGTGACCTTTGGTGACCTTTGGGGTGACCTTTGGTGACCTTTGGTGACCTTTGGTGACCTTTGGGGTGACCTTTGGTGACTTTTGGGGTGACCTTTGGTGACCTTTGGGGTGATCTTTGGTGACCTTTGGGGTGACTTTTGGTGACCTTTGGTAACTTTTGGTGACCTTTGGGGTGACCTTTGGGGTGACCTGTGGTGACCTTTGGGGTGACCTTTGGTGACCTTTGGTGACGTTTGGGGTGACCTTTGGTGACCTTTGGGGTGACCTTTGGTGACCTTTGGTGACCTTTGGGGTGATCTTTGGTGACCTTTGGGGTGACTTTTGGTGACCTTTGGTAACTTTTGGTGACCTTTGGGGTGACCTTTGGGGTGACCTGTGGTGACCTTTGGGGTGACTTTTGGTGACCTTCGGTGACCTTTGGTGACCTTTGGTGACCTTTGGGGTGACCTTTGGTGACCTTTGGGGTGACCTTTGGTGACCTTTGGTGACCTTTGGGGTGACCTTTAGTGACCTTTGGGGTGACCTTTGGTGACCTTTGGTGACCTTTGGTGACCTTTGGGGTGACCTTTGGTGACCTTTGGGGTGACCTTTGGTGACCTTTGGTGACCATTGGTGACCTTTGGGGTGACCTTTGGTGACCTTTGGGGTGACCTTTGGTGACCTTTGGTGACCTTTGGTGACCTTTGGGGTGACCTTTAGTGACCTTTGGGGTGACCTTTGGTGACCTTTGGTGACCTTTGGGGTGACCTTTGGTGACCTTTGGTGACCTTTGGTGACCTTTGGTGACCTTTGGGGTGACCTTTGGTGACCTGTGGTGACCTTTGGTGACCTTTGCTGACCTTTGGTGACCTTTGGTGACCTTTGGCGACCTTTGGGGTGACCTTTGGTGACCTTTGGGGTGACCTTTGGTGACCTTTGGTGACCTTTGGGGTGACCTTTGGTGACCTTTGGGGTGACCTTTGGTGACCTTTGGGGTGACCTTTGGTGACCTTTGGTGACCTTTGGTGACCTTTGGTGACCTTTGGGGTGACCTTTGGTGACCTTTGGGATGACCTTTGGTGACCTTTGGTGACCTTTGGTGACCTTTGGTGACCTTTGGTGACCTTTGGTGACCTTTGGTGACCTTTGGGGTGACCTTTGGTAACCTTTGGTGACCTTTGGTGACCTTTGGGGTGACCTTTGGTGACCTTTGGGGTGACCTTTGGTGACCTTTGGGGTGACTTTTGGTGACCTTTGGTGACCTTTGGTGACCTTTGGTGACCTTTGGTGACCTTTGGGGTGACCTTTGGTGACCTTTGGGATGACCTTTGGTGACCTTTGGTGACCTTTGGTGACCTTTGGTGACCTTTGGTGACCTTTGGGGTGACCTTTGGTGACCTTTGGGGTGACCTTTGGTGACCTTTGGTGACCTTTGGTGACCTTTGGGGTGACCTTTGGTGACCTTTGGTGACCTTTGGGGTGACCTTTGGTGACCTTTGGGGTGACCTTTGGTGACCTTTGGTGACCTTTGGTGACCTTTGGTGACCTTTGGTGACCTTTGGGGTGACCTTTGGTGACCTTTGGGATGACCTTTGGTGACCTTTGGTGACCTTTGGTGACCTTTGGTGACCTTTGGGGTGACCTTTGGTGACCTTTGGGGTGACCTTTGGTGACCTTTGGTGACCTTTGGGGTGACCTTTGGTGACCTTTGGTGACCTTTGGTGACCTTTGGTGACCTTTGGTGACCTTTGGGGTGACCTTTGGTGACCTTTGGTGACCTTTGGTGACCTTTGGGGTGACCTTTGGTGACCTTTGGGGTGACCTTTGGTGACCTTTGGTGACCTTTGGTGACCTTTGGTGACCTTTGGTGACCTTTGGGGTGACCTTTGGTGACCTTTGGTGACCTTTGGTGACCTTTGGGGTGACCTTTGGTGACCTTTGGTGACCTTTGGGGTGACCTTTGGTGACTTTTGGGGTGACCTTTGGTGACCTTTGGGGTGATCTTTGGTGACCTTTGGGGTGACTTTTGGTGACCTTTGGTAACTTTTGGTGACCTTTGGGGTGACCTTTGGGGTGACCTGTGGTGACCTTTGGGGTGACCTTTGGTGACCTTTGGTGACGTTTGGGGTGACCTTTGGTGACCTTTGGGGTGACCTTTGGTGACCTTTGGTGACCTTTGGGGTGATCTTTGGTGACCTTTGGGGTGACTTTTGGTGACCTTTGGTAACTTTTGGTGACCTTTGGGGTGACCTTTGGGGTGACCTGTGGTGACCTTTGGGGTGACCTTTGGTGACCTTCGGTGACCTTTGGTGACCTTTGGTGACCTTTGGTGACCTTTGGGGTGACCTTTGGTGACCTTTGGGGTGACCTTTGGTGACCTTTGGTGACCTTTGGGGTGACCTTTAGTGACCTTTGGGGTGACCTTTGGTGACCTTTGGTGACCTTTGGTGACCTTTGGGGTGACCTTTGGTGACCTTTGGGGTGACCTTTGGTGACCTTTGGTGACCATTGGTGACCTTTGGGGTGACCTTTGGTGACCTTTGGGGTGACCTTTGGTGACCTTTGGTGACCTTTGGTGACCTTTGGGGTGACCTTAAGTGACCTTTGGGGTGACCTTTGGTGACCTTTGGTGACCTTTGGGGTGACCTTTGGTGACCTGTGGTGACCTTTGGTAACCTTTGCTGACCTTTGGTGACCTTTGGTGACCTTTGGTGACCTTTGGGGTGACCTTTGGTGACCTTTGGGGTGACCTTTGGTGACCTTTGGTGACCTTTGGGGTGACCTTTGGTGACCTTTGGGGTGACCTTTGGTGACCTTTGGGGTGACCTTTGGTGACCTTTGGTGACCTTTGGTGACCTTTGGTGACCTTTGGTGACCTTTGGGGTGACCTTTGGTGACCTTTGGGATGACCTTTGGTGACCTTTGGTGACCTTTGGTGACCTTTGGTGACCTTTGGGGTGACCTTTGGTGACCTTTGGTGACCTTTGGTGACCTTTGGGGTGACCTTTGGTGACCTTTGGGGTGACCTTTGGTGACCTTTGGGGTGACCTTTGGTGACCTTTGGTGACCTTTGGTGACCTTTGGTGACCTTTGGTGACCTTTGGTGACCTTTGGTGACCTTTGGGGTGACCTTTGGTGACCTTTGGTGACCTTTGGTGACCTTTGGGGTGACCTTTGGTGACCTTTGGGGTGACCTTTGGTGACCTTTGGGGTGACCTTTGGTGACCTTTGGTGACCTTTGGTGACCTTTGGTGACCTTTGGGGTGACCTTTGGTGACCTTTGGGATGACCTTTGGTGACCTTTGGTGACCTTTGGTGACCTTTGGTGACCTTTGGGGTGACCTTTGGTGACCTTTGGGGTGACCTTTGGTGACCTTTGGTGACGTTTGGGGTGACCTTTGGTGACCTTTGGGGTGACCTTTGGTGACCTTTGGGGTGACCTTTGGTGACCTTTGGTGACCTTTGGTGACCTTTGGTGACCTTTGGTGACCTTTGGGGTGACCTTTGGTGACCTTTGGGATGACCTTTGGTGACCTTTGGTGACCTTTGGTGACCTTTGGTGACCTTTGGTGACCTTTGGGGTGACCTTTGGTGACCTTTGGTGAACTTTGGTGACCTTTGGGGTGACCTTTGGTGACCTTTGGTGACCTTTGGTGACCTTTGGGGTGACCTTTGGTGACTTTTGGGGTGACCTTTGGTGACCTTTGGGGTGATCCTTGGTGACCTTTGGGGTGACTTTTGGTGACCTTTGGTAAATTTTGGTGACCTTTGGGGTGACCTTTGGGGTGACCTGTGGTGACCTTTGGGGTGACCTTTGGTGACCTTTGGTGACGTTTGGGGTGACCTTTGGTGACCTTTGGGGTGACCTTTGGTGACCTTTGGTGACCTTTGGGGTGATCTTTGGTGACCTTTGGGGTGACTTTTGGTGACCTTTGTAAACTTTTGGTGACCTTTGGGGTGACCTTTGGGGTGACCTGTGGTGACCTTTGGGGTGACCTTTGGTGACCTTTGGTGACCTTTGGTGACCTTTGGTGACCTTTGGGGTGACCTTTAGTGACCTTTGGGGTGACCTTTGGTGACCTTTGGTGACCTTTGGGGTGACCTTTGGTGACCTTTGGTGACCTTTGGTGACCTTTGGTGACCTTTGGGGTGACCTTTGGTGACCTTTGGGGTGACCTTTGGTGGCCTTTGGTGACCTTTGGTGACCTTTGGGGTGACCTTTGGGGTGACCTTTGGTGACCTTTGGTGACCTTTGGTGACCTTTGGCGTGACCTTTGGGGTGAACTTTGGTGACCTTTGGGGTGACCTTTGGTGACCTTTGGTGACCTTTGGTGACCTTTGGTGACCTTTGGGGTGACCTTTGGTGACCTTTGTGGTGACTTTTGGTGACCTTTGGTGACCTTTGGTGACCTTTGGTGACCTTTGGTGACCTTTGGTGACCTTTGGTGACCTTTGGGGTGACCTTTGGTGACCTTTGGGATCACCTTTGGTGACCTTTGGTGACCTTTGGTGACCTTTGGTGACCTTTGGGGTGATCTTTGGAGACCTTTGGTGACCTTTGGTGACCTTTGGGGTGACCTTTGGTGACCTTTGGGGTGACCTTTGGTGACCTTTGGTGACCTTTGGGGTGACCTTTGGTGACCTTTGGGGTGACCTTTGGTGACCTTTGGTGACCTTTGGTGACCTTTGGTGACCTTTGGGGTGACCTTTGGTGACCTTTGGTGACATTTGGGGTGACCTTTGGTGACCTTTGGGGTGACCTTTGGTGACCTTTGGTGACCTTTGGTGACCTTTGGGGTGACCTTTGGTGACCTTTGGTGACCTTTGGTGACCTTTGGTGACCTTTGGGGTGACCTTTGGTGACCTTTGGGGTGACCTTTGGTGACCTTTGGTGACCTTTGGGGTGACCTTTGGTGACCTTTGGGGTGACCTTTGGTGACCTTTGGTGACCTTTGGTGACCTTTGGTGACCTTTGGGGTGACTTTTAGTGACCTTTGGTGACCTTTGGGGTGACCTTTGGTTACCTTTGGGATGACCTTTGGTGACCTTTGGTGACCTTTGGTGACCTTCGGTGACCTTTGGGGTGACCTTTGGTGACCTTTGGGGTGACCTTTGGTGACCATTGTGGTGACTTTTGGTGACCTTTGGTGACCTTTGGTGACCTTTGGTGACCTTTGGGGTGACCTTTGGTGACCTTTGGGGTGACCTTTGGTAGCCTTTGGTGACCTTTGGTGACCTTTGGGGTGACCTTTGGTGACCTTTGGGGTGACCTTTGGTGACCTTTGGTGACCTTTGGTGACCTTTGGCGTGACCTTTGGGGTGAACTTTGGTGACCTTTGGGGTGACCTTTGGTGACCTTTGGTGACCTTTGGTGACCTTTGGTGACCTTTGGTGACCTTTGGGGTGACCTTTGGTGACCTTTGGGGTGCCCTTTGGTGACCTTTGGTGACCTTTGGTGACCTTTGGGGTGACCTTTAGTGACCTTTGGGGTGACCTTTGGTGACCTTTGGTGACCTTTGATGACCTTTGGGGTGACCTTTGGTGACCTTTGGTGACCTTTGGTGACCTTTGGTGACCTTTGGGGTGACCTTTGGTGACCTTTGGTGACCTTTGGTGACCTCTGGTGACCTTTGGTGACCTTTGGGGTGACCTTTGGTGACCTTTGGGGTGACCTTTGGTGACCTTTGGGGTGACCTTTGGTGACCTTTGGTGACCTTTGGTGACCTTTGGTGACCTTTGGTGACCTTTGGGGTGACCTTTGGTGACCTTTGGGGTGACCTTTGGTGACCTTTGGTGACCTTTGGTGACCTTTGGGGTGACCTTTGGTGACCTTTGGGGTGACTTTTGGTGACCTTTGGTAACTTTTGGTGACCTTTGGGGTGACCTTTGGGGTGACCTGTGGTGACCTTTGGGGTAACCTTTGGTGACCTTCGGTGACCTTTGGTGACCTTTGGTGACCTTTGGTGACCTTTGGGGTGACCTTTGGTGACCTTTGGGGTGATCTTTGGTGACCTTTGGTGACCTTTGGGGTGACCTTTAGTGACCTTTGGGGTGACCTTTGGTGACCTTTGGGGTGACCTTTGGTGACCTTTGGGGTGACCTTTGGTGACCTTTGGTGACCATTGGTGACTTTTGGGGCGACCTTTGGTGACCTTTGGGGTGACCTTTGGTGACCTTTGGTGACCTTTGGTGACCTTTGGGGTGACCTTAAGTGACCTTTGGGGTGACCTTTGGTGACCTTTGGTGACCTTTGGGGTGACCTTTGGTGACCATTGGTGACCTTTGGTGACCTTTGGTGACCTTTGGGGTGACCTTTGGTGACCTGTGGTGACCTTTGGTAACCTTTGCTGACCTTTGGTGACCTTTGGTGACCTTTGGTGACCTTTGGGGTGACCTTTGGTGACCTTTGGGGTGACCTTTGGTGACCTTTGGTGACCTTTGGGGTGACCTTTGGTGACCTTTGGGGTGACCTTTGGTGACCTTTGGGGTGACCTTTGGTGACCTTTGGTGACCTTTGGTGACCTTTGGTGACCTTTGGTGACCTTTGGGGTGACCTTTGGTGACCTTTGGGATGACCTTTGGTGACCTTTGGTGACCTTTGGTGACCTTTGGTGACCTTTGGTGACCTTTGGGGTGACCTTTGGTGACCTTTGGTGACCTTTGGTGACCTTTGGGGTGACCTTTGGTGACCTTTGGGGTGACCTTTGGTGACCTTTGGGGTGACCTTTGGTGACCTTTGGTGACCTTTGGTGACCTTTGGTGACCTTTGGTGACCTTTGGGGTGACCTTTGGTGACCTTTGGTGACCTTTGGTGACCTTTGGGGTGACCTTTGGTGACCTTTGGGGTGACCTTTGGTGACCTTTGGGGTGACCTTTGGTGACCTTTGGTGACCTTTGGTGACCTTTGGTGACCTTTGGGGTGACCTTTGGTGACCTTTGGGATGACCTTTGGTGACCTTTGGTGACCTTTGGTGACCTTTGGTGACCTTTGGTGACCTTTGGGGTGACTTTTGGTGACCTTTGGGGTGACCTTTGGTGACCTTTGGTGACCTTTGGGGTGACCTTTGGTGACCTTTGGGGTGACCTTTGGTGACCTTTGGGGTGACCTTTGGTGACCTTTGGTGACCTTTGGTGACCTTTGGTGACCTTTGGTGACCTTTGGTGACCTTTGGGGTGACCTTTGGTGACCTTTGGGGTGACCTTTGGTGACCTTTGGTGACCTTTGGTGACCTTTGGTGACCTTTGGTGACCTTTGGTGACCTTTGGGGTGACCTTTGGTGACCTTTGGTGACCTTTGGTGACCTTTGGGGTGACCTTTGGTGACCTTTGGTGACCTTTGGTGACCTTTGGGGTGACCTTTGGTGACTTTTGGAGTGACCTTTGGTGACCTTTGGGGTGATCTTTGGTGACCTTTGGGGTGACTTTTGGTGACCTTTGGTAAATTTTGGTGACCTTTGGGGTGACCTTTGGGGTGACCTGTGGTGACCTTTGGGGTGACCTTTGGTGACCTTTGGTGACGTTTGGGGTGACCTTTGGTGACCTTTGGGGTGACCTTTGGTGACCTTTGGTGTCCTTTGGGGTGATCTTTGGTGACCTTTGGGGTGACTTTTGGTGACCTTTGTAAACTTTTGGTGACCTTTGGGGTGACCTTTGGGGTGACCTGTGGTGACCTTTGGGGTGACCTTTGGTGACCTTTGGTGACCTTTGGTGACCTTTGGTGACCTTTGGGGTGACCTTTAGTGACCTTTGGGGTGACCTTTGGTGACCTTTGGTGACCTTTGGGGTGACCTTTGGTGACCTTTGGTGACCTTTGGTGACCTTTGGGGTGATCTTTGGTGACCTTTGGGGTGACCTTTGGTGGCCTTTGGTGACCTTTGGTGACCTTTGGGGTGACCTTTGGTGACCTTTGGGGTGACCTTTGGTGACCTTTGGTGACCTTTGGTGACCTTTGGTGACCTTTGGCGTGACCTTTGGGGTGAACTTTGGTGACCTTTGGGGTGACCTTTGGTGACCTTTGGTGACCTTTGGTGACCTTTGGTGACCTTTGTGGTGACTTTTGGTGACCTTTGGTGACCTTTGGTGACCTTTGGTGACCTTTGGTGACCTTTGGGGTGACCTTTGGTGACCTTTGGGATCACCTTTGGTGACCTTTGGTGACCTTTGGTGACCTTTGGTGACCTTTGGGGTGACCTTTGGAGACCTTTGGTGACCTTTGGTGACCTTTGGGGTGACCTTTGGTGACCTTTGGTGACCTTTGGTGACCATTGGTGACCTTTGGTGACCTTTGGTGACCTTTGGGGTGACCTTTGGTGACCTTTGGGATGACCTTTGGTGACCTTTGGGGTGACCTTTGGTGACCTTTGGTGACCTTTGGTGACCTTTGGTGACCATTGGTGACCTTTGGGGTGACCTTTGGTGACCTTTGGGGTGACCTTTGGTGACCTTTGGTGACCTTTGGGATGACCTTTGGTGACCTTTGGTGACCTTTGGTGACCTTTGGGGTGACCTTTGGTGACCTTTGGGGTGACCTTTGGTGACCTTTGGTGACCTTTGGGATGACCTTTGGTGACCTTTGGTGACCTTTGGTGACCTTTGGTGACCTTTGGTGACCTTTGGGGTGACCTTTGGTGACCTTTGGTGACCTTTGGTGACCTTTGGGGTGACCTTTGGTGACCTTTGGGGTGACCTTTGGTGACCTTTGGGGTGACCTTTGGTGACCTTTGGTGACCTTTGGTGACCTTTGGTGACCTTTGGTGACCTTTGGGGTGACCTTTGGTGACCTTTGGGATGACCTTTGGTGACCTTTGGTGACCTTTGGTGACCTTTGGGGTGACCTTTGGTGACCTTTGGGGTGACCTTTGGTGACCTTTGGTGACCTTTGGGGTGACCTTTGGTGACCTTTGGGGTGACCTTTGGGGTGACCTTTGGTGACCTTTGGTGACCTTTGGTGACCTTTGGTGACCTTTGGTGACCTTTGGGGTGACCTTTGGTGACCTTTGGGATGACCTTTGGTGACCTTTGGTGACCTTTGGTGACCTTTGGTGACCTTTGGGGTGACCTTTGGTGACCTTTGGTGACCTTTGGTGACCTTTGGGGTGACCTTTGGTAACCTTTGGGGTGACCTTTGGTGACCTTTGGGGTGACCTTTGGTGACCTTTGGTGACCTTTGGTGACCTTTGGTGACCTTTGGTGACCTTTGGGGTGACCTTTGGTGACCTTTGGGATGACCTTTGGTGACCTTTGGTGACCTTTGGTGACCTTTGGTGACGTTTGGTGACCTTTGGGGTGACCTTTGGTGACCTTTGGGGTGACCTTTGGTGACCTTTGGTGACCTTTGGGGTGACCTTTGGTGACCTTTGGGGTGACCTTTGGTGACCTTTGGGGTGACCTTTGGTGACCTTTGGTGACCATTGGTGACCTTTGGGGTGACCTTTGGGGTGACCTTTGGTGACCTTTGGTGACCTTTGGTGACCTTTGGTGACCTTTGGGGTGACCTTTAGTGACCTTTGGGGTGACCTTTGGTGACCTTTGGTGACCTTTGGTGACCTTTGGTGACCTTTGGGGTGACCTTTGGTGACCTGTGGTGACCTTTGGTGACCTTTGCTGACCTTTGGTGACCTTTGGTGACCTTTGGTGACCTTTGGGGTGACCTTTGGTGACCTTTGGGGTGACCTTTGGTGACCTTTGGTGACCTTTGGGGTGACCTTTGGTGACCTTTGGGGTGACCTTTGGTGACCTTTGGGGTGACCTTTGGTGACCTTTGGTGACCTTTGGTGACCTTTGGTGACCTTTGGTGACCTTTGGGGTGACCTTTGGTGACCTTTGGGATGACCTTTGGTGACCTTTGGTCACCTTTGGTGACCTTTGGTGACCTTTGGTGACCTTTGGGGTGACCTTTGGTGACCTTTGGGGTGACCTTTGGTGACCTTTGGGGTGACCTTTGGTGACCTTTGGGGTGACCTTTGGTGACCTTTGGGGTGACCTTTGGTGACCTTTGGGGTGACCTTTGGTGACCTTTGGTGACCTTTGGTGACCTTTGGTGACCTTTGGTGACCTTTGGGGTGACCTTTGGTGACCTTTGGGATGACCTTTGGTGACCTTTGGTGACCTTTGGTGACCTTTGGTGACCTTTGGTGACCTTTGGGGTGACCTTTGGTGACCTTTGGGGTGACCTTTGGTGACCTTTGGTGACCTTTGGTGACCTTTGGTGACCTTTGGTGACCTTTGGGGTGACCTTTGGTGACCTTTGGGGTGACCTTTGGTGACCTTTGGGGTGACCTTTGGTGACCTTTGGTGACCTTTGGTGACCTTTGGTGACCTTTGGGGTGACCTTTGGTGACCTTTGGGATGACCTTTGGGGTGACCTTTGGTGACCTTTGGGGTGACCTTTGGTGACCTTTGGGGTGACCTTTGGTTACCTTTGGTGACCATTGGTGACCTTTGGTGACCTTTGGTGACCTTTGGGGTGACCTTTGGTGACCTTTGGTGACCTTTGGTGACCATTGGTGACCTTTGGGGTGACCTTTGGTGACCTTTGGGGTGACCTTTGGTGACCTTTGGTGACCTTTGGTGACCTTTGGTGACCTTTGGGGTGACCTTTAGTGACCTTTGGGGTGACCTTTGGTGACCTTTGGTGACCTTTGGGGTGACCTTTGGTGACCTTTGGTGACCTTTGGTGACCTTTGGTGACCTTTGGGGTGACCTTTGGTGACCTTTGGTGACCTTTGCTGACCTTTGGTGACCTTTGGTGACCTTTGGTGACCTTTGGGGTGACCTTTGGTGACCTTTGGGGTGACCTTTGGTGACCTTTGGGGTGACCTTTGGTGACCTTTGGGGTGACCTTTGGTGACCTTTGGGGTGACCTTTGGTGACCTTTGGTGACCTTTGGTGACCTTTGGTGACCTTTGGTGACCTTTGGGGTGACCTTTGGTGACCTTTGGGATGACCTTTGGTGACCTTTGGTGACCTTTGGTGACCTTTGGTGACCTTTGGTGACCTTTGGGGTGACCTTTGGTGACCTTTGGTGACCTTTGGTGACCTTTGGGGTGACCTTTGGTGACCTTTGGGGTGACCTTTGGTGACCTTTGGGGTGACCTTTGGTGACCTTTGGTGACCTTTGGTGACCTTTGGTGACCTTTGGTGACCTTTGGGGTGACCTTTGGTGACCTTTGGGATGACCTTTGGTGACCTTTGGTGACCTTTGGTGACCTTTGGTGACCTTTGGTGACCTTTGGGGTGACCTTTGGTGACCTTTGGTGACCTTTGGTGACCTTTGGGGTGACCTTTGGTGACCTTTGGGGTGACCTTTGGTGACCTTTGGGGTGACCTTTGGTGACCTTTGGTGACCTTTGGTGACCTTTGGTGACCTTTGGTGACCTTTGGGGTGACCTTTGGTGACCTTTGGTGACCTTTGGGATGACCTTTGGTGACCTTTGGGGTGACCTTTGGTGACCTTTGGTGACCTTTGGGGTGACCTTTGGTGACCTTTGGGGTGACCTTTGGTGACCTTTGGGGTGACCTTTGGTGACCTTTGGTGACCTTTGGTGACTTTTGGTGACCTTTGGTGACCTTTGGGGTGACCTTTGGTGACCTTTGGGGTGACCTTTGGTGACCTTTGGTGACCTTTGGTGACCTTTGGTGACCTTTGGTGACCTTTGGTGACCTTTGGTGACCTTTGGGGTGACCTTTGGTGACCTTTGGTGACCTTTGGTGACCTTTGGTGACCTTTGGTGACCTTTGGGGTGACCTTTGGTGACCTTCGGGGTGACCTTTGGTGACCTTTGGGGTGACCTTTGGTGACCTTTGGTGACCTTTGGTGACCTTTGGTGACCTTTGGTGACCTTTGGGGTGACCTTTGGTGACCTTTGGGATGACCTTTGGTGACCTTTGGTGACCTTTGGTAACCTTTGGTGACCTTTGGTGACCTTTGGGGTGACCTTTGGTGACCTTTGGGGTGACCTTTGGTGACCTTTGGTGACCTTTGGGGTGACCTTTGGTGACCTTTGGGGTGACCTTTGGTGACCTTTGGGGTGACCTTTGGTGACCTTTGGTGACCATTGGTGACCTTTGGTGACCTTTGGTGACCTTTGGGGTGACCTTTGGTGACCTTTGGGATGACCTTTGGTGACCTTTGGGGTGACCTTTGGTGACCTTTGGTGACCTTTGGTGACCTTTGGTGACCATTGGTGACCTTTGGGGTGACCTTTGGTGACCTTTGGGGTGACCTTTGGTGACCTTTGGTGACCTTTGGTGACCTTTGGTGACCTTTGGGGTGACCTTTAGTGACCTTTGGGGTGACCTTTGGTGACCTTTGGTGACCTTTGGGGTGACCTTTGGTGACCTTTGGTGACCTTTGGTGACCTTTGGTGACCTTTGGGGTGACCTTTGGTGACCTGTGGTGACCTTTGGTGACCTTTGCTGACCTTTGGTGACCTTTGGTGACCTTTGGTGACCTTTGGGGTGACCTTTGGTGACCTTTGGGGTGACCTTTGGTGACCTTTGGTGACCTTTGGGGTGACCTTTGGTGACCTTTGGGGTGACCTTTGGTGACCTTTGGGGTGACCTTTGGTGACCTTTGGTGACCTTTGGTGACCTTTGGTGACCTTTGGTGACCTTTGGGGTGACCTTTGGTGACCTTTGGGATGACCTTTGGTGACCTTTGGTGACCTTTGGTGACCTTTGGTGACCTTTGGGGTGACCTTTGGTGACCTTTGGTGACCTTTGGTGACCTTTGGGGTGACCTTTGGTGACCTTTGGGGTGACCTTTGGTGACCTTTGGGGTGACCTTTGGTGACCTTTGGTGACCTTTGGTGACCTTTGGTGACCTTTGGTGACCTTTGGGGTGACCTTTGGTGACCTTTGGGATGACCTTTGGTGACCTTTGGTGACCTTTGGTGACCTTTGGTGACCTTTGGTGACCTTTGGTGACCTTTGGTGACCTTTGGTGACCTTTAGGATGACCTTTGGGGTGACCTTTGGTGACCTTTGGTGACCTTTGGTGACCTTTGGTGACCTTTGGTGACCTTTGGTGACCTTTGGGGTGACCTTTGGTGACCTTTGGGGTGACCTTTGGTGACCTTTGGTGACCTTTGGGGTGACCTTTGGTGACCTTTGGGGTGACCTTTGGTGACCTTTGGGGTGACCTTTGGTGACCTTTGGTGACCATTGGTGACCTTTGGTGACCTTTGGTGACCTTTGGGGTGACCTTTGGTGACCTTTGGGATGACCTTTGGTGACCTTTGGAGTGATCTTTGGTGACCTTTGGTGACCTTTGGTGACCATTGGTGACCTTTGGGGTGACCTTTGGTGACCTTTGGGGTGACCTTTGGTGACCTTTGGTGACCTTTGGTGACCTTTGGGGTGACCTTTAGTGACCTTTGGGGTGACCTTTGGTGACCTTTGGTGACCTTTGGGGTGACCTTTGGTGACCTTTGGTGACCTTTGGTGACCTTTGGTGACCTTTGGGGTGACCTTTGGTGACCTGTGGTGACCTTTGGTGACCTTTGCTGACCTTTGGTGACCTTTGGTGACCTTTGGTGACCTTTGGGGTGACCTTTGGTGACCTTTGGGGTGACCTTTGGTGACCTTTGGTGACCTTTGGGGTGACCTTTGGTGACCTTTGGGGTGACCTTTGGTGACCTTTGGGGTGACCTTTGGTGACCTTTGGGATGACCTTTGGTGACCTTTGGTCACCTTTGGTGACCTTTGGTGACCTTTGGTGACCTTTGGGGTGACCTTTGGTGACCTTTGGGGTGACCTTTGGTGACCTTTGGGGTGACCTTTGGTGACCTTTGGGGTGACCTTTGGTGACCTTTGGGGTGACCTTTGGTGACCTTTGGGGTGACCTTTGGTGACCTTTGGTGACCTTTGGTGACCTTTGGTGACCTTTGGTGACCTTTGGTGACCTTTGGGGTGACCTTTGGTGACCTTTGGGATGACCTTTGGTGACCTTTGGTGACCTTTGGTGACCTTTGGTGACCTTTGGTGACCTTTGGGGTGACCTTTGGTGACCTTTGGGGTGACCTTTGGTGACCTTTGGTGACCTTTGGTGACCTTTGGTGACCTTTGGTGACCTTTGGGGTGACCTTTGGTGACCTTTGGGGTGACCTTTGGTGACCTTTGGGGTGACCTTTGGTGACCTTTGGTGACCTTTGGTGACCTTTGGTGACCTTTGGGGTGACCTTTGGTGACCTTTGGGATGACCTTTGGGGTGACCTTTGGTGACCTTTGGGGTGACCTTTGGTGACCTTTGGGGTGACCTTTGGTTACCTTTGGTGACCATTGGTGACCTTTGGTGACCTTTGGTGACCTTTGGGGTGACCTTTAGTGACCTTTGGTGACCTTTGGTGACCATTGGTGACCTTTGGGGTGACCTTTGGTGACCTTTGGGGTGACCTTTGGTGACCTTTGGTGACCTTTGGTGACCTTTGGTGACCTTTGGGGTGACCTTTAGTGACCTTTGGGGTGACCTTTGGTGACCTTTGGTGACCTTTGGGGTGACCTTTGGTGACCTTTGGTGACCTTTGGTGACCTTTGGTGACCTTTGGGGTGACCTTTGGTGACCTGTGGTGACCTTTGGTGACCTTTGCTGACCTTTGGTGACCTTTGGTGACCTTTGGTGACCTTTGGGGTGACCTTTGGTGACCTTTGGGGTGACCTTTGGTGACCTTTGGGGTGACCTTTGGTGACCTTTGGGGTGACCTTTGGTGACCTTTGGGGTGACCTTTGGTGACCTTTGGTGACCTTTGGTGACCTTTGGTGACCTTTGGTGACCTTTGGGGTGACCTTTGGTGACCTTTGGGATGACCTTTGGTGACCTTTGGTGACCTTTGGTGACCTTTGGTGACCTTTGGTGACCTTTGGGGTGACCTTTGGTGACCTTTGGTGACCTTTGGTTACCTTTGGGGTGACCTTTGGTGACATTTGGGGTGACCTTTGGTGACCTTTGGGGTGACCTTTGGTGACCTTTGGTGACCTTTGGTGACCTTTGGTGACCTTTGGTGACCTTTGGGGTGACCTTTGGTGACCTTTGGG
The DNA here is from genome assembly GCA_940337035.1 of Agriotes lineatus. Taxonomy (NCBI): domain Eukaryota; kingdom Metazoa; phylum Arthropoda; class Insecta; order Coleoptera; family Elateridae; genus Agriotes; species Agriotes lineatus. The sequence goes on from CALNHX010000130.1 coordinate 456,917, forward strand.
ATGACCTTTGGTGACCTTTGGTGACCTTTGGTGACCTTTGGTGACCTTTGGTGACCTTTGGGGTGACCTTTGGTGACCTTTGGTGACCTTTGGTGACCTTTGGGGTGACCTTTGGTGACCTTTGGGGTGACCTTTGGTGACCTTTGGGGTGACCTTTGGTGACCTTTGGTGACCTTTGGTGACCTTTGGTGACCTTTGGTGACCTTTGGGGTGACCTTTGGTGACCTTTGGGATGACCTTTGGTGACCTTTGGGGTGACCTTTGGTGACCTTTGGTGACCTTTGGGGTGACCTTTGGTGACCTTTGGGGTGACCTTTGGTGACCTTTGGGGTGACCTTTGGTGACCTTTGGTGACCTTTGGTGACTTTTGGTGACCTTTGGTGACCTTTGGGGTGACCTTTGGTGACCTTTGGGGTGACCTTTGGTGACCTTTGGTGACCTTTGGTGACCTTTGGTGACCTTTGGTGACCTTTGGTGACCTTTGGTGACCTTTGGGGTGACCTTTGGTGACCTTTGGTGACCTTTGGTGACCTTTGGTGACCTTTGGTGACCTTTGGGGTGACCTTTGGTGACCTTCGGGGTGACCTTTGGTGACCTTTGGGGTGACCTTTGGTGACCTTTGGTGACCTTTGGTGACCTTTGGTGACCTTTGGTGACCTTTGGGGTGACCTTTGGTGACCTTTGGGATGACCTTTGGTGACCTTTGGTGACCTTTGGTAACCTTTGGTGACCTTTGGTGACCTTTGGGGTGACCTTTGGTGACCTTTGGGGTGACCTTTGGTGACCTTTGGTGACCTTTGGGGTGACCTTTGGTGACCTTTGGGGTGACCTTTGGTGACCTTTGGGGTGACCTTTGGTGACCTTTGGTGACCATTGGTGACCTTTGGTGACCTTTGGTGACCTTTGGGGTGACCTTTGGTGACCTTTGGGATGACCTTTGGTGACCTTTGGGGTGACCTTTGGTGACCTTTGGTGACCTTTGGTGACCTTTGGTGACCATTGGTGACCTTTGGGGTGACCTTTGGTGACCTTTGGGGTGACCTTTGGTGACCTTTGGTGACCTTTGGTGACCTTTGGTGACCTTTGGGGTGACCTTTAGTGACCTTTGGGGTGACCTTTGGTGACCTTTGGTGACCTTTGGGGTGACCTTTGGTGACCTTTGGTGACCTTTGGTGACCTTTGGTGACCTTTGGGGTGACCTTTGGTGACCTGTGGTGACCTTTGGTGACCTTTGCTGACCTTTGGTGACCTTTGGTGACCTTTGGTGACCTTTGGGGTGACCTTTGGTGACCTTTGGGGTGACCTTTGGTGACCTTTGGTGACCTTTGGGGTGACCTTTGGTGACCTTTGGGGTGACCTTTGGTGACCTTTGGGGTGACCTTTGGTGACCTTTGGTGACCTTTGGTGACCTTTGGTGACCTTTGGTGACCTTTGGGGTGACCTTTGGTGACCTTTGGGATGACCTTTGGTGACCTTTGGTGACCTTTGGTGACCTTTGGTGACCTTTGGGGTGACCTTTGGTGACCTTTGGTGACCTTTGGTGACCTTTGGGGTGACCTTTGGTGACCTTTGGGGTGACCTTTGGTGACCTTTGGGGTGACCTTTGGTGACCTTTGGTGACCTTTGGTGACCTTTGGTGACCTTTGGTGACCTTTGGGGTGACCTTTGGTGACCTTTGGGATGACCTTTGGTGACCTTTGGTGACCTTTGGTGACCTTTGGTGACCTTTGGTGACCTTTGGTGACCTTTGGGGTGACCTTTGGTGACCTTTAGGATGACCTTTGGTGACCTTTGGTGACCTTTGGTGACCTTTGGTGACCTTTGGTGACCTTTGGGGTGACCTTTGGTGACCTTTGGGGTGACCTTTGGTGACCTTTGGGGTGACCTTTGGTGACCTTTGGTGACCTTTGGGGTGACCTTTGGTGACCTTTGGGGTGACCTTTGGTGACCTTTGGGGTGACCTTTGGTGACCTTTGGTGACCATTGGTGACCTTTGGTGACCTTTGGTGACCTTTGGGGTGACCTTTGGTGACCTTTGGGATGACCTTTGGTGACCTTTGGAGTGATCTTTGGTGACCTTTGGTGACCTTTGGTGACCATTGGTGACCTTTGGGGTGACCTTTGGTGACCTTTGGGGTGACCTTTGGTGACCTTTGGTGACCTTTGGTGACCTTTGGGGTGACCTTTAGTGACCTTTGGGGTGACCTTTGGTGACCTTTGGTGACCTTTGGGGTGACCTTTGGTGACCTTTGGTGACCTTTGGTGACCTTTGGTGACCTTTGGGGTGACCTTTGGTGACCTGTGGTGACCTTTGGTGACCTTTGCTGACCTTTGGTGACCTTTGGTGACCTTTGGTGACCTTTGGGGTGACCTTTGGTGACCTTTGGGGTGACCTTTGGTGACCTTTGGTGACCTTTGGGGTGACCTTTGGTGACCTTTGGGGTGACCTTTGGTGACCTTTGGGGTGACCTTTGGTGACCTTTGGTGACCTTTGGTGACCTTTGGTGACCTTTGGTGACCTTTGGGGTGACCTTGGTGACCTTTGGGATGACCTTTGGTGACCTTTGGTGACCTTTGGTGACCTTTGGTGACCTTTGGGGTGACCTTTGGTGACCTTTGGTGACCTTTGGTGACCATTGGTGACCTTTGGTGACCTTTGGTGACCTTTGGGGTGACCTTTGGTGACCTTTGGGATGACCTTTGGTGACCTTTGGGTGACCTTTGGTGACCTTTGGTGACCTTTGGTGACCTTTGGTGACCATTGGTGACCTTTGGGGTGACCTTTGGTGACTTTTGGGGTGACCTTTGGTGACCTTTGGTGACCTTTGGGATGACCTTTGGTGACCTTTGGTGACCTTTGGTGACCTTTGGTGACCTTTGGGGTGACCTTTGGTGACCTTTGGTGACCTTTGGTGATCTTTGGGGTGACCTTTGGTGACCTTTGGGGTGACCTTTGGTGACCTTTGGGGTGACCTTTGGTGACCTTTGGTGACCTTTGGTGACCTTTGGTGACCTTTGGTGACCTTTGGGGTGACCTTTGGTGACCTTTGGGATGACCTTTGGTGACCTTTGGTGACCTTTGGTGACCTTTGGGGTGACCTTTGGTGACCTTTGGGGTGACCTTTGGTGACCTTTGGTGACCTTTGGGGTGACCTTTGGTGACCTTTGGGGTGACCTTTGGGGTGACCTTTGGTGACCTTTGGTGACCTTTGGTGACCTTTGGTGACCTTTGGGGTGACCTTTGGTGACCTTTGGGATGACCTTTGGTGACCTTTGGTGACCTTTGGTGACCTTTGGTGACCTTTGGTGACCTTTGGGGTGACCTTTGGTGACCTTTGGTGACCTTTGGTGACCTTTGGGGTGACCTTTGGTAACATTTGGGGTGACCTTTGGTGACCTTTGGGGTGACCTTTGGTGACCTTTGGTGACCTTTGGTGACCTTTGGTGACCTTTGGTGACCTTTGGGGTGACCTTTGGTGACCTTTGGGATGACCTTTGGTGACCTTTGGTGACCTTTGGTGACCTTTGGTGACGTTTGGTGACCTTTGGGGTGACCTTTGGTGACCTTTGGGGTGACCTTTGGTGACCTTTGGTGACCTTTGGGGTGACCTTTGGTGACCTTTGGGGTGACCTTTGGTGACCTTTGGTGACCATTGGTGACCTTTGGGGTGACCTTTGGTGACCTTTGGGGTGACCTTTGGTGACCTTTGGTGACCTTTGGTGACCTTTGGTGACCTTTGGGGTGACCTTTAGTGACCTTTGGGGTGACCTTTGGTGACCTTTGGTGACCTTTGGTGACCTTTGGTGACCTTTGGGGTGACCTTTGGTGACCTGTGGTGACCTTTGGTGACCTTTGCTGACCTTTGGTGACCTTTGGTGACCTTTGGTGACCTTTGGGGTGACCTTTGGTGACCTTTGGTGACCTTTGGTGACCTTTGGGGTGACCTTTGGTGACCTTTGGGATGACCTTGGAGACCTTTGGTGACCTTTGGTGACCTTTGGTGACCTTTGGTGACCTTTGGGGTGACCTTTGGTGACCTTTGGGGTGACCTTTGGTGACCTTTGGTGACCTTTGGTGACCTTTGGTGACCTTTGGTGACCTTTGGGGTGACCTTTGGTGACCTTTGGGGTGACCTTTGGTGACCTTTGGGGTGACCTTTGGTGACCTTGGTGACCTTTGGTGACCTTTGGTGACCTTTGGGGTGACCTTTGGTGACCTTTGGGATGACCTTTGGGGTGACCTTTGGTGACCTTTGGGGTGACCTTTGGTGACCTTTGGGGTGACCTTTGGTTACCTTTGGTGACCATTGGTGACCTTTGGTGACCTTTGGTGACCTTTGGGGTGACCTTTGGTGACCTTTGGTGACCTTTGGTGACCATTGGTGACCTTTGGGGTGACCTTTGGTGACCTTTGGGGGTGACCTTTGGTGACCTTTGGTGACCTTTGGTGACCTTTGGTGACCTTTGGGGTGACCTTTAGTGACCTTTGGGGTGACCTTGGTGACCTTTGGTGACCTTTGGGGTGACCTTGGTGACCTTTGGTGACCTTTGGTGACCTTTGGTGACCTTTGGGGTGACCTTTGGTGACCTGTGGTGACCTTTGGTGACCTTTGCTGACCTTTGGTGACCTTTGGTGACCTTTGGTGACCTTTGGGGTGACCTTTGGTGACCTTTGGGGTGACCTTTGGTGACCTTTGGTGACCTTTGGGGTGACCTTTGGTGACCTTTGGGGTGACCTTTGGTGACCTTTGGGGTGACCTTTGGTGACCTTTGGGGTGACCTTTGGTGACCTTTGGTGACCTTTGGTGACCTTTGGTGACCTTTGGTGACCTTTGGGGTGACCTTTGGTGACCTTTGGGATGACCTTTGGTGACCTTTGGTGACCTTTGGTGACCTTTGGTGACCTTTGTGACCTTTGGGGTGACCTTTGGTGACCTTTGGTGACCTTTGGTGACCTTTGGGGTGACCTTTGGTGACCTTTGGGGTGACCTTTGGTGACCTTTGGGGTGACCTTTGGTGACCTTTGGTGACCTTTGGTGACCTTTGGTGACCTTTGGTGACCTTTGGTGACCTTTGGGGTGACCTTTGGTGACCTTTGGGATGACCTTTGGTGACCTTTGGTGACCTTTGGTGACCTTTGGTGACCTTTGGTGACCTTTGGGGTGACCTTTGGTGACCTTTGGTGACCTTTGGTGACCTTTGGGGTGACCTTTGGTAACCTTTGGGGTGACCTTTGGTGACCTTTGGGGTGACCTTTGGTGACCTTTGGTGACCTTTGGTGACCTTTGGTGACCTTTGGTGACCTTTGGGGTGACCTTTGGTGACCTTTGGGATGACCTTTGGTGACCTTTGGTGACCTTTGGGGTGACCTTTGGTGACCTTTGGGGTGACCTTTGGTGACCTTTGGTGACCTTTGGGGTGACCTTTGGTGACCTTTGGGGTGACCTTTGGGGTGACCTTTGGTGACCTTTGGTGACCTTTGGTGACCTTTGGTGACCTTTGGTGACCTTTGGGGTGACCTTTGGTGACCTTTGGGATGACCTTTGGTGACCTTTGGTGACCTTTGGTGACCTTTGGTGACCTTTGGTGACCTTTGGGTGACCTTTGGTGACCTTTGGTGACCTTTGGTGACCTTTGGGGTGACCTTTGGTAACCTTTGGGGTGACCTTTGGTGACCTTTGGGGTGACCTTTGGTGACCTTTGGTGACCTTTGGTGACCTTTGGTGACCTTTGGGGTGACCTTTGGTGACCTTTGGGATGACCTTTGGTGACCTTTGGTGACCTTTGGTGACCTTTGGTGACCTTTGGTGACCTTTGGGGTGACCTTTGGTGACCTTTGGGGTGACCTTTGGTGACCTTTGGTGACCTTTGGGGTGACCTTTGGTGACCTTTGGGGTGACCTTTGGTGACCTTTGGGGTGTCCTTTGGTGACCTTTGGTGACCATTGGTGACCTTTGGGGTGACCTTTGGTGACCTTTGGGGTGACCTTTGGTGACCTTTGGTGACCTTTGGTGACCTTTGGTGACCTTTGGGGTGACCTTTAGTGACCTTTGGGGTGACCTTTGGTGACCTTTGGTGACCTTTGGTGACCTTTGGTGACCTTTGGGGTGACCTTTGGTGACCTGTGGTGACCTTTGGTGACCTTTGCTGACCTTTGGTGACCTTTGGTGACCTTTGGTGACCTTTGGGGTGACCTTTGGTGACCTTTGGGGTGACCTTTGCTGACCTTTGGTGACCTTTGGTGACCTTTGGTGACCTTTGGGGTGACCTTTGGTGACCTTTGGGGTGACCTTTGGTGACCTTTGGTGACCTTTGGGGTGACCTTTGGTGACCTTTGGGGTGACCTTTGGTGACCTTTGGGGTGACCTTTGGTGACCTTTGGATGACTTTTGGTGACCTTTGGTGACCTTTGGTGACCTTTGGTGACCTTTGGTGACCTTTGGGGTGACCTTTGGTGACCTTTGGTGACCTTTGGTGACCTTTGGGGTGACCTTTGGTGACCTTTGGGGTGACCTTTGGTGACCTTTGGGGTGACCTTTGGTGACCTTTGGTGACCTTTGGTGACCTTTGGTGACCTTTGGTGACCTTTGGGGTGACCTTTGCTGACCTTTGGTGACCTTTGGTGACCTTTGGTGACCTTTGGGGTGACCTTTGGTGACCTTTGGGGTGACCTTTGGTGACCTTTGGCGACCTTTGGGGTGACCTTTGGTGACCTTTGGGGTGACCTTTGGTGACCTTTGGGGTGACCTTTGGTGACCTTTGGTGACCTTTGGTGACCTTTGGTGACCTTTGGTGACCTTTGGGGTGACCTTTGGTGACCTTTGGGATGACCTTTGGTGACCTTTGGTGACCTTTGGTGACCTTTGGTGACCTTTGGTGACCTTTGGGGTGACCTTTGGTGACCTTTGGGGTGACCGTTGGTGACCTTTGGTGACCTTTGGGGTGACCTTTGGTGACCTTTGGTGACCTTTGGTGACCTTTGGTGACCTTTGGTGACCTTTGGGGTGACCTTTGGTGACCTTTGGGATGACCTTTGGTGACCTTTGGTGACCTTTGGTGACCTTTGGTGACCTTTGGTGACCTTTGGGGTGACCTTTGGTGACCTTTGGGGTGACCTTTGGTGACCTTTGGTGACCTTTGGGGTGACCTTTGGTGACCTTTGGTGACCTTTGGTGACCTTTGGTGACCTTTGGGGTGACCTTTGGTGACCTGTGGTGACCTTTGGTGACCTTTGCTGACCTTTGTGACCTTTGGTGACCTTTGGTGACCTTTGGTGACCTTTGGTGACCTTTGGTGACCTTTGGGGTGACCTTTGGTGACCTTTGGGGTGACCTTTGGTGACCTTTGGTGACCTTTGGGGTGACCTTTGGTGACCTTTGGGGTGACCTTTGGTGACCTTTGAGGTGACCTTTGGTGACCTTTGGTGACCTTTGGTGACCTTTGGTGACCTTTGGTGACCTTTGGGGTGACCTTTGGTGACCTTTGGGATGACCTTTGGTGACCTTTGGTGACCTTTTGGTGACCTTTGGTGACCTTTGGTGACCTTTGGGGTAACCTTTGGTGACCTTTGGGGTGACCTTTGGTGACCTTTGGGGTGACCTTGGTGACCTTTGGTGACCTTTGGTGACCTTTGGTGACCTTTGGTGACCTTTGGCTGGTGACCTTTGGTGACCTTTGGGGTGACCTTTGGTGACCTTTGGTGACCTTTGGGGTGACCTTTGGTGACCTTTGGGGTGACCTTTGGTGACCTTTGGGGTGACCTTTGGTGACCTTTGGTGACCATTGGTGACCTTTGGTGACCTTTGGTGACCTTTGGGGTGACCTTTGGTGACCTTTGGTGACCTTTGGTGACCTTTGGTGACGTTTGGGGTGACCTTTGGTGACCTTTGTGGTGACCTTTGGTGACCTTTGCTGACCTTTGTGACCTTTGGTGACCTTTGGTGACCTTTGGGTTGACCTTTGGTGACCTTTGGGGTGACCTTTGGTGACCTTTGGTGACCTTTGGGGTGACCTTTGGTGACCTTTGGGGTGACCTTTGGTGACCTTTGGGGTGACCTTTGGTGACCTTTGGTGACCTTTGGTGATCTTTGGTGACCTTTGGGGTGACCTTTGGTGACCATTGGGATGACCTTTGGTGACCTTTGGTGACCTTTGGTGACCTTTGGTGACCTTTGGTGACCTTTGGGGTGACCTTTGGTGACCTTTGGTGACCTTTGGTGACCTTTGGGGTGACCTTTGGTGACCTTTGGGGTGACCTTTGGTGACCTTTGGGGTGACCTTTGGTGACCTTTGGTGACCTTTGGTGACCTTTGGGGTGACCTTTGGTGACCTTTGGGATGACCTTTGGTGACCTTTGGTGACCTTTGGTGACCTTTGGTGACCTTTGGTGACCTTTGGGGTGACCTTTGGTGACCTTTGGGGTGACCTTTGGTGACCTTTGGTGACCTTTGGGGTGACCTTTGGTGACCTTTGGGGTGACCTTTGGTGACCTTTGGGGTGACCTTTGGTGACCTTTGGTGACCATTGGTGACCTTTGGTGACCTTTGGTGACCTTTGGGGTGACCTTTGTGACCTTTGGGATGACCTTTGGTGACCTTTGGGGTGACCTTTGGTGACCTTTGGTGACCTTTGGTGACCTTTGGTGACCATTGGTGACCTTTGGGGTGACCTTTCGTGACCTTTGGGGTGACCTTTGGTGACCTTTGGTGACCTTTGGGATGACCTTTGGTGACCTTTGGTGACCTTTGGTGACCTTTGGTGACCTTTGGTGACCTTTGGGGTGACCTTTGGTGACCTTTGGTGACCTTTGGTGACCTTTGGGGTGACCTTTGGTGACCTTTGGGGTGACCTTTGGTGACCTTTGGGGTGACCTTTGGTGACTTTTGGTGACCTTTGGTGACCTTTGGGGTGACCTTTGGTGACCTTTGGTGACCTTTGGGGTGACCTTTGGTGACCTTTGGTGACCTTTGGTGACCTTTGGTGACCTTTGGTGACCTTTGGTGATTTTTGGTGACCTTTGGGGTGACCTTTGGTGACCTTTGGTGACCTTTGGTGACCTTTGGTGACCTTTGGGGTGACCTTTGGTGACCTTTGGGGTGACCTTTGGTGACCTTTGGGGTGACCTTTGTGACCTTTGGTGACCATTGGTGACCTTTGGTGACCTTTGGTGACCTTTGGGGTGACCTTTGGTGACCTTTGGTGACCTTTGGTGACCTTTGGTGACGTTTGGGGTGACCTTTGGTGACCTTTGTGGTGACCTTTGGTGACCTTTGCTGACCTTTGGTGACCTTTGGTGACCTTTGGTGACCTTTGGGTTGACCTTTGGTGACCTTTGGGGTGACCTTTGGTGACCTTTGGTGACCTTTGGGGTGACCTTTGGTGACCTTTGGGGTGACCTTTGGTGACCTTTGGGGTGACCTTTGGTGACCTTTGGTGACCTTTGGTGACCTTTGGTGACCTTTGGGGTGACCTTTGGTGACCATTGGGATGACCTTTGGTGACCTTTGGTGACCTTTGGTGACCTTTGGTGACCTTTGGGGTGACCTTTGGTGACCTTTGGTGACCTTTGGTGACCTTTGGGGTGACCTTTGGTGACCTTTGGGGTGACCTTTGGTGACCTTTGGTGACCTTTGGTGACCTTTGGGGTGACCTTTGGTGACCTTTGGGGTGACCTTTGGTGACCTTTGGGGTGACCTTTGGTGACCTTTGGTGACCATTGGTGACCTTTGGTGACTTTGGTGACCTTTGGGGTGACCTTTGGTGACCTTTGGGATGACCTTTGGTGACCTTTGGGGTGACCTTTGGTGACCTTTGGTGACCTTTGGTGACCTTTGGTGACCATTGGTGACCTTTGGGGTGACCTTTGGTGACCTTTGGGGTGACCTTTGGTGACCATTGGTGACCTTTGGGATGACCTTTGGTGACCTTTGGTGACCTTTGGTGACCTTTGGTGACCTTTAGTGACCTTTGGGGTGACCTTTGGTGACCTTTGGTGACCTTTGGTGACCTTTGGGGTGACCTTTGGTGACCTTTGGGGTGACCTTTGGTGACCTTTGGGGTGACCTTTGGTGACCTTTGGTGACCTTTGGTGACCTTTGGTGACCTTTGGGTGACCTTTGGTGACCTTTGGGATGACCTTTGGTGACCTTTGGTGACCTTTGGTGACCTTTGGGGTGACCTTTGGGGTGACCTTTGGTGACCTTTGGTGACCTTTGGGGTGACCTTTGGTGACCTTGGGGTGACCTTTGGGGTGACCTTTGGTGACCTTTGGTGACCTTTGGTGACCTTTGGTGACCTTTGGTGACCTTTGGGGTGACCTTTGGTGACCTTTGGGATGACCTTTGGTGACCTTTGGTGACCTTTGGTGACCTTTGGTGACCTTTGGTGACCTTTGGGGTGACCTTTGGTGACCTTTGGTGACCTTTGGTGACCTTTGGGGTGACCTTTGGTAACCTTTGGGGTGACCTTTGGTGACCTTTGGGGTGACCTTTGGTGACCTTTGGTGACCTTTGGTGACCTTTGGTGACCTTTGGTGACCTTTGGGGTGACCTTTGGTGACCTTTGGGATGACCTTTGGTGACCTTTGGTGACCTTTGGTGACCTTTGGTGACCTTTGGGGTGACCTTTGGTGACCTTTGGGGTGACCTTTGGTGACCTTTGGTGACCTTTGGGGTGACCTTTGGTGACCTTTGGGGTGACCTTTGGTGACCTTTGGGGTGACCTTTGGTGACCTTTGGTGACCATTGGTGACCTTTGGGGTGACCTTTGGTGACCTTTGGGGTGACCTTTGGTGACCTTTGGTGACCTTTGGTGACCTTTGGTGACCTTTGGGGTGACCTTTAGTGACCTTTGGGGTGACCTTTGGTGACCTTTGGTGACCTTTGGGGTGACCTTTGGTGACCTGTGGTGACCTTTGGTGACCTTTGCTGACCTTTGGTGACCTTTGGTGACCTTTGGTGACCTTTGGGGTGACCTTTGGTGACCTTTGGTGACCTTTGGGGTGACCTTTGGTGACCTTTGGGGTGACCTTTGGTGACCTTTGGGGTGACCTTTGGTGACCTTTGGTGACCTTTGGTGACCTTTGGTGACCTTTGGTGACCTTTGGGGTGACCTTTGGTGACCTTTGGGATGACCTTTGGTGACCTTTGGTGACCTTTGGTGACCTTTGGTGACCTTTGGTGACCTTTGGGGTGACCTTTGGTGACCTTTGGGGTGACCTTTGGTGACCTTTGGGGTGACCTTTGGTGACCTTTGGGGTGACCTTTGGTGACCTTTGGTGACCTTTGGTGACCTTTGGTGACCTTTGGTGACCTTTGGTGACCTTTGGTGACCTTTGGGGTGACCTTTGGTGACCTTTGGGATGACCTTTGGTGACCTTTGGTGACCTTTGGTGACCTTTGGTGACCTTTGGTGACCTTTGGGGTGACCTTTGGTGACCTTTGGGGTGACCTTTGGTGACCTTTGGTGACCTTTGGGGTGACCTTTGGTGACCTTTGGTGACCTTTGGTGACCTTTGGGGTGACCTTTGGTGACCTGTGGTGACCTTTGGGGTGACCTTTGGTGACCTTTGGTGACCTTTGGGGTGACCTTTGGTGACCTTTGGAGTGACCGTTGGTGACCTTTGGGGTGACCTTTGGTGACCTTTGCTGACCTTTGGTGACCTTTGGTGACCTTTGGTGACCTTTGGTGACCTTTGGTGACCTTTGGGGTGACCTTTGGTGACCTTTGGGGTGACCTTTGGTGACCTTTGGTGACCTTTGGGGTGACCTTTGGTGACCTTTGGAGTGACCTTTGGTGACCTTTGGGGTGACCTTTGGTGACCTTTGGTGACCTTTGGTGACCTTTGGTGACCTTTGGGGTGACCTTTGGTGACCTTTGGGATGACCTTTGGTGACCTTTGGTGACCTTTGGTGACCTTTGGGGTGACCTTTGGTGACCTTTGGGGTGACCTTTGGTGACCTGTGGTGACCTTTGGTGACCTTTGGTGACCTTTGGTGACCTTTGGGGTGACCTTTGGTGACCTTTGGGATGACCTTTGGTGACCTTTGGTGACCTTTGGTGACCTTTGGTGACCTTTGGTGACCTTTGTGGTGACCTTTGGTGACCTTTGGGGTGACCTTTGGTGACCTTTGGTGACCTTTGGGGTGACCTTTGGTGACCTTTGGGGTGACCTTTGGTGACCTTTGGGGTGACCTTTGGTGACCTTTGGTGACCATTGGTGACCTTTGGTGACCTTTGGGGTGACCTTTGGTGACCTTTGGTGACCTTTGGTGACCTTTGGTGACGTTTGGGGTGACCTTTGGTGACCTTTGTGGTGACCTTTGGTGACCTTTGCTGACCTTTGGTGACCTTTGGTGACCCTTGGTGACCTTTGGGGTGACCTTTGGTGACCTTTGGGGTGACCTTTGGTGACCTTTGGTGACCTTTGGGGTGACCTTTGGTGACCTTTGGGGTGACCTTTGGTGACCTTTGGGGTGACCTTTGGTGACCTTTGGTGACCTTTGGGGTGACCTTTGGTGACCTTTGGTGACCTTTGGTGACCTTTGGGGTGACCTTTGGTGACCTTTGGGGTGACCTTTGGTGACCTTTGGGGTGACCTTTGGTGACCTTTGGTGACCTTTGGTGACCTTTGGGGTGACCTTTGGTGACCTTTGGGATGACCTTTGGTGACCTTTGGTGACCTTTGGTGACCTTTGGTGACCTTTGGTGACCTTTGGGGTGACCTTTGGTGACCTTTGGGGTGACCTTTGGTGACCTTTGGTGACCTTTGGGGTGACCTTTGGTGACCTTTGGGGTGACCTTTGGTGACCTTTGGGGTGACCTTTGGTGACCTTTGGTGACCATTGGTGACCTTTGGTGACCTTTGGTGACCTTTGGGGTGACCTTTGGTGACCTTTGGGATGACCTTTGGTGACCTTTGGGGTGACCTTTGGTGACCTTTGGTGACCTTTGGTGACCTTTGGTGACCATTGGTGACCTTTGGGGTGACCTTTGGTGACCTTTGGGGTGACCTTTGGTGACCTTTGGTGACCTTTGGTGACCTTTGGTGACCTTTGGGGTGACCTTTAGTGACCTGTGGTGACCTTTGGTGACCTTTGCTGACCTTTGGTGACGTTTGGTGACCTTTGGTGACCTTTGGGGTGACTTTTGGTGACCTTTGGGGTGACCTTTGGTGACCTTTGGTGACCTTTGGGGTGACCTTTGGTGACCTTTGGGGTGACCTTTGGTGACCTTTGGGGTGACCTTTGGTGACCTTTGGTGACCTTTGGTGACTTTTGGTGACCTTTGGTGACCTTTGGGGTGACCTTTGGTGACCTTTGGTGACCTTTGGGGTGACCTTTGGTGACCTTTGGTGACCTTTGGTGACCTTTGGTGACCTTTGGTGACCTTTGGTGATTTTTGGTGACCTTTGGGGTGACCTTTGGTGACCTTTGGTGACCTTTGGTGACCTTTGGTGACCTTTGGTGACCTTTGGGGTGACCTTTGGTGACCTTTGGGGTGACCTTTGGTGACCTTTGGGGTGACCTTTGGTGACCTTTGGTGACCTTTGGTGACCTTTGGTGACCTTTGGTGACCTTTGGGGTGACCTTTGGTGACCTTTGGGATGAGCTTTGGTGACCTTTGGTGACCTTTGGTGACCTTTGGTGACCTTTGGGGTGACCTTTGGTGACCTTTGGGGTGACCTTTGGTGACCTTTGGGGTGACCTTTGGTGACCTTTGGGGTGACCTTTGGTGACCTTTGGGGTGACCTTTGGTGACCTTTGGTGACCATTGGTGACCTTTGGTGACCTTTGGTGACCTTTGGGGTGACCTTTGGTGACCTTTGGGATGACCTTTGGTGACCTTTGGGGTGACCTTTGGTGACCTTTGGTGACCTTTGGTGACCTTTGGTGACCATTGGTGACCTTTGGGGTGACCTTTGGTGACCTTTGGGGTGACCTTTGGTGACCTTTGGTGACCTTTGGTGACCTTTGGTGACCTTTGGGGTGACCTTTAGTGACCTTTGGGGTGACCTTTGGTGACCTTTGGTGACCTTTGGGGTGACCTTTGGTGACCTTTGGTGACCTTTGGTGACCTTTGGTGACCTTTGGGGTGACCTTTGGTGACCTGTGGTGACCTTTGGTGACCTTTGCTGACCTTTGGTGACCTTTGGTGACCTTTGGTGACCTTTGGGGTGACCTTTGGTGACCTTTGGGGTGACCTTTGGTGACCTTTGGTGACCTTTGGGGTGACCTTTGGTGACCTTTGGGGTGACCTTTGGTGACCTTTGGGGTGACCTTTGGTGACCTTTGGTGACCTTTGGTGACCTTTGGTGACCTTTGGTGACCTTTGGGGTGACCTTTGGTGACCTTTGGGATGACCTTTGGTGACCTTTGGTGACCTTTGGTGACCTTTGGTGACCTTTGGTGACCTTTGGGGTGACCTTTGGTGACCTTTGGTTTCCTTTGGTGACCTTTGGGGTGACCTTTGGTGACCTTTGGGGTGACCTTTGGTGACCTTTGGGGTGACCTTTGGTGACCTTTGGTGACCTTTGGTGACCTTTGGTGACCTTTGGTGACCTTTGGGGTGACCTTTGGTGATCTTTGGGATGACCTTTGGTGACCTTTGGTGACCTTTGGTGACCTTTGGTGACCTTTGGTGACCTTTGGTGACCTTTGGGGTGACCTTTGGTGACCTTTGGGATGACCTTTGGTGACCTTTGGTGACCTTTGGTGACCTTTGGTGACCTTTGGTGACCTTTGGGGTGACCTTTGGTGACCTTTGGGGTGACCTTTGGTGACCTTTGGTGACCTTTGGGGTGACCTTTGGTGACCTTTGGGGTGACCTTTGGTGACCTTTGGGGTGACCTTTGGTGACCTTTGGTGACCATTGGTGACCTTTGGTGACCTTTGGTGACCTTTGGGGTGACCTTTGGTGACCTTTGGGATGACCTTTGGTGACCTTTGGAGTGATCTTTGGTGACCTTTGGTGACCTTTGGTGACCATTGGTGACCTTTGGGGTGACCTTTGGTGACCTTTGGGGTGACCTTTGGTGACCTTTGGTGACCTTTGGGGTGACCTTTAGTGACCTTTGGGGTGACCTTTGGTGACCTTTGGGGTGACCTTTGGTGACCTTTGGTGACCTTTGGTGACCTTTGGTGACCTTTGGGGTGACCTTTGGTGACCTGTGGTGACCTTTGGTGACCTTTGCTGACCTTTGGTGACCTTTGGTGACCTTTGGTGACCTTTGGGGTGACCTTTGGTGACCTTTGGGGTGACCTTTGGTGACCTTTGGTGACCTTTGGGGTGACCTTTGGTGACCTTTGGGGTGACCTTTGGTGACCTTTGGGGTGACCTTTGGTGACCTTTGGTGACCTTTGGTGACCTTTGGTGACCTTTGGTGACCTTTGGGGTGACCTTTGGTGACCTTTGGGATGACCTTTGCTGACCTTTGGTGACCTTTGGTGACCTTTGGTGACCTTTGGGGTGACCTTTGGTGACCTTTGGTGACCTTTGGTGACCTTTGGGGTGACCTTTGGTGACCTTTGGGGTGACCTTTGGTGACCTTTGGGGTGACCTTTGGTGACCTTTGGTGACCTTTGGTGACCTTTGGTGACCTTTGGTGACCTTTGGGGTGACCTTTGGTGACCTTTGGTGACCTTTGGTGACCTTTGGGGTGACCTTTGGTGACCTTTGGGGTGACCTTTGGTGACCTTTGGGGTGACCTTTGGTGACCTTTGGTGACCTTTGGTGACCTTTGGTGACCTTTGGGGTGACCTTTGGTGACCTTTGGGATGACCTTTGGTGACCTTTGGTGACCTTTGGTGACCTTTGGTGACCTTTGGGGTGACCTTTGGTGACCTTTGGGGTGACCTTTGGTGACCTTTGGTGACCTTTGGGGTGACCTTTGGTGACCTTTGGGGTGACCTTTGGTGACCTTTGGGGTGACCTTTGGTGACCTTTGGTGACCTTTGGTGACCTTTGGTGACCTTTGGTGACCTTTGGGGTGACCTTTGGTGACCTTTGGGATGACCTTTGGTGACCTTTGGTGACCTTTGGTGACCTTTGGTGACCTTTGGTGACCTTTGGGGTGACCTTTGGTGACCTTTGGTGACCTTTGGTGACCTTTGGGGTGACCTTTGGTGACCTTTGGTGACCTTTGGTGACCTTTGGGGTGACCTTTGGTGACTTTTGGGGTGACCTTTGGTGACCTTTGGGGTGATCTTTGGTGACCTTTGGGGTGACTTTTGGTGACCTTTGGTAACTTTTGGTGACCTTTGGGGTGACCTTTGGGGTGACCTGTGGTGACCTTTGGGGTGACCTTTGGTGACCTTTGGTGACGTTTGGGGTGACCTTTGGTGACCTTTGGGGTGACCTTTGGTGACCTTTGGTGACCTTTGGGGTGATCTTTGGTGACCTTTGGGGTGACTTTTGGTGACCTTTGGTAACTTTTGGTGACCTTTGGGGTGACCTTTGGGGTGACCTGTGGTGACCTTTGGGGTGACCTTTGGTGACCTTTGGTGACCTTTGGTGACCTTTGGTGACCTTTGGGGTGACCTTTAGTGACCTTTGGGGTGACCTTTGGTGACCTTTGGTGACCTTTGGGGTGACCTTTGGTGACCTTTGGTGACCTTTGGTGACCTTTGGTGACCTTTGGGGTGACCTTTGGTGACCTGTTGTGACCTTTGGTGACCTTTGCTGACCTTTGGTGACCTTTGGTGACCTTTGGTGACCTTTGGGGTGACCTTTGGTGACCTTTGGGGTGACCTTTGGTGACCTTTGGTGACCTTTGGGGTGACCTTTGGTGACGTTTGGGGTGACCTTTGGTGACCTTTGGGGTGACCTTTGGTGACCTTTGGTGACCTTTGGGGTGATCTTTGGTGACCTTTGGGGTGACTTTTGGTGACCTTTGGTAACTTTTGGTAACCTTTGGGGTGACCTTTGGGGTGACCTGTGGTGACCTTACTTCATTTTCCTCCGCTGGTTTTTAAACCAGTTAGTGACCTGGTCCATTGATATATTGTACTGGAGGAATTGTTGTTTCTCGTGTTTGTTTGGGTAAGGGTGCTTTACATTTTCTTCTATCCATAACTGCATCATCTCTTTCGCCCTGGTGGGTAGGTAATACGACTTCTCTGTAATTGCATATGATATTTAAATATTTAAGCATTTAACTACTGTTTCGTTAAAAATACTAAATAAATGAACTTACTTCATTTTCCTCCGCTGGTTTTTAAACCAGTTAGTGACCTGGTCCATTGATATATTGTACTGGAGGAATTGTTGTTTCTCGTGTTTGTTTGGGTAAGGGTGCTTTACATTTTCTTCTATCCATAACTGCATCATCTCTTTCGCCCTGGTGGGTAGGTAATACGACTTCTCTGTAATTGCATATGATATTTAAATATTTAAGCATTTAACTACTGTTTCGTTAAAAATGCTAAATAAATGAACTTACTTCATTTTCCTCCGCTGGTTTTTAAACCAGTTAGTGACCTGGTCCATTGATATATTGTACTGGAGGAATTGTTGTTTCTCGTGTTTGTTTGGGTAAGGGTGCTTTACATTTTCTTCTATCCATAACTGCATCATCTCTTTCGCCCTGGTGGGTAGGTAATACGACTTCTCTGTAATTGCATATGATATTTAAATATTTAAGCATTTAACTACTGTTTCGTTAAAAATACTAAATAAATGAACTTACTTCATTTTCCTCCGCTGGTTTTTAAACCAGTTAGTGACCTGGTCCATTGATATATTGTACTGGAGGAATTGTTGTTTCTCGTGTTTGTTTGGGTAAGGGTGCTTTACATTTTCTTCTATCCATAACTGCATCATCTCTTTCGCCCTGGTGGGTAGGTAATACGACTTCTCTGTAATTGCATATGATATTTAAATATTTAAGCATTTAACTACTGTTTCGTTAAAAATACTAAATAAATGAACTTACTTCATTTTCCTCCGCTGGTTTTTAAACCAGTTAGTGACCTGGTCCATTGATATATTGTACTGGAGGAATTGTTGTTTCTCGTGTTTGTTTGGGTAAGGGTGCTTTACATTTTCTTCTATCCATAACTGCATCATCTCTTTCGCCCTGGTGGGTAGGTAATACGACTTCTCTGTAATTGCATATGATATTTAAATATTTAAGCATTTAACTACTGTTTCGTTAAAAATACTAAATAAATGAACTTACTTCATTTTCCTCCGCTGGTTTTTAAACCAGTTAGTGACCTGGTCCATTGATATATTGTACTGGAGGAATTGTTGTTTCTCGTGTTTGTTTGGGTAAGGGTGCTTTACATTTTCTTCTATCCATAACTGCATCATCTCTTTCGCCCTGGTGGGTAGGTAATACGACTTCTCTGTAATTGCATATGATATTTAAATATTTAAGCATTTAACTACTGTTTCGTTAAAAATACTAAATAAATGAACTTACTTCATTTTCCTCCGCTGGTTTTTAAACCAGTTAGTGACCTGGTCCATTGATATATTGTACTGGAGGAATTGTTGTTTCTCGTGTTTGTTTGGGTAAGGGTGCTTTACATTTTCTTCTATCCATAACTGCATCATCTCTTTCGCCCTGGTGGGTAGGTAATACGACTTCTCTGTAATTGCATATGATATTTAAATATTTAAGCATTTAACTACTGTTTCGTTAAAAATACTAAATAAATGAACTTACTTCATTTTCCTCCGCTGGTTTTTAAACCAGTTAGTGACCTGGTCCATTGATATATTGTACTGGAGGAATTGTTGTTTCTCGTGTTTGTTTGGGTAAGGGTGCTTTACATTTTCTTCTATCCATAACTGCATCATCTCTTTCGCCCTGGTGGGTAGGTAATACGACTTCTCTGTAATTGCATATGATATTTAAATATTTAAGCATTTAACTACTGTTTCGTTAAAAATACTAAATAAATGAACTTACTTCATTTTCCTCCGCTGGTTTTTAAACCAGTTAGTGACCTGGTCCATTGATATATTGTACTGGAGGAATTGTTGTTTCTCGTGTTTGTTTGGGTAAGGGTGCTTTACATTTTCTTCTATCCATAACTGCATCATCTCTTTCGCCCTGGTGGGTAGGTAATACGACTTCTCTGTAATTGCATATGATATTTAAATATTTAAGCATTTAACTACTGTTTCGTTAAAAATACTAAATAAATGAACTTACTTCATTTTCCTCCGCTGGTTTTTAAACCAGTTAGTGACCTGGTCCATTGATATATTGTACTGGAGGAATTGTTGTTTCTCGTGTTTGTTTGGGTAAGGGTGCTTTACATTTTCTTCTATCCATAACTGCATCATCTCTTTCGCCCTGGTGGGTAGGTAATACGACTTCTCTGTAATTGCATATGATATTTAAATATTTAAGCATTTAACTACTGTTTCGTTAAAAATACTAAATAAATGAACTTACTTCATTTTCCTCCGCTGGTTTTTAAACCAGTTAGTGACCTGGTCCATTGATATATTGTACTGGAGGAATTGTTGTTTCTCGTGTTTGTTTGGGTAAGGGTGCTTTACATTTTCTTCTATCCATAACTGCATCATCTCTTTCGCCCTGGTGGGTAGGTAATACGACTTCTCTGTAATTGCATATGATATTTAAATATTTAAGCATTTAACTACTGTTTCGTTAAAAATACTAAATAAATGAACTTACTTCATTTTCCTCCGCTGGTTTTTAAACCAGTTAGTGACCTGGTCCATTGATATATTGTACTGGAGGAATTGTTGTTTCTCGTGTTTGTTTGGGTAAGGGTGCTTTACATTTTCTTCTATCCATAACTGCATCATCTCTTTCGCCCTGGTGGGTAGGTAATACGACTTCTCTGTAATTGCATATGATATTTAAATATTTAAGCATTTAACTACTGTTTCGTTAAAAATACTAAATAAATGAACTTACTTCATTTTCCTCCGCTGGTTTTTAAACCAGTTAGTGACCTGGTCCATTGATATATTGTACTGGAGGAATTGTTGTTTCTCGTGTTTGTTTGGGTAAGGGTGCTTTACATTTTCTTCTATCCATAACTGCATCATCTCTTTCGCCCTGGTGGGTAGGTAATACGACTTCTCTGTAATTGCATATGATATTTAAATATTTAAGCATTTAACTACTGTTTCGTTAAAAATACTAAATAAATGAACTTACTTCATTTTCCTCCGCTGGTTTTTAAACCAGTTAGTGACCTGGTCCATTGATATATTGTACTGGAGGAATTGTTGTTTCTCGTGTTTGTTTGGGTAAGGGTGCTTTACATTTTCTTCTATCCATAACTGCATCATCTCTTTCGCCCTGGTGGGTAGGTAATACGACTTCTCTGTAATTGCATATGATATTTAAATATTTAAGCATTTAACTACTGTTTCGTTAAAAATACTAAATAAATGAACTTACTTCATTTTCCTCCGCTGGTTTTTAAACCAGTTAGTGACCTGGTCCATTGATATATTGTACTGGAGGAATTGTTGTTTCTCGTGTTTGTTTGGGTAAGGGTGCTTTACATTTTCTTCTATCCATAACTGCATCATCTCTTTCGCCCTGGTGGGTAGGTAATACGACTTCTCTGTAATTGCATATGATATTTAAATATTTAAGCATTTAACTACTGTTTCGTTAAAAATACTAAATAAATGAACTTACTTCATTTTCCTCCGCTGGTTTTTAAACCAGTTAGTGACCTGGTCCATTGATATATTGTACTGGAGGAATTGTTGTTTCTCGTGTTTGTTTGGGTAAGGGTGCTTTACATTTTCTTCTATCCATAACTGCATCATCTCTTTCGCCCTGGTGGGTAGGTAATACGACTTCTCTGTAATTGCATATGATATTTAAATATTTAAGCATTTAACTACTGTTTCGTTAAAAATACTAAATAAATGAACTTACTTCATTTTCCTCCGCTGGTTTTTAAACCAGTTAGTGACCTGGTCCATTGATATATTGTACTGGAGGAATTGTTGTTTCTCGTGTTTGTTTGGGTAAGGGTGCTTTACATTTTCTTCTATCCATAACTGCATCATCTCTTTCGCCCTGGTGGGTAGGTAATACGACTTCTCTGTAATTGCATATGATATTTAAATATTTAAGCATTTAACTACTGTTTCGTTAAAAATACTAAATAAATGAACTTACTTCATTTTCCTCCGCTGGTTTTTAAACCAGTTAGTGACCTGGTCCATTGATATATTGTACTGGAGGAATTGTTGTTTCTCGTGTTTGTTTGGGTAAGGGTGCTTTACATTTTCTTCTATCCATAACTGCATCATCTCTTTCGCCCTGGTGGGTAGGTAATACGACTTCTCTGTAATTGCATATGATATTTAAATATTTAAGCATTTAACTACTGTTTCGTTAAAAATACTAAATAAATGAACTTACTTCATTTTCCTCCGCTGGTTTTTAAACCAGTTAGTGACCTGGTCCATTGATATATTGTACTGGAGGAATTGTTGTTTCTCGTGTTTGTTTGGGTAAGGGTGCTTTACATTTTCTTCTATCCATAACTGCATCATCTCTTTCGCCCTGGTGGGTAGGTAATACGACTTCTCTGTAATTGCATATGATATTTAAATATTTAAGCATTTAACTACTGTTTCGTTAAAAATACTAAATAAATGAACTTACTTCATTTTCCTCCGCTGGTTTTTAAACCAGTTAGTGACCTGGTCCATTGATATATTGTACTGGAGGAATTGTTGTTTCTCGTGTTTGTTTGGGTAAGGGTGCTTTACATTTTCTTCTATCCATAACTGCATCATCTCTTTCGCCCTGGTGGGTAGGTAATACGACTTCTCTGTAATTGCATATGATATTTAAATATTTAAGCATTTAACTACTGTTTCGTTAAAAATACTAAATAAATGAACTTACTTCATTTTCCTCCGCTGGTTTTTAAACCAGTTAGTGACCTGGTCCATTGATATATTGTACTGGAGGAATTGTTGTTTCTCGTGTTTGTTTGGGTAAGGGTGCTTTACATTTTCTTCTATCCATAACTGCATCATCTCTTTCGCCCTGGTGGGTAGGTAATACGACTTCTCTGTAATTGCATATGATATTTAAATATTTAAGCATTTAACTACTGTTTCGTTAAAAATACTAAATAAATGAACTTACTTCATTTTCCTCCGCTGGTTTTTAAACCAGTTAGTGACCTGGTCCATTGATATATTGTACTGGAGGAATTGTTGTTTCTCGTGTTTGTTTGGGTAAGGGTGCTTTACATTTTCTTCTATCCATAACTGCATCATCTCTTTCGCCCTGGTGGGTAGGTAATACGACTTCTCTGTAATTGCATATGATATTTAAATATTTAAGCATTTAACTACTGTTTCGTTAAAAATACTAAATAAATGAACTTACTTCATTTTCCTCCGCTGGTTTTTAAACCAGTTAGTGACCTGGTCCATTGATATATTGTACTGGAGGAATTGTTGTTTCTCGTGTTTGTTTGGGTAAGGGTGCTTTACATTTGCTTGTATCCACGACTCCATCATTTCTTTGGCCCTGGTCGGTAGGAAATACGACTTCACTGTAATTGCATATGATATTTAAATATTTAAGCATTTAACTACTGTTTCGTTAAAAATACTAAATAAATGAACTTACTTGTTCTTCCTCCGCTGGTTTTTAAACCAGTTATTCACCTGGTCGATTGAAATGTTGTAACGAAGGAATTCTTGTTTTTGTTGTTTGCTGGGATATGGATGTTCTCGATTTGCTATTACCCATTTCTGCATTATTTCTTTCGCCCCCAATGGCAGGAAATATGATTTTTCTGTAATTGCATATGATATTTAAATATTTAAGCATTTAACTACTGTTTCGTTAAAAATACTAAATAAATGAACTTACTTCATTTTCCTCCGCTGACCTTTGCTGACCTTTGGTGACCTTTGGTTACCTTTGGTGACCTTTGGGGTGATCTTTGGTGACCTTTGGGGTGACCTTTGGTAACTTTTGGTGACCTTTGGGGTGACCTTTGGGGTGACCTGTGGTGACCTTTGGGGTGACCTTTGGTGACCTTCGGTGACCTTTGGTGACCTTTGGTGACCTTTGGTGACCTTTGGTGACCTTTGGGGTGACCTTTGGTGACCTTTGGGGTGACCTTTGGTGACCTTTGGGGTGACCTTTGGTGACCTTTGGTGACCTTTGGTGACCTTTGGTGACCTTTGGTGACCTTTGGGGTGACCTTTGGTGACCTTTGGTGACCTTTGGTGACCTTTGGTGACCTTTGGTGACCTTTGGTGACCTTTGGGGTGACCTTTGGTGACCTTTGGGATGACCTTTGGTTACCTTTGGTGACCTTTGGTGACCTTTGGTGACCTTTGGTGACCTTTGGGGTGACCTTTGGTGACCTTTGGTGACCTTTGGTGACCTTTGGGGTGACCTTTGGTGACCTTTGGTGACCTTTGGTGACCTTTGGGGTGACCTTTGGTGACTTTTGGGGTGACCTTTGGTGACCTTTGGGGTGATCTTTGGTGACCTTTGGGGTGACTTTTGGTGACCTTTGGTAACTTTTGGTGACCTTTGGGGTGACCTTTGGGGTGACCTGTGGTGACCTTTGGGGTGACCTTTGGTGACGTTTGGGGTGACCTTTGGTGACCTTTGGGGTGACCTTTGGTGACCTTTGGTGACCTTTGGGGTGATCTTTGGTGACCTTTGGGGTGACTTTTGGTGACCTTTGGTAACTTTTGGTGACCTTTGGGGTGACCTTTGGGGTGACCTGTGGTGACCTTTGGGGTGACCTTTGGTGACCTTCGGTGACCTTTGGTGACCTTTGGTGACCTTTGGTGACCTTTGGGGTGACCTTTGGTGACCTTTGGGGTGACCTTTGGTGACCTTTGGTGACCTTTGGGGTGACCTTTAGTGACCTTTGGGGTGACCTTTGGTGACCTTTGGTGACCTTTGGTGACCTTTGGGGTGACCTTTGGTGTCCTTTGGGGTGACCTTTGGTGACCTTTGGTGACCATTGGTGACCTTTGGGGTGACCTTTGGTGACCTTTGGGGACCTTTGGTGACCTTTGGGGTGACCTTTAGTGACCTTTGGGGTGACCTTTGGTGACCTTTGGTGACCTTTGGGGTGACCTTTGGTGACCTTTGGTGACCTTTGGTGACCTTTGGGGTTACCTTTGGTGACCTGTGGTGACCTTTGCTGACCTTTGCTGACCTTTGGTGACCTTTGGTGACCTTTGGGGTGACCTTTGGTGACCTTTGGGGTGACCTTTGGTGACCTTTGGTGACCTTTGGGGTGACCTTTGGTGACCTTTGGGGTGACCTTTGGTGACCTTTGGGGTGACCTTTGGTGACCTTTGGTGACCTTTGGTGACCTTTGGTGACCTTTGGGGTGACCTTTGGTGACCTTTGGGATGACCTTTGGTGACCTTTGGTGACCTTTGGTGACCTTTGGTGACCTTTGGTGACCTTTGGGGTGACCTTTGGTGACCTTTGGTGACCTTTGGGGTGACCTTTGGTGACCTTTGGGGTGACCTTTGGTGACCTTTGGGGTGACCTTTGGTGACCTTTGGTGACCTTTGGTGACCTTTGGTGACCTTTGGTGACCTTTGGTGACCTTTGGGGTGACCTTTGGTGACCTTTGGTAACCTTTGGTGACCTTTGGGGTGACCTTTGGTGACCTTTGGGGTGACCTTTGGTGACCTTTGGGGTGACCTTTGGTGACCTTTGGTGACCTTTGGTGACCTTTGGTGACCTTTGGTGACCTTTGGGGTGACCTTTGGTGACCTTTGGGATGACCTTTGGTGACCTTTGGTGACCTTTGGTGACCTTTGGTGACCTTTGGTGACCTTTGGGGTGACCTTTGGTGACCTTTGGGGTGACCTTTGGTGACCTTTGGTGACCTTTGGGGTGACCTTTGGTGACCTTTGGGGTGACCTTTGGTGACCTTTGGGGTGACCTTTGGTGACCTTTGGTGACCTTTGGTGACCTTTGGTGACCTTTGGGGTGACCTTTGGTGACCTTTGGGATGACCTTTGGTGACCTTTGGTGACCTTTGGTGACCTTTGGTGACCTTTTGGTGACCTTTGGTGACCTTTGGTGACCTTTGGTGACCTTTGGGGTGACCTTTGGTGACCTTTGGTGACCTTTGGTGACCTTTAGGGTGACCTTTGGTGACTTTTGGGGTGACCTTTGGTGACCTTTGGGGTGATCTTTGGTGACCTTTGGGGTGACTTTTGGTGACCTTTGGTAACTTTTGGTGACCTTTGGGGTGACCTTTGGGGTGACCTGTGGTGACCTTTGGGGTGACCTTTGGTGACCTTTGGTGACGTTTGGTGACGTTTGGGGTGACCTTTGGTGACCTTTGGGGTGACCTTTGGTGACCTTTGGTGACCTTTGGGGTGATCTTTGGTGACCTTTGGGGTGACTTTTGGTGACCTTTGGTAACTTTTGGTGACCTTTGGGGTGACCTTTGGGGTGACCTGTGGTGACCTTTGGGGTGACCTTTGGTGACCTTTGGTGACCTTTGGTGACCTTTGGTGACCTTTGGGGTGACCTTTGGTGACCTTTGGGGTGACCTTTGGTGACCTTTGGTGACCTTTGGTGACCTTTGGTGACCTTTGGGGTGACCTTCGGTGACCTTTGGGGTGACCTTTGGTGACCTTTGGGGTGACTTTTGGTGACCTTTGGTGACCTTTGGTGACCTTTGGTGACCTTTGGGGTTACCTTTGGTGACCTTTATGGTGACCTTTGGTGACCTTTGGTGACCTTTGGTGACCTTTGGTGACCTTTGGTGACCTTTGGGGTGACCTTTGGGGTGACCTTTGGTGACCTTTGGGGTGACCTTTGGTGACCTTTGGTGACCTTTGGTGACCTTTGGTGACCTTTGGGGTGACCTTTGGTGATTTTTGGGGTGACCTTTGGTGACCTTTGGTGACCTTTGGGGTGACCTTTGGTGACCTTTGGGGTGACCTTTGGTGACTTTTGCTGACCTTTGGTGACCTTTGGTGACCTTTGGGGTGACCTTTGGTGACCTTTGGTGACCTTTGGTGACCTTTGGGGTGACCTTTGGTGACCTTTGGGGTAACCATTGGTGACCTTTGGGGTGACCTTTGGTGACCTTTGGGGTGACCTTTGGTGACCTTTGGTAACCTTTGGGGTGACCTTTGGGGTGACCTTTGGTGACCTTTGGTGACCTTTGGTGACCTTTGTTGACCTTTGGTGACCTTTGGTGACCTTTGGGGTGACCTTTGGTGACCTTTGGGATCACCTTTGGTGACCTTTGGTGACCTTTGGTGACCTTTGGTGACCTTTGGGGTGACCTTTGGTGACCTTTGGTGACCTTTGGTGACCTTTGGGGTGACCTTTGGTGACCTTTGGTGACCTTTGGGGTGACCTTTGGTGACCTTTGGGGTGACCTTTGGTGACCTTTGGTGACCTTTTGTGACCTTTGGTGACCTTTGGGGTGACCTTTGGTGACCTTTGGTGACCTTTGGTGACATTTGGGGTGACCTTTGGTGACCTTTGGGGTGACCTTTGGTGACCTTTGGTGACCTTTGGTGACCTTTGGGGTGACCTTTGGTGACCTTTGGTGACCTTTGGTGACCTTTGGTGACCTTTGGGGTGACCTTTGGTGACCTTTGGGGTGACCTTTGGTGACCTTTGGTGACCTTTGGGGTGACCTTTGGTGACCTTTGGGGTGACCTTTGGTGACCTTTGGTGACCTTTGGTGACCTTTGGTGACCTTTGGGGTGACTTTTAGTGACCTTTGGTGACCTTTGGTGACCTTTGGGGTGACCTTTGGTTACCTTTGGGGTGACCTTTGGTGACCTTTGGTGACCTTTGGTGACCTTTGGTGACCTTTGGGGTGACCTTTGGTGACCTTTGGGGTGACCTTTGGTGACCTTTGTGGTGACTTTTGGTGACCTTTGGTGACCTTTGGTGACCTTTGGTGACCTTTGGGGTGACCTTTGGTGACCTTTGGGGTGACCTTTGGTGGCCTTTGGTGACCTTTGGTGACCTTTGGGGTGACCTTTGGTGACCTTTGGGGTGACCTTTGGTGACCTTTAGTGACCTTTGGTGACCTTTGGCGTGACCTTTGGGGTGAACTTTGGTGACCTTTGGGGTGACCTTTGGTGACCTTTGGTGACCTTTGGTGACCTTTGGTGACCTTTGGTGACCTTTGGGGTGACCTTTGGTGACCTTTGGTGACCTTTGGTGACCTTTGGGGTGACCTTTGGTGACCTTTGGTGACCTTTGGTGACCTTTGGTGACCTTTGGTGACCTTTGGTGACCTTTGGGGTGACCTTTGGTGACCTTTGGGGTGACCTTTGGTGACCTTTGGTGACCTTTGGGGTGACCTTTGGTAACCTTTGGGGTGACCTTTGGTGACCTTTGGGGTGACCTTTGGGGTGACCTTTGGTGACCTTTGGTGACCATTGGTGACCTTTGGGGTGACCTTTGGTGACCTTTGGGGTGACCTTTGGTGACCTTTGGTGACCTTTGGTGACCTTTGGGGTGACCTTTAGTGACCTTTGGGGTGACCTTTGGTGACCTTTGGTGACCTTTGGGGTGACCTTTGTTGACCTTTGGTGACCTTTGGTGACCTTTGGTGACCTTTGGGGTGACCTTTGGTGACCTGTGGTGACCTTTGGTGACCTTTGCTGACCTTTGGTGACCTTTGGTGACCTTTGGTGACCTTTGGGGTGACCTTTGGTGACCTTTGGGGTGACCTTTGGTGACCTTTGGTGACCTTTGGGGTGACCTTTGGTGACCTTTGGGGTGGCCTTTGGTGACCTTTGGGGTGACCTTTGGTGACCTTTGGTGACCTTTGGTGACCTTTGGTGACCTTTGGTGACCTTTGGGGTGACCTTTGGTGACCTTTGGGATGACCTTTGTTGACCTTTGGTGACCTTTGGTGACCTTTGGTGACCTTTGGGGTGACCTTTGGTGACCTTTGGTGACCTTTGGTGACCTTTGGTGACCTTTGGTGACCTTTGGTGACCTTTGCTGACCTTTGGTGACCTTTGGTGACCTTTGGTGACCTTTGGTGACCTTTGGGGTGACCTTTGGTGACCTTTGGGATGACCTTTGGTGACCTTTGGTGACCTTTGGTGACCTTTGGTGACCTTTGGTGACCTTTGGTGACCTTTGGGGTGACCTTTGGTGACCTTTGGTGACCTTTGGTGACCTTTGGGGTGACCTTTGGTGACCTTTGGGGTGACCTTTGGTGACCTTTGGGGTGACCTTTGGTGACCTTTGGTGACCTTTGGTGACCTTTGGTGACCTTTGGTGACCTTTGGGGTGACCTTTGGTGACCTTTGGGATGACCTTTGGTGACCTTTGGTGACCTTTGGTGACCTTTGGTGACCTTTGGGGTGACCTTTGGTGACCTTTGGGGTGACCTTTGGTGACCTTTGGTGACCTTTGGGGTGACCTTTGGTGACCTTTGGGGTGACCTTTGGTGACCTTTGGGGTGACCTTTGGTGACCTTTGGTGACCTTTGGTGACCTTTGGGGTGACCTTTGGTGACCTTTGGGGTGACCTTTGGTGACCTTTGGGGTGACCTTTGGTGACCTTTGGTGACCTTTGGTGACCTTTGGTGACCTTTGGGGTGACCTTTGGTGACCTTTGGGATGACCTTTGGTGACCTTTGGTGACCTTTGGTGACCTTTGGTGACCTTTGGTGACCTTTGGGGTGACCTTTGGTGACCTTTGGGGTGACCTTTGGTGACCTTTGGTGACCTTTGGGGTGACCTTTGGGGTGACCTTTGGTGACCTTTGGGGTGACCTTTGGTGACCTTTGGTGACCTTTGGTGACCTTTGGTGACCTTTGGTGACCTTTGGGGTGACCTTTGGTGACCTTTGGGATGACCTTTGGTTACCTTTGGTGACCTTTGGTGACCTTTGGTGACCTTTGGTGACCTTTGGGGTGACCTTTGGTGACCTTTGGTGACTTTTGGTGACCTTTGGGGTGACCTTTGGTGACCTTTGGTGACCTTTGGTGACCTTTGGGGTGACCTTTGGTGACTTTTGGGGTGACCTTTGGTGACCTTTGGGGTGATCTTTGGTGACCTTTGGGGTGACTTTTGGTGACCTTTGGTAACTTTTGGTGACCTTTGGGGTGACCTTTGGGGTGACCTGTGGTGACCTTTGGGGTGACCTTTGGTGACCTTTGGTGACGTTTGGGGTGACCTTTGGTGACCTTTGGGGTGACCTTTGGTGACCTTTGGTGACCTTTGGGGTGATCTTTGGTGACCTTTGGGGTGACTTTTGGTGACCTTTGGTAACTTTTGGTGACCTTTGGGGTGACCTGTGGTGACCTTTGGGGTGACCTTTGGTGACCTTCGGTGACCTTTGGTGACCTTTGGTGACCTTTGGTGACCTTTGGGGTGACCTTTGGTGACCTTTGGGGTGACCTTTGGTGACCTTTGGGGTGACCTTTAGTGACCTTTGGGGTGACCTTTGGTGACCTTTGGTGACCTTTGGTGACCTTTGGGGTGACCTTTGGTGACCTTTGGGGTGACCTTTGGTGACCTTTGGTGACCATTGGTGACCTTTGGGGTGACCTTTGGTGACCTTTGGGGTGACCTTTGGTGACCTTTGGTGACCTTTGGGGTGACCTTTAGTGACCTTTGGGGTGACCTTTGGTGACCTTTGGTGACCTTTGGGGTGACCTTTGGTGACCTTTGGTGACCTTTGGTGACCTTTGGGGTGACCTTTGGTGACCTGTGGTGACCTTTGGTGACCTTTGCTGACCTTTGGTGACCTTTGGTGACCTTTGGTGACCTTTGGGGTGACCTTTGGTGACCTTTGGGGTGACCTTTGGTGACCTTTGGTGACCTTTGGGGTGACCTTTGGTGACCTTTGGGGTGACCTTTGGTGACCTTTGGGGTGACCTTTGGTGACCTTTGGTGACCTTTGGTGACCTTTGGTGACCTTTGGGGTGACCTTTGGTGACCTTTGGGATGACCTTTGGTGACCTTTGGTGACCTTTGGTGACCTTTGGTGACCTTTGGTGACCTTTGGGGTGACCTTTGGTGACCTTTGGTGACCTTTGGTGACCTTTGGGGTGACCTTTGGTGACCTTTGGGGTGACCTTTGGTGACCTTTGGGGTGACCTTTGGTGACCTTTGGTGACCTTTGGTGACCTTTGGTGACCTTTGGTGACCTTTGGTGACCTTTGGTGACCTTTGGTGACCTTTGGGGTGACCTTTGGTGACCTTTGGTAACCTTTGGTGACCTTTGGGGTGACCTTTGGTGACCTTTGGGGTGACCTTTGGTGACCTTTGGGGTGACCTTTGGTGACCTTTGGTGACCTTTGGTGACCTTTGGTGACCTTTGGGGTGACCTTTGGTGACCTTTGGGATGACCTTTGGTGACCTTTGGTGACCTTTGGTGACCTTTGGTGACCTTTGGTGACCTTTGGGGTGACCTTTGGTGACCTTTGGGGTGACCTTTGGTGACCTTTGGTGACCTTTGGGGTGACCTTTGGTGACCTTTGGGGTGACCTTTGGTGACCTTTGGGGTGACCTTTGGTGACCTTTGGTGACCTTTGGTGACCTTTGGTGACCTTTGGTGACCTTTGGGGTGACCTTTGGTGACCTTTGGGATGACCTTTGGTGACCTTTGGTGACCTTTGGTGACCTTTGGGGTGACCTTTGGTGACCTTTGGTGACCTTTGGTGACCTTTGGGGTGACCTTTGGTGACCTTTGGTGACCTTTGGTGACCTTTAGGGTGACCTTTGGTGACTTTTGGGGTGACCTTTGGTGACCTTTGGGGTGATCTTTGGTGACCTTTGGGGTGACTTTTGGTGACCTTTGGTAACTTTTGGTGACCTTTGGGGTGACCTTTGGGGTGACCTGTGGTGACCTTTGGGGTGACCTTTGGTGACCTTTGGTGACGTTTGGTGACGTTTGGGGTGACCTTTGGTGACCTTTGGGGTGACCTTTGGTGACCTTTGGGGTGATCTTTGGTGACCTTTGGGGTGACTTTTGGAGACCTTTGGTAACTATTGGTGACCTTTGGGGTGACCTTTGGGGTGACCTGTGGTGACCTTTGGGGTGACCTTTGGTGACCTTTGGTGACCTTTGGTGACCTTTGGTGATTTTTGGGGTGACCTTTAGTGACCTTTGGTGACCTTTGGTGACCTTTGGGGTGACCTTTGGTGACCTTTGGGGTGACCTTTGGTGACCTTTGGTGACCTTTGGTGACCTTTGGTGACCTTTGGGGTGACCTTCGGTGACCTTTGGGGTGACCTTTGGTCACCTTTGGGGTGACTTTTGGTGACCTTTGGTGACCTTTGGTGACCTTTGGTGACCTTTGGGGTTACCTTTGGTGACCTTTATGGTGACCTTTGGTGACCTTTGGTGACCTTTGGTGACCTTTGGTGACCTTTGGTGACCTTTGGTGACCTTTGGGGTAACCTTTGGTGATTTTTGGGGTGACCTTTGGTGACCTTTGGTGACCTTTGGGGTGACCTTTGGTGACCTTTGGGGTGACCTTTGGTGACTTTTGCTGACCTTTGGTGACCTTTGGTGACCTTTGGGGTGACCTTTAGTGACCTTTGGGGTGACCTTTCGTGACCTTTGGTGACCTTTGGGGTGACCTTTGGTGACCTTTGGTAACCTTTGGGGTGACCTTTGGGGTGACCTTTGGTGACCTTTGGTGACCTTTGGTGACCTTTGGGGTGACCTTTGGTGACCTTTGGGGTAACCATTGGTGACCTTTGGGGTAACCATTGGTGACCTTTGGGGTGACCTTTGGTGACCTTTGGGGTGACCTTTGGTGACCTTTGGTAACCTTTGGGGTGACCTTTGGGGTGACCTTTGGTGACCTTTGGTGACCTTTGGGGTGACCTTTGGTGACCTTTGGGGTAACCATTGGTGACCTTTGGGGTGACCTTTGGTGACCTTTGGTAACCTTTGGGGTGACCTTTGGGGTGACCTTTGGTGACCTTTGGTGACCTTTGGTGACCTTTGGGGTGACCTTTGGTGACCTTTGGGGTAACCATTGGTGACCTTTGGGGTAACCATTGGTGACCTTTGGGGTGACCTTTGGTGACCTTTGGGGTGACCTTTGGTGACCTTTGGTAACCTTTGGGGTGACCTTTGGGGTGACCTTTGGTGACCTTTGGTGACCTTTGGTGACCTTTGGGGTGACCTTTGGTGACCTTTGGGGTAACCATTGGTGACCTTTGGGGT